>JAQJVK010000001.1:112636010-113013510 GCA_035578135.1 Flexamia atlantica
GCTACTAGACCTCTTTGGTCCTCTAACACTGAAATCACATTCTTAAACTAGGTTTTTACGTGTTATAACAGAGATAAAAGCGTTTCCTTGATATCGAGCTTAATGTTGTACAGTGGAAATTAAAATTAATTTTTAATTTGAAATATCTCCTTAACGTCGAGCTTGAGATATACCAGTGTAATGGTATATTTTGTTTGAAATTTAATTGTCTTTCTGGTAGGGGTGTGCGAATAGTGATTTTTTGGTTCGAATCGAATCGAATCGAATAGTTTATAACTATTCCGAATATCGAATATTTTCGAACCAAATATTTATGTCAATGGTTATTCGTTCAAATGAGATCAAATTTTAAATCACAGCATGTAAGTATAAATACCCTTTCACAGCAAACCTGTATACTCAGCAAATTACCAAGCATTTTTTAGCAACTATTCAATAATTAATATAATGTTATCAAAACAAAAGTGTTATTTCATTGTGTTTTCTTTACTCTTGTCCTTACTTTCTCCCTCCCCTCCCTGTATTTATCTTATTTAATTATTAATAGCATTATAACAAGTCAAAATAATATAGGTCAAATATCAATTACTAAGGTACACAAAGGTACAACTAATCAATTGTTAAGAATTTAGAAATTTATTAATTCCCCTTAAGCATAGGTAATATTCATTTGAATAAGCATCATTAGGCCTATAGTAGCAATTTCAGGATTTGGCTACTTAACAATTCCTTTTCTACTGCAACCTAAATTTGCTCACTTTTAGGCCTCTGCATCCCTTTGTTCCTTTTCCTTTTAATAAAACAATAAATTATTTGATCAGGGACTAGGCTTAAGGAATTAGACCAAAGAATTACATATAAAACTTGGTTCACCAACTACTTCATATTTGAAGAAAGCCTTACAATTTTATTTGTGCATTAATGCCTGAGAACAAAGATTTTGATTCTCCTAAAGTAATACTATATACTATAAAATAATAATAAGTCAGACCAGTAAACTTAACCTAAATTTTAAGATAATTTACAATTGCCATTTACTTACAACAAAGTTTATTTGTTTTACATTATAAACAGCAAGCAAACCCATTAATTAGGCTTAAGTTGTCAAACCAACATTGTACGTTATCTAAAAATGACCATTTTTATCACGTATTGAAAAAACACGCTCCGCCTGATTCGTCAGATTTCAACAAAATAAAACCAATTTTTGATCATTTAACGTTTCTATTTCTATGTAATTGCTTATTTGAAAAATAAAGAAGTCTGAGTGATTGAAACAAACACGCGATAGACGTTCTCGAGTTATTAACAACAACTAAACTTCAAAAGCAAAAGCAGACGAAGTTAAGAACGACGTGACGACGAAATTCGAAAACGAAAAGACAAAATAATGAACATGTCCGCCAACTCTTTGCCAGCCCAAAATTATTGTACTTCATCGTATCAAAGTTGGAAGCGATGGTGATCCCGGATTCCGTTTAAGATATTTACGGCCTGAAAAAGTCGTACGAAACACCAACACGACTATTTATTTATGGGGTATTTACGGGATATTTCGTTTTGGCAACTGAATACGACTCTGGACACTGTCGGTCATCGGTGAACTCTGATTGGTCTTGATTGCAATTAATTCTCTCTTTTACCAACTCAACAACTCAACTGATGTTTCGTCGGTATCGGATACTGGTCGAGACAGAACTGATGAAGGATGGACTATTATTTGTTATATGATTTAAAGCTGTGATACTATAATTTATCTTACAAAAAAATTCGTTGTCGCGTCGGGTATTGTTCAGTATATTAACCTAAGAACTGACTGATCAACATGGCAGAGGGAATTTGGAGGCAAAACTGCGATGTCAGTATTATTTTACAGCAGCTATAATCTGTCGTCTGTCCACGTGAGGCCGCAACTGTTTCTGATGTAAAAAATGGATTCGTAGTTGTTTGCAATTAAAAAACGTACTTTTATTTTGAAAATGGGAACGTTTTCACCTACTTTTGATTTTTTGCCAGTCCTTTAAATATTCGATTCGGTCATATCGAACTTCTTTGCAATCTCGAATCGAATCGAATATCGTGATATTCGATTCGAAAAAGTTCGAAGTTCGAATATTCGCACACCCCTACTTTCTGGAAACATAGATATTTACAGTGTTTGTATAAGGAAGAACGGTTGAATTTTCATTTTTCACAAATTAATACAGCAAAAACGTATTTTTGCCATATTTTCGTGTACTAACAAAATAAAATATATATCTGTTTCCGTTATTCGTACAATAAACCATATAAAATTTAACATTTTCGTAAAGAAAATTAAATTTTGCGCCTTTTTTATACTTCAACAAT
The DNA here is from genome assembly GCA_035578135.1 of Flexamia atlantica. Classification (NCBI taxonomy): domain Eukaryota; kingdom Metazoa; phylum Arthropoda; class Insecta; order Hemiptera; family Cicadellidae; genus Flexamia; species Flexamia atlantica. The sequence continues at coordinate 112,638,360 of JAQJVK010000001.1, forward strand.
TGTTGATAAAATGTAAGGTTTCTGAGATATTAGGCTTTGAAAAATATAAATGACCGCCATTTTGAATCAGTACAAAGTAGAAACTTGATAGCCTGTAATGAAATAGATCATAATAGTCTCAGTACACACACAAAAATTGAAGCCAGTATCTCAAGCCGTTTTAAAGCTACGTTGTTGAATGTAAAAAAACGTACAGACCGACAAACGGTAAACGAAGCGAGATAGGACCTATGTTAACATGAACTTTTTTCTTTATTTTGACCCAAAGAACCAAATTAAGAAGTTAAGTAATGCACTTAAAGAACACCGTGTACGCATAAACCTTAAATTTTAAATATTTTTAAAACTAAAAATTAAATAAAATTTAAGCCGAAATATCTCCGAAACGGCTAGTTTAATGTAATCTAATATTATGACATGTTTTGTTTAAAATTTTATAACCTTTTAAAAAATATCAATATTTATGGGGATTTTATGGGTAACAACGGAGAAATATGTGATTCTTTAAAATTTGTTATTGGGTAGTGAAAATTACAAAATGAATTTGAGTCGAAATATCTTGGAAACGGCTAGCCCGAGGAAAACTAATGTTATGGGAAGTTTAGTTAAGAATTATATTGCCTTTCAGAAAATATATACATTTATGGGGGTTTTGTGGTTAGTTAAGGAGAATTAAGCGTTTCTTCAATATATCGAGTGGTGAAAATGAAGAAAAATGAAGTTTGAGTCGCTTTATCTCGCAAACGGCTAGTCTGATGTAAACTAACGATAACTCTTTTTGTTTAAAATTTAATTACCTTTCTGAAAATATTAACATTTTTGGGGTTTATACACTTGATCATGGAGTTATAGGTGTTTAAACAGACCCATATAATTTTTTATGGCGGCCATTTTGATGACGTCATAACAGGGAGTTCCTGACCTGTGATCGAGTGTCTCCCGGTGATTTCTTGATTCTTATTACATATATATTTACTGATAAAAATCTCAAGGTGGTATCAAAAAGTGAAATATTTTTGAGCTAATTCCACGGACTAATAGTTAAAACTTGGGTTTGGCTGATTTTTTCCAGATCATGTGTGTTTTTGGTCGAAAGGATCATATTACAATCATCTGCATAGAGGATTAATTCACTTTTGATTCCTGTAGCATTATCTAAAATTTTGGGAAACCCTTGTATGTAGCAGAGGAACAAAACAGGTCCAAGTATCGACCCCTGCAGCACTTTTAATGTTTTTGATTTGACTTTAGTGATTTGGTTGTTTTCAAAATATGATATTTCCACATATTGAGACCTGTTACTTAGGTAAGAATCAAACCAATTTAAAGCCCTTCCTTTAATACCAAAGAGTCTAGTTTTTTAAGTAAAATGCTATGAGAAATAGTGTCAAAGGCTTTGGATAGATCCATAAATATGCCAATTGATTTTTCACCTTGATCGATGGAGTCAATAACTGATTCAGTAAAATCAACTAGAGCAGTGGTTACTGATTTACCTTTTCTAAATCCATGCTGCTCCTTATCAAAAAGATTATTAGATTCCAAAAAATTCACCAATCTATTCAACATGACTCGTTCAAAAACTTTTGATATTGCAGGAAGCACAGACACCGGCCGGTAATTATTTAGATCAGTTTTACTTCCTTTTTTAAAAATTGGGACTACTTTAGAAATTTTTAGTTCTGAGGGGAAAACCCCTGTTATTAATGATGAATTTATCAAGTGCACTAATGGTTTAAGAAGTGGCTTTATGGAAAATTTTATAAGTTTAATCGGAATTTCATCATAATCGCTTGATAGTTTGTTTTTGAATGCCTTGACAATATTCGTAATTTCTTCCTCATCTGTGGCGGCACACTTAAATTTGTTTATAAACGTTGTATTACCTCTGCTGTTTGTTTCTATTTCATAGTGACTTGTTTTATTAGTATTGTTTAATAAATTTTGGACTGTGTTAGTGAATTGAACATTAAATAGGTTACTTATGGTATTTGGGTCTCTTATTTTTTTATCTCCCTCTTTCAAAATTATGTTCTCATAATTAGTCTTGGAACTTCCAGTTCCCCAATGAATAATATCCCAAGTGGTTTTCCCGACATTTGTAGAATTCCTAATTTTACTGTCAAAATACTCTTTTTTACATTTAACTAATTTTTGTTTGAATTGTTTGTTTCTATATTTTACAATTTTTTGCAGTTCATTATTTCTACTAACCCTCGCATATTTTCATAAACTAATTATATCATGCTTTTCTTTTTTCACATCATCAGTTATCCAATGCTTTTTACTTTGGTACTTCCTTTTTGTTTGGTAAGGAAAAGCAAGGTCAAAATAATATTTAAAAATTTGGTAAAAAGATGTATACTTAAAGTCTACAGGAGCATGATAAACGTCAAGCCAAGTTTCCTTTTCCAGGAGGGTGGAAAATAATTCCAAATTATCTTTTGAAAAGTTTCTACTTTTGTAGGACACACTTTTATTGCTCTTTTTTCTTTTATCTTTTGGATTCTCCAACGATATTCCCAGCAGCTGAGCATCGTGATCAGATAAGGCAGTAATTACTCCAGATATGCTTATTTTTGAACAGTTAATATTAGTAAAAAAATTGTCAATGCAGGTTGATGAAGTAGCAGTAACTCTCGTTGGAAAATCCACCAGATAATTCATCCCATGACTATTTAAGATATTTTTTAAGGTCTTTACTTCAGTTAAAAATGGATTGAGTACATTAATATTAAAATCTCCACCAACAATTAAAATTTCCCCTCTTAATAGCAAAAAATCTAGTAAAAAATTTAGTCTCATCAAAAATTCAGAATTTTGCAGCTGTGGCTTTCTATTTACACCAGCCAAAATGAATTTTTGGTTGTTAAAAGTAAACTTTGCCACACAACATTCAAAAAGCTTGTCTTGACACAAATCATCTATCTCCTTCAAAACCAATTTCTTTGCCTTCAAACCCCCCTCGGAAAGAATTAAAACCCCCCCGCCTGAAGTTGTTGACCTAGTATAATGGCTGATTATTGAGTAGTTAGTTAAGTGGAATTTAGTTAGCTCGCATTCGGTCATATTATGTTCTGTCAATATTAAGATATTTTGCTTTATTTCATCTATGACTATTTCAAGTGCTTCTTTACGACTATTTAAATCTTGAATGTTTTGATGAAAAATTATTATTGGGTCAGATTTGAAAACATGTGAAGCTGAATTGTTTGAAAAATTAGCAAAGAAAGAATTTTGCCTCAAACTGGAGGCGGAGGAGTCCTCCGAAGGAAGTTTAAAGGCCCTACATGAGTTACATTACATTCAGGTGCCTCCAATAAACAATCAGATTTTACTTCATCTAACATTTGACTAGACACTGCACCAGACACCACCACGGACACCACATCAGACACTGCACCATGAGGAACCCTCCCCTCCATGCTCGGAGTCGGCTGTGTTGAACACAATGGTGGAAAATCTCTCATGGAAGTAAGGCTAGGCGAATGGGTACAACTTGCCGATGTATTCCCCTTACCCTCTGGAGAGGCAGCACAATGTGTGGCAGGTGGTAATTGGCAGTTGCTGGGGGAGGTGGTGTTAGCGGTGGTTGTGGGTATGGTAGTAAGAGAGGACGAGATAGAATTGGTAGTGGAGTTGATAGCTTCACTGCCCTCAATCACAGGGGAAAGATGCTTCTCAGATTGAAGTTGAATGGAGATATCAGTAATTAGTTGATTTATAAACTTGTCGTGAGTCATGCCATTTCTTATTACCCTTTTTGACTTCAGAAAATAGGACACAATTTCTACAGATGCCCCAGTGTTCCGTTGAAAGTCACAAATGTTAGCTCCTAAATGGTCAGTTCTGATCCTATCTCTTAAAGCTCCAACAGGAGATGCTTGAAGCCCCTTTTCTTAAATTCATCAGCAAGTTGTTTAAAGGCTAGATCATAGTCTTCTATATAGGGTTTTGTGAAAAAATGAGGTTTCGTTACAAGAGAGAATACTGCAGCCCCTCCAGGTCTTCTTTGCAGTGTCAGATGGCTTGCTATATAGTCAGAAGTAGAGGGTCTCTCACATTTTTCTCGAAAAATGACAGCGACTCCTGCAGTCATGTGCCGTGGACAGTCAAAGTCAGCTGAGATGGTATGAGCGAAGGCAACAGTGTCATCAGCTCAGTACTTTTCAATAAGATTTCTCATATTTATCTCATTAATAGTAAAATGTTCATTGATTTTCCATTTTCTATTTCGATGAATTTTGTTGAGGATGTTTACTAACATGTGTGCTATTTTCCTTTTTCCTCTATGGTTTAGGTGCAAACCATGACGAGTATAATGAAAACGATTTAAAAAGTCCAGATCAATCAAGTGTAAATTGCGTGCTCGAGCAATCGTATGTACATAGATAAAAAACTGTATCAAAAATTACAAAGCGAGAATGAATATTCCAGTTAGAAAATTTGAGCATGAAATCTGCCGATCGTCACGGGAATAATATGTCAGACGACAGTTCATGACACAGGTGGTGTGTTTATTTTTGGCTTTAAGAGGAAATGTGACTGTGGCTCAATATTGATTTTTTTACGATTAACTCTACTATTTTTTATAATTTGATTTTGAAGAAATTAAAAGGAAAAGAGACCTCAAAGGCAAGTTGGTAGACATTGCTAGCAGCGTGAGAACCTTTTAAATTAATAAAAGTAATATAACTCGTAAATATTACTATTGTTGAAAAGTATTTATAAATCATAAAGAATTGTTTCGTCCTTTTGTACGATTTCTCAATAATCATTTGAAGAGAATAAACTAAATCGCTCTCATAGTATTAACAGTTCATGCCGCACCACCGTAGTGTGTAGCCTCGAGCGGCTTTTAGCAGGGTGCCGGGAACGTATGAGGCTACTGTAAACTTGTCAACGCCGCGCTCTCTTTCCATTGGCCGCAGCCCAACAGACTTCTCTCCTGCCGCCTGCTGTAGGGATAAAATTTTAATTTGAGATTATCTTTAAAACGAATCAAGATTTTCAAAAACGGATTGCGGCATGGTAATCAGCATAAAAATTTACTCTGAAATGAAACAACACTATCTTAGTGTCACAACACCATCTTTACTTTATAAAAAAGTAACTTATATCCAATTTGGCGGATCCAAGATGGCGGCCAAAAATAACAATATGTCAAAATGAAGCATTTACTGCCCAAAAAAGTATCAGAGGTGGTTCCGAGACATTATATTGATAAAAGGAGGTAAAAAATGAAAAAGGGGAAGTTTTTTTTCAAAATTTATCCCATTACAAAAAAAAATTAAATTTTGAAACAAGATTTTAAAGGTGTAAAACAATTTTATTTTTTGGTTACTCATCGGATCTTTAATTATAGTGCACAAAAGAAGCTGATAAACTTTTTTTGAATGGACATCAGTTACCGATCTAAACGGTGTTTTTAGTCTTATTTTACTCTACTATTAGGACACAATGGAAAGCTTAAAATATTTTAAATCCGAATTGACATACCGTATGTGAACCAAGCTTAATGAGCGGACAAAAAAGTTTTTGAGCCAATAAACGTCAAACAGACACCATTTTCCCACATAACCGCTTGTAAACATATGTAGAAAGCTACATTTTATTGTTATGGGCTCAAAGGCATTTGTCCATCTACCATTACACATATTAACACATCTACATTACACATCTACCATGGTTTACATATTAATACATTAAAAAAACAAATTAAGCTAGGCCTATCCATTTTGTCCTCACTATTCCAAATTTCAATTCAATTTTTCAAAATTTCTTATAATTTAATCAAATGAAATACCTTTCAATTACTTTATCTCCAGATCCATCAAAGCTATGGAGCTACAAAAACATCAACTGCAGGGAATCTAGTCTTATTTATATAAATTTGTACTTTGATTGATTTCTGTAGGTTGCATGGTTGTGAATGTAAATGTGAAAAATTCGTAAAAATTACTAACGGTGCTGTGGAACTACGAGGTCAGAACTGAACTTTGAACCAATACTATCAACAAATTTAAAAATAAAAACTACCTGACCTTTTGCAAGGGAACCCCCTTTTTTCTGATGTATTTACTGGACTAAAAAGAGTTTACCACATTCTATATGAGAGACCCACTATGCAGCCTGAGGGATTGGTAAATGCCTCCCCATTTTAGTTATGTGAGGGGCAAAAATATTACTTACTGTAGGATTTACCACATCAGTAGTTATCGTTAAACTAATCGACTTAAAAAAGGCTTTGTCAAATACAGATTTAAAAACTAAATTTACAATCAGAGTTATACAACCATGTTATTTAATGCTAAAATCTGCTAAAAACTTATGGTTGAGAGGGCACAAAAGGCAATTTAATTAGGATAAAAAAATTCATTTTCCAGTTGTCACCTGGGCTGCGGTGGGTCTCCTGTACAGTCGGCAGAGCGGAGATCTGCGGCTTGCGCAGGCGGGAACGCGCCGGCGCAGACACGACAGGCAGCAGCGGAGGCGTGTGTTGCCGATTCATACGCGACTCCACTTCTTGTACCAGCTCGGGACTAATTACTACATGCACACACAGTGTAACACAAATACTACACAACAGCATGGTGAGCTTCCAAACATTTACTACATTAATTAATTATTCGTCGACCCACATTAATCACAAGTTAAAATTTTTCTTCCTATTTTTAAATCTGGAAATGGTTTATTTTTTGACTAAGCAAAAGCAGTTAGTTTTGGTTTGCAGTTTGCTATTGATATTCACTTGCCAATTTTAATGGTAGAGGTGTGCGGATATTCGAAAATTCGGATCGGATTAGGATCGGATCGGATTCGGATATCCAAGGGTTTTATAACTATCCGGTAAGGCTGACTAGATAACCAACACTTTCAGATAGACTGCATATTTTGGGGACTGTAAATTTTAAAGCAGGATCGAATTTTAACGTTTAGAAAGTGATTCAAAGAAAACAAGACACTGCCGACAAATGGGAAGAAAGTACAATAGTGGCAGAGAAAAAAACGACAATTTGAAATGTGACGGTTGCGATTGCGGTTAGAGCAATGCCTCAATACGATGCGATTATAGTGGTATGCTTCAAGCGATGTATTTTGGTTGCTGATATTGCGATTCTCAATTAGATCAAAGTCAAACAAACTTTATTTAAAATTGCATATACAAACTTGTACATGGAATGGAGTCAATGAAAGTTACAAATTATAACTATAGCTCTGGACAGCCTTACTGGCGGGTGGCGAAAATTGTGATCTCCCAAATTGTCTGCTAAATAAACACATGTTTTGGTAGAACAGTCAAAACTTTGTTTATGTTTCACCTCATTTACACTACAAAAGAATGCCCTGTAATATTTCACCGAGAGATTTCTTACACAATTAAAATTTCTGGAAAATATTTGCGCAATGCATCAGCTGGTCTTTTAGATTGGCAACCTTTCATCTTAAATGATTTGTTTACATTTAAGAATGTGTTTCCACACTTTTGTCATCGTATTTTATGAATTGTGTTGAGCTTGCAAGCATTTGTAATTCACTTGAGCTCAATTTGTAATGCATTTGAGCTCACTGACCTTGTAATTAGCACTATCTCCTTTCAAAATTGGTACAATAGGTGTTCCCTGTAATTCGTCTTCAATTTTGGACCGTGGAGCAACTGAGTCAAACTGTAATAGAAGTTTTATCTTCATGTCATTGTCAGGTACAACTTCTACATCATTTGTAAATAATGACTCATATTTCGAATGTATATCTTGTTCTGCAGATGACTTTGATACAAGGTTCTGCTGGTAACAGTAATGTTCAATCTGATTTATATCGTGTATAGAAATATTGAAGGAAAAAATCAATTCGCGACCAAAAATGCTATCCACATTGTTATGTACAATAAAAAGGCGACCTTTAATTACCTTTCGTCCTAATTGAACGTGTACTTCACTTGTCCTGATTAGCTTAATCGATTTACCCGTATAAGTTTTTAACTTTATGTTTAGAGCTTCCGTAATATCTTTGTAAGGAAACAGCCATTTAAATTCATTTATTGACATGGAAGACACGGCAGCTCCAGTATCATACTCCATTGTACAAGGTACCCCATCAAGTAAGGGTTTCAATATGTATTTGTTATTGAAAGTAGATGAGACCGAATGAAATTCAATCTCTTCAATCAAATTCATACCATCAAATTGCCATACCAATAAATTCATACCATCAATCAATTTTTGTTACCATAATTGATGCACTTGCGGTTGCAGCAAAATAGTTTCTTGTGAAAAGTACCTCTACATAAACAAATGACCATGTGATTTATTACCAAAACATTGCAGATAATAAACACTAATTACGACAGCAGCGCATTCACTCACCCGCCAGTAAGGCTGTCCAGAGCTATAATACAACAGTTCCTTAGCCAGAATCAATTATCATCTGTACATTTATGCATACAACAACATACCAGTCGAGTTTCCACTATTCATTGAAAAATTCCTGTAATGAATAGTATGCTTTCTGTGTAAGGTAATTTTTTAATTGTTTTTTAAATTTGGATGGATTTAAATTAAGATTTATGATAGGCGAAATTTTGTTTAAAAATTTTGATCCAGAATAACTAGGTTTTTTTCAAACATTGCCAATCTGTGCTTGCTGAGTCTAATTTTCCCACGACTTCTGGTGTTATGATGGTGGATTGTATTTCCAGTTTCTGGAATGTTCTCATTTTGTTTTACACATAAGATTGTTTCATAAATATAAAGACTAATTACTGTCATGATCTCTAATTCCTTGAATTTGTCTTTTACGTGTTCATCTTTTTTTTAGGCTAAGCATTACTCTAATTGATTTTTTTTTGTAAGTTCAAAATTTTATCTAAGTTGTTTGTCCATAAATAGAAATATTATAAGCTAAATGGGAATAAATCATACCATAATACATCATTTTTAATGTGGGTAAGTCACAGATTGTTATCAATGACCTGAGCACATACAGCCCAGAACTCATTTTGGCGACGACTTTATCCACATGGGAATTCCAACTGAGGCTTCTGTCTACATTTAGTCCTAAGAAAGTTGTGAAATCAATTTTCTCTATAGATGGTTCACTTACTTCTATATTTGCTACATTAATATTTGTTTTATTTTTCCCTGAAAATGACATATAATTAGTTTTAGAGATATTTAATACTAAATTACATATGTTTAAAAAGTTTTGAATATTTTAAAGTTGATTACATGCTGTCACTTCTAAGTCCTCTAAATTAGTGCCGGAGATTTTTAAATTGGAATCATCTGCATACATTATTATTTTATTTTTGTCTTGATTTGTTATTGTTTTATTAATATCATTTATATAAATTAGAAAAAGTAGGGGCCCAAAGATAGACCCTTGGGGTACCCCATACCTTATTTTCGCTAGAGGAGACGTTATTTTTGTAATCGTATTAGTTCTTAAATGAGATATTTTAACATATTGTTGCCTATATGTAATGACTTAATCCAGTTATAAGCAACACCCTCGATTCCCTGTTTTTTTTTTTGTTTCTAGTAATTAATTGTGACACTCCTTACTATCAAATGCCTTTTTAAGGTCCATAAATATATCAATGCATTTTTCATTAGGTTTTTTTTTCTAGATCACCATCAATTGAGTCAATGATTGACTCCACAAATTCTGCAGCAGCAGTCCCAGTTGATCTTCCCCTACGGAATCCGTGCTGCGACCCATCTAAAAGCCCCTCTGTCTCTATGAATGTAATTAATCTTTTGTGCATAGCTTTCTGATAAATTTTAGAAAGTTTTGGGAGCAGCGACAATAGCCTATAGTTTGATATATCTTTTCGGCTTTCTTTTTTAGTGCTGGTATTACTTTAGATATTTTTAGTTTATGGGGAAATATTCCAGTTACAAAGGAGGAATCTATCAGATGGACCACGACCTTGCATATTGTTGTACCCACAAATTTAACAACCTTTATTGGTACATCATCAAAACCACAAGAGTGTTTGTTTTTTAAACTATTAATTAGTTCTAAACATTCCTTCTCATCTATACCTACAATTTTAACCTTTTTTTGTACTATTACCCTAGAATCATTCATCTGGTTTGTTATAATATCTTCCCAATCGCTTGTAACCGTATTTAAACTACTTATACCATCACTGTGCACCTCCAGTGCGCATACAAGGATTGTGGACACTATACAGGTGGACACCTTGGAAATGATTCCTGACAGGATGGTGAAGATCACTGATCTAGAAAAGCCATACAACGTCAATATTTTTGACAGGGCTGTCTGGGAAAATAGTGAACCTGAGTACATGAAAAGAGGGATCACTTGGTATACTGATGGCTCGAAAAAGCCACAGGTACTGGGGCGGGAATATATGGGGTCAGACCCAAGGTGCAGTTCTGTGTAAGCCTGGGGAAAATGGCTACTGTATTCCAGGCTGAAGTTGTTGCCCTGTCTGAGTGTGCAAGAGTGTGTTTGAAGCGTGGACTGACAGGCCACACCATATACATGAACTTAGACAGCAAAGCAGCGCTGATGGCACTTGACAGTTTTGACTTTACCTCTAAGGCGGTGTGGGACTGTCATCAGGCCATGAAAACACTGGGAGAGAGCAACAAGGTTATCCTTAGTTGGGTTCCAGGGCATAAGGGTATTGCTGGCAATGAGGGAGCTGACAAGTGGGCAAATAAAGGAGCTGACAGCCCGCTCATTGGTCCGGAGCCGGCGTGTGATATTGCTTATAATACTGCACGGAGAGCTGTTCGCCAGTGGATGGGCAGAGAACATCGAAGGAGCTGGGAAAGAACAGAAGGCAACATACAGTCAAAGAGATTGCTGCAGGCACCGACCGGTGCGTTAGCGGCAGATGCCCTTGGGCTGATTAGGAAGACCTTGCGGAAAGTGGTTGGCTTCATCAGCGGCCACTGGGTATTCCGCGGACATCTACATAAGATGGCAATTCAAGTTGAAAGCCTCTTATGTAGGAAATGTGGTGAGGAGGAGGAAACAGCCTTCCACTTGATCTTTATGTGCCCAGCCCTACAAGGTCTGCGTGTGGGAACCCTTGGTCTTTTAACAAGAGACCAAAGGGAAGAACAGGTAACCATCGTCAAAAAGATCTCATGGTTCATCAAGGACCTGGGGTTTGACGGAGAATGAGGAGCTGTGAATGAGGGTGCACAATAAGCTATTCTAGCTGCGATGCATTACCACGGTTACTTCAAAGCCTGGCCCTCTGTTAAAAAAAAGGAGGAATTTATCAGATGGACTACGACCTTGCATATTGTTATACCCACAAATTTAACAACCTTTATTGGTACATCATCAAAACCACAAGAGAGTTTGTTTTTTAAACTATTAATTAGTTCTAAACATTCCTTCTCATCTATACCCACAATTTTAACCTTTTTTTGTACTATTACCCTAGAATCATTCATCTGGTTTGTTATAATATCTTCCCAATCGCTTGTAACCATATTTAAACTACTTATACCATCACTGTGCACATTGTTACCTCCAATTTCAATAAAAAAATTATCAAATTCACAAGCTATTTCATATGGGTCTTCTAGCTTCTTACTCTTTGTTTCCAATTTCAGGTTTTCAGTTCTTTTAACCATATTTTTACCTGTTCCAGATTTAATTACATCCCACGTTGTTTTAGATATGCATGTAGATTTTGAAATTTTTCCCCTAACATAACCTTTTTTTGACTGTATCAGTTTTCTTTTGAGATCATAATTTTTCTGTTTTGCTATATTACCTAAGTTTATATTTTTTGTTTTCCTCGCTACTTTCAACAATTTGATAACTTCTCTCCTCTCCATTTTTAGTGAATCTGTTATCCAATTCAGCTCATTGTTATTTTTTATTTTAGTTTTATGCTTAGTGAATACATTGTTAAAATGGTACATAAAAATATCGAAAAAAACATCAAATTTAATTTCTACATTTGAATTGTAAACTTCATACCAATTTTCACTTTCCAAACATTGTTTAAACATTTCCAGGTTTTTCATTGCAAAATTACGAGTATATATTGTTTTTAAACTGTTATTGTTTTTATCTTTATTATATCTCACTTCTAATTTTAGATTTTATCCATCGTGGTCAGATATAGCCGTGATTAGCCCCTCTACTTCTATTATACGATCATTTATGTTGCTAATTATGTTATCAATACCAGTACTAATGGTTTCTGTGACCCGAGTAGGGAAATTTACATGATATTTTAACCCATTCTATTTTAAAACATTAACAAATTATTTTTAGGTTTGTCATTGACCAAAATATTAATATTAAAGTCACCAGCAATTATGATATTTTGGTGATGTTTAAGAATTGCTTCTATTACTAAATTCAGCCTATCACTGAATTCTACATAGCTGCTAGATGGCGACCTGTAGATCCCTACTAATACAAACCTTAAATTTTTACATTTTACTGAAGCTATACAGCATTCTAAAATTTTATCAGTACACAAGTTTTCTAATTGTGCTATAACCAAGGGCTTGCTTTTGAAACTCCCATCAGACAATATAGCTACTCCACCCCTGCAGTTGTTGTTCTGCTGTAGTAACTACACTGCAGTTGTTGTTCTGCTGTAGTAACTACAAACTTCATGCCCTTTTAATTTAAAATTACTAATTTCTACTTTTGACATTTTATGTTCAGTCATTACAATAAAATTGGGTTTAATTTCCTCTAGTGTAATTTCCAGGGATTCAATTTTGGATTGCAAACCCCTTATGTTCTGCTGATATATTGAAAGGCCGCTAATTTTCCTAATCTTAGTCAAATTGGGTTTGTGAGTTCTGCCTGCTGGAAGTTTAAAGTACCAACCACTGGTTTTATATTTGTTTGCACTGCAGCTTCCACACTCAGATTAATAGTGTTGTTCACTTTAACACCTACAACACTTTCACTTTTGCTCTGCTTTAGCGCCCCACAGAATGAGGTCGCCGGGCACCACTTTACTCATATTTCCGCCACAGTCAGTCAGGATAGCTGGTTCCTGTGTCAGTTGGGTTTGAACACGCGCAATGTAGGTAATTGGAAGTAGCGATGTGCAGGTTACTGGTACAGGTATCGTGGAGGTTTCCACTGTAGATTCTGTGCAGGTCACTGGGGTTGGTTTGCAGGTTGATTCGGGTTCTGTAGATGCAGTGTGAAACTTTTGATGATTTATCATAGGTTGATCATGCATGTTTTTATGGTCTTCTTTGTCCAATGAAATATTATTTATAAAATCCTGAATTTTTTGGTTGAAAACTTCATGTGACAAGCCGTTTCTCAATTTACGATAGGACTGCTGATTGTAGGAAACAATAGTCACTTTAGCCGCCATTTGCCTTTTAAAATTCTTCAAATTTCTGAAGAAGTCAGCTAAGGATATGTTGTCTCTCACACACCCAACCGGAGAACATACCAAATGTTTTAGTCCCCTTTTTTTGAAATTTGCTGTCAAGTCCTGAAATGCAAAATCGTAATACTGAATGTGAGGTTTTCCATTATAATTAGCATTTGTAATTAAACTGTAGAGAGCTGCTCCATGTTTTGTAGTTTGCAATGCCTGATTTCTTGACAATCTATGAGAAGGTTTTGGTCTCCCAAAGTGCTTTTTAAAAATGACTGCAACCCCGGCTGTCATATGGCGATAATGGGAGAAGTCTGAAGAGATACTATGTGCGAAACCAACTGTATCATCTAGCTGGTATTGTTTGATCACTTCCTGCATGTTTCTTTCAGTTAACTGAAAATCACACTCTGTTAACATATTCTTAAAATCCTTTGCATCTCTTTTCTTTGTTGCATCTCTTTCCTTTGCATCTTTTTCTTTTGTTATTTTTGTAGTTTGCGATTTTCTTTGCAGGTCATTCTCAATAGTGCTAGTCTTATCCTCTTTGTTTTTCCTTGACCACTGAGACTGAGTGCTCAGAATAACATGAGCTAATTTAGTTCTACCCCTGTGGTTGATATGGAAATGCGTAAAATGAGGAGTAAAATGTGTTTGGTTTAAAAACTTCAGATCAATCAGGTGAAAGTTTTCTATCTTGCAACCACTTCACTTATGTAATTGTTTGCTAAATTTAGTTTATTATTTTCTGGGCTATTTTTGCTGATAGTTGCCAGCCTTGACTCTAATTTGGTATAAATATTCGACCAATCGTTCTCTAAACTGTCATTACTTCCACCTATAACTATGAGAGGTGTGTCTTAAACTTTCAATTGTTGAAGAGTCAACTACTTCAAGCAAAGTGGTATTTGGTCTCACATATCCGACCACATTACTTTAGTCCACCACTAATCTCGTGTACCTTATTTGCTAGCATTTTCCCTTGGCTATCCATACATAAAGTAATTTTCATCCTTGAGTTGCTGTAACTAATATTCTTCTGTTTTGAACTTTTGTTGTTTTTTTATAGTCTTTGACACAAGAGGATGTTTTTCCATGACTCGCTGCTGGACTGCACTCTGTTGTCTGTGTGGCTATTTCACAGAAATTTTCTAATGCTTGAAATTTCTTGTTCGTTGATACTGCATAAACTTCAGAGTCATCTGGTAATTTCACCAGTCCTGTTTTGGAATTGCTTTTTCCTTTGTAGCAAACTTGTATCCATTTAGTTTCATCGTCTAAGCTGAGGTTCTGTTCCACTTTGGCACTTTGGCAAGATTTTCAGGTAATTTTTCCCTTTGTAAGACTGTCCTCTTTACTTCTTGCATCATTACAGCTAATTAGTGATTTTACAACTGTAATGTCAAGTTTCCTAAACTGTTGGTTATAAGTTAGAAAGGTCAGAAGAGATCTTTTCACAATGACTTGGTGTTTCTTTATTTTCAATGTGTTAAAAGACTGAGCTTCTTTGTGTTCAATGTTTCCAGTCAAAATTTCATTAATCAAAAAATCAACTGTCAGTATCACATAGATTCCACAGTCTACACCATTGTTTTGTTGTGGACTTTTTATCTCTTTAATAGCTGGCTCTGTATCACCAAAACAGCTGGACATCTTATAAACAATACTCATTGCTTTCAATAAAATTTAACACTTCAGTCCTCACTATCCCACAACTCAGTAATAGCATTATACCGACACCCACTAACCTGCAGATCTAACTAGCACACATTCTTGCGCTATTGTCTAGCAATGTTACTTGTACAGTGGAACCTCTTTTAACCGTCACCCTTGGGACCGGGACTGCGACGGTTAAGAGAATAGACGGATAACAGAAATATCATTATAAATGTGTACAGTAAATAGATTTCAAAGCTTTTGGAAGAAAATAAACCATGTACAAGTGCATAGTACATATTTATATTTAAATTACATTCCTACAGGAGTAATGTAGAACTGCTATACTGTATGTTGTATAGGTACTTGCATCAATTACGGTACATTGAAAGTTCAGTAGCAGTGACGGATAACAGAGAGTGACGGTTAAAAGAGTGACGGTTAAAAGAGGTTCTACTGTACTTTTCCAATTCTAAATATCAAATATTATAAAGTTCCTCCTTTCGAAATCACCTTTCTCCCCTAATTCTTAATTTTTGGGGAAAAAATTTCCATTTCATTTTCATGTCTATTCCAGAAAGCAATTAATTCAATGATGTAAATGAATTGAATTCCAATTTAAAGCATAGAGTACATGTTTTCCTGACAGCCCATAGAGTAATTTCTCAGTACTTTAGTATGGATAGATATATATTATGTATGTGTACGTACCTGCACTAGTGTTTTTAGCAGAAATAATAAAGTAAATAATTGGATCACCTGCCACCACATAAGAGCAACCTTTGTAATTAATTTCTTATTGTTTGTTTTTTTCTTTGGCAACGGGCTCTGCCGACAAGTGCTGTGTCACTTGGCTGAGCTGTTGAATGGAAAATTCTTTGGTAATAAATGGTTTCAATGGTTTTCAATGCTGATGATAGATTTATTTGGTTTACTGAGTCAAAATGGTAGAAAACATTGGATTTTTTTACATAAAATAGCAGACTCCAGTGTTTCCCAGAGCCTTCAGAACCTGCATTAGCATCATTCACAGGGATAAAAACGTGTGATTTTCTACCCAGATCTAGTGGGTTGATAAAAAAAATCTATCTCTTCGAAACATTTTATTCCCTGGCCAACAACTGGACTCATCAGCAACACATCTGGGGGTAAGATATCATTATTACCAATCATTTCAAAATAATTCTGGATCAAATCATCTGCCAGAAACCCATTTCCTAAAGCTTCTAAACAAATATTTAAATTATTTCTATCCGTCTGTGTGTCTACATCCATGGTTTTACTTAAATGACTCGTTTAAAATTAAATCAGACTCCAAAAACATTGTATCTTGGGTAATTATTATTTCAATTCCACAGTAATGCGCAATACCCGTCGCGATAACAAAACTTTTCTTAAGATAAAATCTTATATGGTAGCATTAAATAATTTAACGAATAATAATATATCCACTATTAGTTCTGTCTCAATCAGTATCTGTTACCGACAAAACATCGATTGGCAAAAGAGAGAATTGCAATCGCAAGACCAATCAGAGTTCGCCAACGAATGGCAGTGACCAGCCCAGAGTCGTCTCAATTGCCAAAACGAAATATCCCGTAAATACCCCATAAATAACTAGTAGTGTTCATGTTTCGTACTACTATTTCAGGCCGTAAATAATTTTGGCTGGCAAAGAGTTGGCGAATCTGTTCATTGTTTATCTCTAATTTCACTCCGTTTTCGAATGTCGTTTCAGGGTCTTTGTCATCATCTGCATGAAAACTTATTGATAACTCCTGAATGTCTTCCTTTCGATCGCCAGATTTCTTTAGTAGTCAATTAAGCAATTACCTAGAAATAGCAACACGAACGAATAGAGTTTGCTAGCTGAACGATCAAAACTAGGGTTTTATTTTGTTGAAATATTAATCTTTGAAATATAAATTAAGCCGAATGTTTATTTTCAGTACCGGTACGTGATTAAGAGGAGGTTGGAGAGACAGGTGCTGCAAATAGAATGCTGCGGTGAAGCTTGAAACTTTTGCTCCGCCCCAGACGATGCACGTAATAGTGCCGTTTATTGAATGCAGCAAACAGCTGGGACAAACGTGACGTCATCCAATATTCTCGCAAAAGTCAAGCATCGTAATTTGAGGCAGAACTTGAACGGTGACCGCCAAAAACATTTGATCTTGTGCGTAATATTGCCGTGGTATTGTTAACTTGAATAAGGCCCTTTTCACACTGGGCCACCATGGTGGCAACACCGGTGGCGCCTCGATGGTGGCTACGTTACATTCTATGAAATTTGATGAAAATTGGTCAAAGTTGTACATTAAAAAACATTAAATGAGTTACACAAGGAATCCCGTTTTTTCCTAGCCACACCTCGTTGGTCCAGATTAAATTGTGGCCGGCCGCTAGAGTGCAAAATCCCATTAAAACTATTACTGTGTTTAGTTAAGTTATATTCGTTGTTAAATCAATAACTTTCCGTCCTTGTATTTGTTTTTAATTTTGTATTTTTATTTTCCTTCTATTTATCCCCCAAAAGATTACTCAATGGGGTATTTATTCCCCAATCTTAACAGCTTCTGATTTTATTAAACTAACGAACTTGTATAAGATATCATAGAAAGAAATATTCCAAACCGAATTTAACCGTGAAAAACGAAATATTACATATTGCATAGTCTCATGGCCCATAGACATTGTGTAACTCATGCAAATACATACTCTTCCTCTATGCCACTCAGTTTCTGTGTAATTATTACTCTTTGGTGCAAGTGAAATAATGTCGCACGAAACACTTCTCATTGTTTCACTCGAAACTTTAGGAATTTCACCTTTTTTGCCGAAACATTTCGCTACTTTTTTTATATAGATATACTTAACATGGTTTTGTGCATGTTTCGCGAAACAACTTGCACTAGTTGCATACAACCTTTAGATAACAGTGCAGAGCTGAATTGACAACTTAGGCCTATGATAATAATTAGTGAGTTTGCTTGCTGTTTATTATCTAAAACAAATAGACATTTGTTGTAATTAAATAACCAAGCTTTAATACTGAATTCTACAACATTTTAAACTTAAAGTGAAATTTAGGTTAAGTTTACTGCTCTGACTTATTATTTTATTTCATTATTTTATATTTTGATTAGGATTTTTGCGGACATTTGCCATCACTGATTAGTAAAAAACAAGTTTCACGACGTTTCGGGATCTGAAATCTGATCCCGTCTTCAGGTGGAAGAAAACCTAGAACATAACAAGATTAGTAACACATAGCCAGGAAAACCTGGAGAAAAACACAGCTAAAACAGAGAACTGTAAAAGCAGTCACGAAAACAATAAGCTGAAAAGAAAACAATACACAAAATAACACAGGAATCACAAGTATCAAGAATCACCAGGCAGGAGAGAGCACGTCCACACCCAATCAGAGCTGAGCTGAGACTGGTGGGAGGAAAGCAAATGGCGGCGGCAACGGAAATGGCGGCGCCCACAGCCAACCAAATCACGGCGCGCTACCGGTGGCGAAAACCTGAAACAGAGACATGCGATATGCAAATTCCGTGTGTCTGTTTGTGTTTTTTTAGTTAATTTTGGCTGATTTAGTTAATTTTAGTGATTTGGTTGGCTGTGGGCGCCGCCATTTCCGTTGCCGCCGCCATTTGCTTTCCTCCCACCAGTCTCAGCTCAGCTCTGATTGGGTGTGGACGTGCTCTCTCCTGCCTGGTGATTCTTGATACTTGTGATTCCTGTGTTATTTTGTTTATTGTTTTCTTTTCAGCTTATTGTTTTCGTGACTGCTTTTACAGTTCTCTGTTTTAGCTGTGTTTTTCTCCAGGTTTTTCTGGCTATGTGTTACTAGTCTTGTTATGTTCTAGGTTTTCTTCCACCTGAAGACGGGATCAGATTTCAGATCCCGAAACGTCGTGAAACTTGTTTTTTACTAATCAGTGATGGCAAATGTCCGCAAAAATCCTAATCAAAATATAAAATCACCATCACCAACAATGAATTTCAAACAAAGAATCATTATTTTAGGTGAATCAGAATCTTGGTTTTCAGACATAAATACATAAATAAAAATGTAAAGCTTTCTTCAAATATGAAGTAATTGGTGATTCAAGTTTTATTTTTAATTATTTTGTCTAATCACTTAAGCCTAGGCACTGATCAAATAATTTATCGATTTACAAAAAGGAAAAGAACAAAGGGAAGCACAGGATCTTATCTTCGAATATTTAATTCTTTTGTCTAATCACTTAGGCCTAGTCACTGATCAAATAATTTATTGATTATGAAAAGGGAAAGAACAAAAAATACAGAGGCCTAAAAGTAAACAAATTTAAGTTGCTGTGAAAAAGGCATTTTTAAGTAGCCTAATCCTGAAATTACTTTAGGACCAATAAGCTTATTCAATTAATTATTACCTATGCTTAAGGGGAATCAATAAATTTCTTATTTCCTAACAGTTAATTAGTTGTACCTTTGCATACTTTAATAATTGACATTTTTAACCTATAATGGAAACATCACATCACATTAATCAACAATTCAAGCCTTTTAAGAAAAACCTTACCTTACAAATTAGGATTAATATTGTAGTACCTTGCAATTACCTTACGTTTATGAGAAAACTTAAATCCACTAACTACGCCGTAAATATCCAAATCCGGTATTAGCCGATCTGAACCTGTTGTTTTGTTATCCGATCCGAAACCGATCCGATCCTAAAATTCACTATCTGCACACCTCTAATTAATCACCTTTAATTAATCTAATTTCAGTTCGCACTGAAACTGAATTTTAAAATTCAAGGCTCTTTCACGGTTTTTAAGGTCCGAAAATTATGAAATTTACGGTCTAAATAAAGGAAAACATTTTGCCGGCCGCACAGTTTAACAGAGAAAGCAGGGTGGAAGGGGGGGGGAGTGACAAGGGAAAACTCGGCAGACGCATTGCGCCGGCGACATTATTGACTACTTAAGAAAACTTTGTACTGGCAATTGTGGAACACGCACGCAACTTAAATATTTTTTCTTCCTTTCTCCCCGCCCACACAATGCGCAGAGTCCACTGCGCACTGTATGTTGCCATGACAACCGTGTGTCGTCATAGCAACGAGCCAATCCCGCACTGCGTTTTAAGACAACAAACATCCGTGTTATAAAAGACAATATTACGATAGTCTGCGCTTGCGTATGTTGCCAATCTTTCGATCGATATTCGACAGTTCATTTACTGCGTCTTGACCGAGCTGAAGTTCGTGATTATCAACTCTCTAATCTATTGAAAACGCAAAATATGATTTATATAACACGTATTAAAATAATGTCGTGTTTGTTTAAAATTAACTGCACGTTATTAAATGCACTTCAATTAATTACGTTTTTTTTGTAAAATAGTTTTTCTCGCAAAAGCTGAAAGTAAAAAATGTGTTTCAAAATAATTCTTGTTGCCAGTTTTGGACACCGGTTAGCAGCGCTGCCTGGTTAGTACGCCCCCAGATAATCGGTGTTCTACTGTCCGTAAGTGTTAGTTAATGGCACAAAGTTGGTCGCCTGCAGGCATGTTTTCAGAAACAGAAAACAAGCAGCGGGGACATAGATGCATTAATCGGTAGTTGAAAACCAATTACATTTCTGTACAATAGAGGGAATGTAAAGAATAAGAAAACAAATTAAAGAAGAAAGAAATTCACATATTTATTTGCCGCGCAAACGTTAACCAATGAGCGTGCGTCTTCAGCTATCTAGTCTTCTCTCTCTCTTCACCTTTCAATCCTTCCCTCCCCCTCCAAGGAAACCGATCGCCTACCTCCCAAGTCACCACCCCTCCCCCACAGCCACAGTGGAATCTCAGTTTAGTAGGCCCTACCGTCTAGCCTTGTACATACAATTTACGTCTTAAAGTACACAATTGCTGTTTTCATCTGGGACTGTGAATCATTTTAATGTCTCTAATAAATTTATACAAATATTTCTCTATATTTAATAAAAATATTGGCTATTTTAAAATTGGCTGATTTTTAAGGTCTGATGACGAAATTCACGGCTCTTTCCAGGTTTTTTCATGGTTTGCCAAATTCACGGCTTATTCGCGGTTTTCACGGTTTCACAGTTGAGTGGGAACCCTGTTAATGGTATTCACTTGCCAATATTCATGGTGTTCAATAATATTTAATATTATTTCAACATAAAAAGACATTAACAAGTATTTACTAAAACTTACCAAAACGTTTTATTACTTTTAAGCATTTAAATAGAATAAAATACTGAATGAGGTACTGGAATTACCACAAAACATACATCCCATGAATTATTAACTTTTTCAAAGTAATTTTCTCCTTTTATAGAGGCATAACATTTTAAATCAAGAAAATACTATCCATATGAAAATTTAATAATAAAACAACTACATTTTGATTTGGAAGCACACCTCAAAAAATAAAAAACTTTGATTAAATTAATAAAAAGGAAAACATCTAAATTACACATGCAGGAGTGAATGCAGATTATTCTACAAGCTATTTACAACATTGCTACTTACCCAAGGTAACATTATTTACATTTAATCTATAAAATATCCAACAATTGAAATAAATAACTGAAGGGATAAAAAAAAATTTAACAAAATTCTTACGAAAAGTAAATTACAGTTTAGATTTAACCCTTTTTTCTAACCTTTTAAGCTGTTGATAACAAGATGACAATTACTTAACAAATTTAAAGAATGGGAACATTCAGAATGGTTTCATTCTTTCTACTTGTAAACCTTGACTATGTATCTGTCTGTGTATTACATTTTTGTAATAATTGTAACAGATGTTATGTACAATAAAGATTTGAAAATTGAAAATTGAAATTGAAATTGAAAATTGAAATTTCACTTGTTTTAAGGTTTTTTTTCAAATAATTTAGCTAATTTCCCAACAGGAAAGACTTAAAAAAGTACAAGCATGAAAACTTGTTTTCAGTTTGAAAACAAAGGTACATTTTAAATACTAATTTTGTGATAGTAGATCGCTTATCTTTTATTTGGCAACATTTTAGTATAGACAAGGTTGGGTTAACAAAACTAAACTACTGTACATAGTTTGTTTTAAAATAATTTAAATCAAAATGCTATGGGATAGATATTACGATACCAAAATGAGTTCAATTAATACAAAATTTTAAAAGCTTGTTTTTTTAACTAAAACACTTTTTAATAAGGTTATAGTATTTAGTTATATTAAAATAATTAGTCTGCCAAAAGTGATTTGAAAATAAAGCATCATCACAAAGTGATTCCATAAAAGAATGTAAAAAGCCAAATAAAAGAATGTAAAAAGCCAAAGTAATAGTAAAGAAAAAGAAAGTATAGGAGGACTAACCAGGAGGCCTCTCCATGACAGTGAGGAGCCCACTGCGGCGGGTACGGGCCTGGGGAGCCTGGGAGCCCTGTGGCTGCTTCCTCTGGGCTTCCTCACTGGAGCCGAGTGTGTGCCTCTGCATGCTGCCTCTCCCTTGCATGTACCTGCCACCCCACCACAAACATTTACAAACAAATTGATTTTTGGTATTTTAAAATAGGTCTTTGATTGGAATCGAAAGTCAAAAGCTTAATTTAAAGCTTTTAAGTTAAGTAGAATATTTCCATACATTTAATTGTGCCAATTTCTTTCCTCAAAACCCTTATTATTGCCAAACAATGCAGAGTTAGTGCAGCTCAGCTGCATAAAAAATCATGTGTAAAAAATTCCAAAATTAAAATAAAACCAGCATTTACTGGTAAAAGCAGCAGAATTGGATTAAGTTATAAGTCCCAAGCTTTATAGGGGGAGCCATGAAATTGCTGACAACATGATATAAATGTTTGAAAAATAAGTAAAAAACTAAGACATGAATGTTCTTCAAAAATACAAGGAGAGGCAGAATAACCTGACAGTTTTCGTGTGGCCACGGTCTGGCAGCCGCATGGTGGGGGGGGGGGGGGGCAAGTTCTCAAGACCACTCGATGCCATTTCAGTTGCAATGGAGCAGAGGTCCAGTGAACATTGTGTGTTTGTCGTTGAGACGTATTTCAAAATTGGTGATTCTGTTGTGGCCACGCAGCAGCAGTTCCAAAGATATTTTAATGTGGGTTGTCAAGGACATGTTCTTTCCCGTAACACTATACTTTTATAGGTAAACAACTCTATAAAACAAAGGCCCAAAGGATGTCCAAGGTCAGCTAGAACTCCTGAAAACATCGAACGAATGAGGCAAGCCGTGTGCTTCAAGGTTTGCACTTCCACCCCTACAAAATTGCCATTGTTCAAAAACTTAAGCCTCAGGATTATGTTAATCACCAGACATTTTCAGAACAAATAATAGATCTAATGGATGATGACAAAGTTCTGGTAATGAGTGATGAGGCTCATTTTCATCTTGACGGGTTTGTCAATAAATAAAATTTCCATTACTGGTCGGAAACAAATCCGCAAGAGCTACACGAACGGCCACTCCATAGTGCCAAAGTTACAGTGTGGTGCGGAGTAACTAAAAATGCATCATCGGGCCAAACTTTTTTGAGGAAGATGGGCAAACAGTTACCAAGAACCAAAACAGATACTTGAGAATGTTGAATACATTTTTGGTTCCAGAATTGAGAAGGAAACGTATCGCCCTTAAGAACGTATTGTTTCAACAAGACGGAGCAACTGCTCACATTGCAAATGACATCATGCAGTATTTAAAGAGGAAGTTTGGTGGTTGTGTCATTTCTTGGTTTGGCGATATTGCTTGGCCTGCCTGCTCTCCGGACCTCAGTGTTTGTGACTTTTTCCTTTGGGGTTATCTAAAGTCAAAGGTGTATGTGAACAAACCCCGAGCACTAGAAGACCTTAAGGAAGCCATAACACAAGAGGTCGCTTCAATCACTGCTGAAATGTTGGAAAAAGTGTTCGACAGTTTTGGAGGAAGGTTTAAGAGTGTATGGCAAGGAATGGACATCACTTGAATTCAAATAAGTTACCTTTTTGTTTTTTGTGATTATTTCCCTATAAAGGCTCCACATGTTATTTATACTGTGTTTTCATAAATGGCATTTTTGTCATTCATAAAACGTATATAAAACGTAAATATTCTTACAAACATAAAAATGGTTGTCAGTTAAAAACCGTCAAGTTTTTCTGCCGCACCCTGTATTTATAAAAAAGCATGTGTGTACTTATAAAAAAGATGTAATTTCATAGTTTTTCTCATAACATTGGTTAAAGCTCTTATGAGTTCACAAAGAGTTAGGATCCTTTAACTGTTACCCACAACTATCGGTTATTGACTGGATAGCAGAGTGGATAAAGGTGCTCACCTCATAACCTGAGGGTTGCCAGTTCGATTCTGAAACTGGATCCAGTCACCATTTGTCATTGGACTTTGAATTAATGATGCTATCCAAAGAAATGTCACCGTTAGATAAGGTGTCACAAGACTAAGGTTTGGACCATTCCCGATCAATAAGTAAAAAAATGCCACTGGCATACAAAGACACAAAAAAAGTGGCAAGCTGATTTTAGTTAAATAGTCGCTTATAGAGCCTTTTTAAATGAGGAGGCAATTGTTGCCCAGACAAGACACAGAGGCCATACGGTGTCTCCTTACACAACTGATGTCGACAACCGAGAGCAACTGACAGTGCCAGCCACTCCAAAGTGAGACACTGAATAAAATTATGCGCCTTTGAGACACGACCACTGATACCTGCTACAACAGTAGCCCGCCCCCGATCTTTTTTGATAAAAATAAGTATCTTTATTGCACTTAAATTGAACTTGTATTGTACTTTAAATTAGTCTTTTCAAAATTCATTCATTTTCAATGTTGGTATGTTTACCTAGCTACAGCGTACACGTCAGGTGACATCTCCTCCATGTTGGTGTCTGCAGGGTCAGAGGAGCACTGCATCTGACCATTGTCACCGCAGCCGCTGATGGGCTGGGACCTCTGGGCCAGGGCCGGACTGCCAGGCTGCAGCTGAACACAACAGGTAGGCTACAGTGTCGGTATGTTTACCGAAATACAACGTACGTCAGGTGACATCTCCTCCATGTTGGTGTCTGCAGGATCGGTGTCACCGCAGCCGCTGATGGGCTGGGACCTCTAGGCCAGGGCCGGACTGCCAGGCTGCAGCTGAACACAACGTGTCGTTGCCCTCTAGTTACTAGTGCTTATTATGTCTTTTATATTATGTAAGAGTTAAAATAACATTATTTTGACTCACTGGAGAAAAAATAGGTATCACAAACTTCAGATAAAAAAAGATAAATAGTGCAGGAAAATAATGCAGAAAATAACGTAATAGCAGAATTTTTATTTAAGGGGCTAAAAATTGGTGAAGATTGTACATACAGCTGGGATCATCATACTAAATATTCCCAAAAGATCCAACTTGGGCAACATGCCGCCATCTGGAAAAAAATGTTTCTAGTCCGCATTTCTCTAAAAAATTATTTGACTTTTGTAATTGTCATAAAAACCATAAGAGATACAAAAATACCCCCGTTGCAGCAGACCTGCGTACTCAGCAAATTTCCATAGGATTTATTTTGTATATGTGAGTTTTCATTAGTAATACATACACTTTTGTATTTTATATAATTCTTAGTCTTTTAATTTTTAATAACTGTAATCTTGTAATAGTATATAAATGTGAACAAACATATAATCAATTAATTCAAAACACTCAAAACAAACAAATGACTTAATCTCATGAAAAAATTAAATTCAATCATATGGTCAGTTTTACAGTAATTAAAACATCCCTGATGCAACAGACCTACATCTCCACCTAATTTCAATAAAACGTATTATCAATCCTCGATAGTGTAAACATACCATATATTATGCTACATTTTCAGGCAGTTTCGACCAAGACATCCCCCCTCCAAATGCTCATATTTTCTTTATTAAATTTAAAGATAATTTGTATTTTTTTATATAGTATATATTTTCTGCAAAATCTTGATCGATGACCTCTAACTACTCAAAACAAACATAAAATAAAATATTCATTACCTGAAAATTTAATCATATGTTCAGAATTGTATTTTAAAAAATATCTTAAATCAGGGTGACTATACTTTTTGGAGGGAAAAATTAAAAATAATATTGGACAACATAGTGTGTTTAGCACATCCAATATTATCCAATATCTAAACAACGGATTGACGTAGAATAATAATTCAAAATGCTAAATTTTTTTTTTTAAGCTGAATTCAATTTTGACGATTAAATTAAAAAATAATTAATAAAAAGGTGTTAAATCTTGAAAATGAATTTTATTTCATCAAAAAAACCTTTTTAGAGTAAACCAATCTTGCTGGTTTTCGAGTCATGAATGACGCTTTACACGTTTGTTCCAAATTTCATCACGATCGGACCTTTTTTACCAAAGTTATCATGCCTACAGACTGATATATATACCTATATATATATATATATATATATATATATATATATATATGTGTATATATATATACATATATATATGTATATATATACATATATATATGTATATATATACATATATATATATATATATATATATATATAAACGAAAACCAACGGTGTTTTTGGAGTCTAGGGACCTCAAAATGAAAAGTTATGGTGGTCCCGCGCTTAAGTCTCACCATGCCGCCTACGGTAATAGCTACTTCCCTATGGGGGGAAATTCACTAAAATAAAAATGGAATTTTTTCGTTGAAAATTAAATTTTTAATAAAATGAGTGTAAATATATACAAGAAATATTAACAATGACTTTCAATATTATTAATTTTCTCAAATGTTGTAATTCTAATATCCCTGCTATAATATCCCCTATGTGAAAAAGAAACCTTAAAAAAAGTTTATTTTTCTTTTATTCACTCAATTACATCTTTCGGAATTTCTCTTTATGGTGCAACTAGTCACTACAATTTAAATTCTATTTTGAAAATGCAAAAGAAAGCAATTAGAATTATTTGTAACTTAAATTCAGGAACTTCAGTAAAAGAACATTTTAAATCTGAGAATATTATGACAGTTTATGGATTGTATGTTTTATAAACAATTTTATCAGTAAAGGACAGGATTCATTAACTGGAAACAATGGGAAATAATCATAATTATTTCACCAGGAATCGGGAAAACCTTGCAACTAGCCCTCACACTTTGCAACTATTTAAAAAAAAACCTAAGTTGAGCCATGTGAGTATTTTTGCTCACGGCTCAGACGACAGTTGGCCGCCTGTATAGTTGCACTGTACTACTGTCTCGTTTGTGGAACCGTCCAGAACTTTCCGGCGGGTATATAAACGGCACCCGCCGAAGCCTCACTCTCCTTTCGCTGTGCCTGTTTGTGTTGTCGTACAAGAAGCAATGTTTGTGCAAGTTAATGAAATTTTGAAGAGAGAAGACAACACCAGCGTCATGGAGCATTAAATTATTAAGACACCAAATGCCAGGTAAATTTTCTAATGTAGGGAAAAATACAATAATTTTGTTTCGCTGTAGGAGCTCCCTCGTTGCACAGCCTGCTTGGCGTCTTCCTACAGACCAGATTTATATCGATAAATCAATATTTGTTGTGTCCTCTGTTATTAAAATATAGATTAAATGTAAATTTGTAAGTTGTCAAGACTGTTCCGTGTTAATTTTGTATCTAGATCTTTACATAAATCGTTGGATGCAAGTGTGAATTCATGCGAATATTTTGTCGCGACATGAAACCTTCAAGTCTTGTTGCCGTCAGGAACACATGTGCTCTAAGTATTTTAGGTTAAGTTTTAAGAGTCATTTACTGAGTATTTATTCACTGTTTAGTAGTTTGTTGTCCTTTTAAATGATTTTATGGTAGGATTGAGTAATTTCAGAAATCCACGGGCTAGGCCTAGCCTGACTTTTGAGTATGGCATTACATATCTGTTCCAAGAAAGTAAAATCAAAGAACTATATTTCATTTTATGTATTTATAGGCTATTGTGTATTTTGATGACATAAAGCTGATTTAGATGCCAAGTTATATAATTATTTAAAGGCTACCAGCATTGTCAATCGCTGTTAACTAGGACTGAATTCCTACTGCAAACATTTTAAACATTTTGTGCTCTCAGTAGGCTAGTAAAATGTCATTTTGAGAAGTGAGCAGTAACTGAAATCCCCAGCCTTTAACAGAAAATTAAATTATCAGAGAGGTTAGGTGTTTCCAAAAACAAGCTTGGTTATATTATACATTTTTTGGAACATATTTAGAAGTTCTGTGCCTTGTTTAAAGGGTTCCTGTCTTCCTGGTTTCCTGACCTCCTGACTGACCGACTTAAGATGTGAAGCCTCGTCCAACTTCAGTGGCTGTCATCCACGGGGACTTCACCTATGGCTCGTAGCTACCCGGACCGAACCAACCTAACCTCACCACCAGCTACGGTTGATGTTCCTAACTGCTGCGTCCCATGGCTGCTGCGTTGAGGCCACCTACTGCTTCCGGTTACTCAGGTGCTATTAACTCTTTTATTTTATATGCTGCAAGAAATACCAGCCCACTGAGCAAGACTGAGCTTTTCCAAATAATTTTAGATTCCCATTTCTAACCACAACCCTTTAAATTAGTCAATCTAGTAAATTCAAGTACAGCATAAAACCAGTATAAAATCAATAGTTTTTTTGTCAACATTAAATTTTCTACCGCTGCGAGCCATAAATTATGTCAGAAACTACGGCCTACTATGGAAGTAATTATTTTAATGCTGTTTCCATGCATACATAGTATGCGTTGGAGTCTTAGTTGTGATTTTATTTTGTGTAGAGTATGTAAATGATATTTGTATTGATCTGTGATATGGTAGGTTAAGGTTAGGGTTAAATAAAGATCTTTGGTCTATAGACATATTTCGGCATTTTGTTCACAATTCTAATTCGGTCCACACCAGAGCTAAATTCTGTCTTATAGGCCATATAGATTGCCACGATTATTAAATGTTTTATTTCAGTTTAATACTGCCCTTGCAAAAGCAAGTTAAATAAATGTCTTATTGTCGTTGAATTTATTGTTATTTTATTGTGAATGTATTTTGTCGATTATTTCATTTTGTCCCTTGTTTATATAAATATTTTACCTCATGCCCCCATTGATAATTTTATTAATAATTAAGTGGGCTGTTTTTAATTCTATTCTAATAGTTCTTTTTATAATAATAATTTGAGCATAAAGGAAATTCTTTAGATAGCCTATAAATTTATCCGATCTTACTTGTTATTATTAGGCCTATATATTAAGACTGATGGTGATGTTTAACTTTGAATATTTATATTAATAAACCTCAGTTGTTGATTGACTTGTGTGTTTTTATTTTGTTGCCTTCAAACCTCAACTTAGAAACAGCAATATTTTATTTTAAAGTTTCACGGTAAACTTTGGTTATGGTAACCCAGACATGTTTCAAAGTATACCGGTTCAAAATTTTTTAATAGTGTCCCGACAGCAATTAAATCCGAAGTTTCAAAAAGTTTATTTAAATCAAAACTGAAAAAATTTCTCATTAACAATGCTTTATACTCTTTTGAAGAACTATAATTATCATTCTACTTATTTATTTGTTTTTTTTGTTATCTTACTTTTATAGATTTACCATGTATTTGAATATTTTTAACTGTACACTCGAAGAATTTTTTTGTTCCATTTCTTTGCTCCATATTAAGAAAAATTAGAAATCAATAAAACTTTTGTATTAGGCCTTTTACTGTGTTTCCTCTCATGATATGTTTTGATTATTAATTTGTGAGTTATTTTTGTTTTTATTTTAATAACAAGGAATGTATTCTAAAATTTTTTTCCAATGATGTAATTATCAAAAATACAATGAATTATTGACACTATTCAATGTATTTATGTGCATGACATGAATAAAGTGGTTTTGAATTGAATTGAATTGAATAAGGAATCCTTTTACCTTAATGAATAATAAATAGGGGTCTGTGGGTCCCAGAATTTTTTGGGTTGGGTTGGGTTAAGAGCTGGTCTGAGACATCGGGTCAGGGCAAACGATATTTCGGGCCAAGATCGGGTCCGGCCGCACCTGATTAGTTACTCCCGCTGTTAACCGGCGATTGAATTTACGTGTGTGCGATCAAATTTTATAGCCGATCAAGAGTTACCCTAAGCCCTTTATCCGCAATTGACAGCTTCTTTATTGAGGCCGCTCACTAGTTTCACAAATAAGCAGCATTATCTGTTCATTTGTGGTCAGCAAATACCCTGCGTGCGATGGCCGATCGCTTGTTTTGCAAAGTTACACTTAATTTATTTTCAATCGGCAAATACATGTGATCGTTTTTCGTGGCAGACCGCGACTTTTGCAAAGCTACATTTTGCTGATTATCGGCGATCGGCAAATACCCGATCGTATTTTTCGACAGATGGTGAGTTTCGAAAAGCTACATCTGCCGTGTATCCGCAACCGATAGATACGGGCTATCGTTTTTTGAAGCCGCCCACGAGTTTTTCATAACCTCAACAATAATTCAATACCTCATAGAAGAATGGATTTCAACAGTTATCTAGAAACAACATCTCTCAAAATTTGGAAATACCATAGTTTTTTTGATGATTTGTTCACCTATTATTTTTTATCTTAATTTCTTGTAGAAGGTTCAAATTGAATTATAATTTAATTTTAACGTACTAAAAATTCTTAGGCCTCAATAGATAGTCATAATTTTCGTCTAATAATTTTTTATTTGATTTCTTGATTTGGCTATCATAAAAACTGTGATATCTATCATTTTGGTAGTTAATTAATGCGAAAGTAATTATTCAACTATTTTTGGCACAACCCGATTTTAGCCCGAGACCCGAAAGCCAAAATTAAAGGTCCGACCCGACCCGAACTTAAAAAGTTTGGCCTGCAGACCCGTAATAATAAATTATATTCATTGAATCCTTGTATATTAACAATTTTTGTTTTTTGACACCTCAGTCAACAAAATTGCTCCACAATAATGCGTGGATAAGCTCACAAAAAATATATTTCTTAAGACATTACAAATACTACCATAAGGAATAATTATTTTGAGCTTACCAACACTTGATTAATTGATTAATATAAATTTATCAAGTGCTGCCTACAAAAACAGTATTTACATAGGTTTTGTTTACTACACAATATTAAATTCAGCTCCCGTAGTACCAAAAGTTATTATAATTATTATATCACAGACCAAAGTCATTTGATCAGACAATCAAACTTAGGATCTAGGTAAAATAATTGATGTTGTGAAATAATTGGGTTTTTAATAAGTTTTTCCTTAGAATAAGGGTACTTTCCCTCTAAAACTATTTTGCGGACGAGTTAATCCTAGAATCGTAATCATTAGTCTGAAAGACGACGCAACATTGCCGAAATCAGCTGATCAGGTAGTTGTAGATAAGTCAGAATGCCATCCTTCCCTCTAGTTGTCTCTTTTGGTCCCCTTTCAGTCCTGCGGCAGTTTTCATTGCATGAAGGTCAGCAGTTTTTAGGTTAGGAATTTTTTAAATTGCGTCGTAGTCTGGGAGACGAATGATTACGATTGGTGTTTGTGCCATGTTTTTCAATAGTAGTCTGTGAGACGAATCACTATGATTTGTGTTTGTGCTTTTTTCTATAATCTGTAAAAATGTTGTAAAATTAATGAAGACTTAAAATATGCTTCCATACAAAATATTATTGATTTTGCTTTATATTTATAGAAGAAACATTGCATGTTTGAAACGTATTTTTTGCAAATTTTTGAACATAGTAGTCTCCCAGACGAATGATTGCTATTAAGTGTCATTTTAAATATGTGTGGGAAATCAATGATTTTTTCACTTTTTCAAACTTCTGCAAACATATATTTTTTTCAATGGAGTTGAATGTCAAGGCCTATATAATAATTATACACTAACTCACTTTACAATGAGGTGGGAACAAAACATCTCTTAATAAAAACCCATTTATTATGATTTTTTTAAAAATGACATCGCAAAATAAGAAATATACCTCGTAGCATTTTAGGGAAAAATGTGTAAAATTATTGTTAAGTAAATTAAGACTTAAAATATGGTTTCACACGAAAGTGTATTAAATTTGCTTTACTTCCATATAAGAAACATAGAGGTTGTAATTAAAAATGTATTTTTTACAAATTTTTAAACTTGAGTAGTCTCACAGACGAATGATTATGATTCCTAGGCACAAAAACACATGATTACGATTCTAGGATTAATTAAAAATAAACACAAAGTTAATTATTCACATAACAAACTGACTCACAGCCTTAAGCTCCTCCTGGCTGCCAGGCTGGCTGACGGCTCGCTGGGAGTAGCTCGGCAGGTGAGCTCCGCCATCCGATGCCCTGCGGCCAAACCCTCCCACTGGACAAACAACAGAGTGGGTGTACACATCACATGAGCCAAAATATAATCCTTTGAGAAGAAAAATTATCCTTGTACTCTCATTAAATACATTTCATAAATAATCAATCTAGTTAGAAGTTTATAGTATCCCTTAACTTTATGATACAATAACAACGCTGTACAGGAAAAACATTATTTGCTTGGCTTGCAGATTTCAGCAGTTGTTAAGTAGGATTTTATTTTTGAATGAAATGTTTCTTAGGTGAGGATTATTACTTCGTTCCTATTTTTTGGGATTCACTCACCTTAGTAAGATTTCCTTTGGGGCTTGTCAATTGACAAAAACACACACAAATCACATATAACACTCACGACAAAAACACAAACATTTAAAAGCGTCCCTAAGTCTAACCCGACGTTTCGCGTGGCCTCAAATAAAAAATAACGCCACGCTTTTTCAAGGGTTGAGCCGGTCAAGTTGCTCCCGCACGCGGGCAGAACGGCGAACCAAGACTGACGCATCACTTCCTGGAGGGGTAGGAGGGGCGGGGGCGGGGGTCCTCCTTATCTCGGTGGGCAATTGAATGAATCTAGCCCGATGACGTGTGAGATCGACTTCTTGACGAACCAGGTTCAAATAAACAGGGCTTATGTGTATTGATGGTCGAGACAAAGGCGCATCGTTTACCGCCATGAACAATGACTCCGCCAAATTCCGTTTCCTCCAGTTTGTTTCTTTTTACATTCCTGCCATTTTATATCATGATTAGTGTCTACAACGTGTTCACATATTTTTGATCCATACACTTCCCTGTTTTTTACTTTTTTTATATGTTCCAAGATTTGGACCAAACTGGCCTGGATGTCTGGCCAAAATAACTCCGTTAACAGGAGCACAGGACTTCATAGATCACGTTTTTCATCCTCTGCTGTTCATTATCCGGTTTTACTCTCGTTAATCGGCTCCGAATCGTATCGCTACTCTTAAAAACTGTATGGATATTATATTTTGAGTTAATGCACCTTATTTTCTCGGACACATTTGGAACATATGGAATGCAAACAGTTGTGACGGGCGGTTCTTTATTATCTATTACTTTGGGACTTGCTTTGTTAACATTCTCTAAGGCTTTATTAAAAATATTCAAAGGATATCCAGAGTTAGTTAAATGTATTTTAATCTGTTCCAATTCCTTATTAAAAATTTCATCAGAACTAAAAATGGACTTTGCTCTTTTTATCAAGCCTGTCGCCAAACCTTGTTTAACATGTGCAGGGTGGTTCGATTTATAATACAAATACTGCCCCGTTGACGTCGGTTTCCGGTAAACACTGGTATGCCAACTATTATCTGATTTTTGAACCAGTACATCAAGGAACTGCAATTTATGATCTTTCTCAAGTTCAATTGTGAAATTGATTGTTTCGCACTGATTGTTAAGATGATCTTTAAATTTAAACAGATTCGTAAATGGTTCTTCCCATGAGCAGAAAATATCATCTATGTATCGTAACCAAACTCTAGGTTTGATATCAGATGATTCCAGTGCGTCAATTTCAAACTGGTCTATAAAGATATTACTTAAGATAGGACTTAGCATCCCACCCATTGCCATGCCTGAGGTTTGCTCATAAAAATTGTCATTCACTTGAAAATAGTTCGATTTGACGCAGGCTGATAGTGGTTCCATATTAGTTGAGATTGGAATTTTAGTTCTTTCAGTAAGAGTGCTATCATTTTCTAACAGTCTACGAACAATAGTGAGACAAGGTTCAATAGGCACATTAGGAAACAAGTTTTGACGTCAAAGCTTACCATGATGGTGTTATTTGTAGGTGGATATAAGGAGAGTTTTTCCACAAAGTCTTCTGAGTTTCTTATAAAACTATTTCGATTACCAAACAATGGGTTTAAGATTGGTACAATAAATTTGGCCAAATTAATATTTATCTATACCAAATAATAATATAATAATTATAAATATATATAATAATTATACCAAATAAATTTTCTCTCCAGGAAGTGATGCGTCAGTCGTGGTTCGCCGTTCTGCCCGCGTGCGGGAGCAACTTGACCGGCTCAACCCTTGAAAAAGCGTGGCGTTATTTGTTATTCGTGGCCACGGCAAAGGTCAGGTTAGACTTTGGGATGCTTTTAAATGTTCGTGTGTTTGTCGTGAGTGTTACGTGTGATTTGTGTGTGTTTTCGTCAATTGACAAGCCCCAAAGGGAATCTTACTAAGGTGAGCGAAGCCACAGAGAAGAATTTAACAGAGGTCGCTTTTAAATGGACCTTCTGTTGCGCCCAAGTGCTTGCTAGTTACAATTAAATCCAGCTACAGTTAATTTACTAATTACTAGAGGCCTGCGGGTAGTGATTTTTCAAGCCGGGTCGGGTTCGGGTCGGGTAGTAGATTACCATCAATTTTCGGGTCGGGTCGGGTTCGGATATTATAAGTGGAATAAAAATTCGGGTCGGGTCGGGTTCGGGAATGTAAGTTGAAGAAAAATTCGGGTCGGGTTCGGGTATTTTAGTTACAATTCGGGTCGGGTATGGGTATCATTTGTCAGCAAAACATTGATTTCATTAAATTTTGATGGGATTACCAAGCAGTTACGAAGTAAAAATCTAACATAACATTCACATTACTTACATATATATATACAAGAAAAAATTACAGTTTGCATGAAGAAAATAACACTACACATGACCATGGGACAAGAAATATTTTGAATTGAAGCTAGACAACGAACAAGATACTCTAAAACACAAAGAACACAATTACACACACAAATAAATATGAAACTTTACAATAAGTTACCATCAAATATAAAAAAATTAAAAGATTCTTATTAATAAAAAGAAAAAAAATTAAAATTAAAGATTAATATTAATTAAAACTCCAATTTAGAAAGTACATGAAGACATTCTTTACAAATCATTGTATTTATGATACAAATGAATTTTTTAAGCTAAAATTTTAATAATGTTATAATATATATTATGAAAATTTTGTAAAACATTGTAATGCACCAGATGGTGCCATATATCCAATATACAATAACCAATACAGTCAATAGATATTCAATATTCATGACAACTTATTATTTCATAATTTATCAATGAAATAGTATTTATATTTTATAACAACAATAATCAACAATAATTTATTTTCATCATAAAATTAGTTTTATTATAAAACTTCTATGAAGAAAATAATAGTTAGTTTAAGAAATAATATGGAAGAACGGGTTTAAAGTTTCGGGTTTCTTTCGGGTAGTATGTCGGGTATCTTCAACCCGATTTCTTTCGGGTAGTAGGTACCCGCCCGACCCGACGTGTAATAAAAACCCGCCCGAATAAAACCCGAGACGTGTCGAACCCGCCCGACCACTCGGGTTCACGTAATTACCCGAAGCTACCCGAATTTTCGGGTACCCGCAGACCTCTACTAATTACTAGATTCATCCAGTTACTAGCTACAGTTAAGTTAAATTAGGAGAGGACAGCGACGGTGCTACTCTCTCACGGCAATAATCGTGAATTGATTTTTTATAAGTCCTCGACACCAGCGCTCGACACCAACTGAGCGCAACATTAGAAGCTACCTCTGTTTGATTCTCCTCTGTGGCGAAGCCCAAAAAATAGGAACGAAGTAAGTAGAATTTGTTTGTTATTTATTATACCAGTCTAGCATGTTGAAAGTCAACAACTGCAAAGAGTTCAGTATTCAAATGTAGTTGGTATATTGTAATCGCTGTGTAAAAAAAAACTGAACACTGGGTAGATAGCTAGTGAGGCAATTACCATTGTTGTCTTGAAGGTCAGATTTTTTTATACCTAACTTGCTTATCCTCATTAACAGAACAACATTTATCAAAATCTAACATGTCAGAAACTTCTCCTTCCACATCATTAAAAATAAATTAATTACTTTTCTGTATTATCTTTCTTTATGAAACTAAGGAATTTCTGACTCAAGCTTTCAAAACTACTCGATCAGATGTTTGAGTTGTTGGTGGTATTCCTACATGAAGTAAAATTTAAATTTGAAATCACAACTGGAATCAATTGTATAAAGTATTAGGCTCCCAGGAAATTTCTTACGAAATCCATCCTATAAAGTACTTAATCTCACACAAAATTTCTTAAAACCTTTGATTTTTTAGTCTAAAACAGTATTATTGTGATCTACTCACTTGCTCCCAGGACTGGAGGCGGCTTGAGCAGGTGCTGATCCTTGATGGTGAAGTTGTGAGGTGGCTGGAACTGCACCAGGGGAATGTTCTGAGGGAGGTTCGTGTTGGGCAGGATGTTCAACTGGCGACCTTGCTTCATGTAGTGGGCTTCCAACACCTGAATAATCAAGAGAAAATAATTTTAATAAGTTTAACTTGTACATTGTTTGAAATCAAGTAAATTACAAAAAAAAAAAAAAAAAAAAAAAAAAACAGGAAATCATCATATTTCATCTGAATAATCAAGAGAAAATAATTTTCATAAGTTTAACTTGTATATTGTTTGGAATCAAGTAAATTAAAAAAAAAACTAGGAAATCATCATATTTCATATGGGTAGTACAATCTAAATTGCCATTTGAAACACATGGCTTATGAAAATTCCATACTCAAAGGTGAACGTGGAATTGAGGATAGTAATTTGTTTAAGCAAACACAGTACGGCTGTACAGTCTATTTTAGTTAGTATAAAGTCAGCTGGTAGAGCTGTCAAAATAGTAACTTCGTTTGTTTAGGTACCGGTATGGTAAAATATTGTTTGTGTATGGAAAAGGCAGCTGACATGATTTGTTTCGATAAGGGAATCGAGGATTTTCGTAAATATCATCTGTACGGTAACAGGCTATCTTTGTATCCAGAGCCACAGATGAAGAACTATACAGATTGGTAACCTAATGCAGCGGTTCCCAAAGTGTGGGTCGCGACCCACTGGTGGGTTGCTGAAGGGCTTTAGGTGGGTCGCGACGAGGTTCCAACAATAATAATTATAAAAAAGAGGATCCTTCTATTTTTTTGTTTTTTGAAAACTTAGAAAAGTTGTCATAAATACTTTTTTTACCAAAAATGACACTCTCTCCATTCAGGGGAATTTAAGAATAAGACTAGGCTCTGTAAGAACGTTAATGAGGGAGGCTTCTTACCATCAGTCGTTTCACATACTTTAGCCTGAATCAGTATTCCAGGCAACGAATGCTCAAAAAAAGATATAGAGGGATTTGCATGGATCACAATTTTTGACTTTGTAACTTTGTTTGGACTAGTTAGGAGTAAAACATATCAAAAGTCCCCGCCCTTAGCCTTTGAGCCGGCTGGGCTGGAAGGGCCTAAAGGTACAATTTTTTGGTTTTTCCTAAATATCTTAAAAACTGTCAACTTTTAGTATTCCCTATTAAATTTGAAAATTAAAGAAGATTAAATTTCCTGTAAGAAAAATACATAAAATGTCTATTTTGGTCCAACCGTTTACAAGGTAAGCACTAATTTTATTAATATTTAAAACAAATATCCCTTCTATAAGAAATACATGTAAATTTGTGGGTAACATAGATGCCCAATTGGGCAAAGTTTTTTCACCTAAAGGAAAATTAGCAGCATTCAGGAAATATTGACAAAATTTCCAGTAATTTGACACCTCAATTATAAAAATTTGTCTAAAATTAAGGCATTGGCGAGCTCACAAAAAAGCGTTATTTTTCAAGGAAGTATAACAAATTGTAATAATTCCTTGAAAAATAACGCACAACTGAACATTCAAAAGTGAAAAATAAAATAAAATAAAATTCTGAACTATAGTTGGTTTGGTCCGCTCACAGTTTTACTTTATCACACAATCATGATTCTGTTGTAAGGTAGGTGTAATGTTACCATGGGTCATTTATTTTGAAATATTTACCTTTTACTGTATAAGAATCCTCTGAAGCTCGAAAAGTAATTTTTTACTAAAAGACCATAAAAAAGTAAAACAGAGTAACTGACTTCATGCTTTTATTTCAAGAAGAGCTTCTAGAACTATCTTACGACAAAGTAATGAAAGTTAGAATGTAAAAGGAGAAAAACCAGCGTCCTTTGGGATACATTACGACGTAAGCTAATGGTATTTTGTATTTTAATTTTTTTTTATTATTCATCTGTTATATGTATTATACCAGACCCTGTTAAAGATTGTTCTTAATTTTCTTTATTTTCAAAAAGTAAATATATATATAGATCATATGGAGTGGAAAAGATTGGAATTATACTCGTTCAGGATTGATTCTTCAGTTACACGTAAGGTAATGGATGTAATCTCATCATGTTGTTATTCTTTCTTATAGCAGGCTATTTGGTTTTTTTAGTGGAGCCACTCAAAGGTTCCGTGAAATTCAATTCCATGTGCGTTAAAAAAAACATATAGAAAAGATAGCAATAATTTGCACTTTTTGGGGCTACATTTTATAACGAATCTATAACAAAATTGCACTCTATACACTGCAACACATTTTTTCATTTAGAATTTGTGACGGAAATTTCCTTAAGGGGGGAAAGATGATCGAATACTGAAGTAGTACGAAACGTAGGAAATCACGTCACGGGTTGTCAGAGGCCTGGGAATCGCTCAGCTCGGTCGCTGGGATGATTCCAGGGGTCGAGGATCGAAATCAAAGTAGTTATCAGATATTCAGATATGAGAGCTCAGTATATTCAACCTAGTTGATGTCAAACTCAGAATTGCCTCAAGATAGCCTCAGCTAAGAGGCACAGAATTTCAAACAACTCTACCTAGGGTCTAAATAATTTAGAAAAACCTAGGGAGTCTACAGAAATGCCAATGGGAAGATCTCAGGTTAACTGAGATACCTGGAGAAAAGAAATACTTATTTGGAGAGCACCTGCTAGGTAAAATACACTCTGCTGTTTTCCATAGCTCTGTGATATATTCGGCGTTAACACTAGCAGGACAAACCTTACACTAATTACAGGAGCAGGACAAACCTTACACTGCTGTTGCACGGCTGTTTGGACAAGACTGTTGGACAACAGCAGGAAAAACTAACAAGTAACTCAAACCAGTAATATCAC
The DNA here is from genome assembly GCA_035578135.1 of Flexamia atlantica. Lineage (NCBI taxonomy): Eukaryota > Metazoa > Arthropoda > Insecta > Hemiptera > Cicadellidae > Flexamia > Flexamia atlantica. Next base: position 112,677,819 of record JAQJVK010000001.1, read on the forward strand.
CAATTAAACTAAATTGGTTGAACAGAATTTGGAAAACACAACAAAAGGAAAACTAAAATAATTGGCACCAAGATAATTAATTTTTCTAGTCTTGGTTACAGCCTAGATGAGCAGGATAGGTCTCGGACCCTATCCCGCGATTCGTTCAACTTTTAGGAAAAGTTTACAGAACGTCACCTAAATTCAGAAATGGAATAAAACGATACCTTGATACCCAATTTGTAGCTGGATCACAGAAGTCACTGTCTTCAAAGTCGCTCGTGCGAGAAATCGTGCACAGGAATCACACGCGAAAGAGGAGCGAACAGAGAAGCCACAATGAACCGCACAGATCGCAGGAACAGCACCAAGTGCCGGTTCAGGGGTTATCAGCCCGCAATGTGCTCACCCCTTCTGGATGGGTGACTCACCAGCCTTTTTTTTTCAGTTGATATAACGGCTGGTTAAAAGCTCAAAAAAAAACTACATTCGGGCCAACCTTCTTCTTCTCCCGCGACAGAAAACATCGCCTGGCTGGCAAGAAGAAGAAAAAACCCAGGCTCTGTCGTCGTCTGCTCGCGTTACGCAGCCGTGACGTTGTCTGTTGAGGTTATGTTGTTTACAATGACAACAACAGTATTTCCACTCGCAATATCACGTTTATTGGAAGAAGTGGCCTTAATTCACAACTCATTAAGTGCTTGTACGACTTCTCAGTCGTAGTGAAAAGTGCCGACACTTAGGATTCCGAATTAGTAACGGTAATCGTATTTGGCGGTTTTAGGTCTGACTAGGGTCGGCCTCCCCATGTCAACAGTGAAGGTTATACACACCTACTACTATTCCGTGAGTCACTTAATCACTCAAAGGGTTTTCAGTAAGGGAAATAGCTCTGTTTATTCAGGTTGTCAACACTCCTTTCACAACTGGACATAGGCTAGATGACATCTAGGCTAGGTAGGCCTAGACCTACCAGTCCCATGACTAGGCCTAATGAGCCAATTTTTAACCCTGTGCAAATTAGGCTCATTACACCCCCTTCACACATCGGAGCAGAAAAACAGTAAAAAAAAGTTCTTGAAGTTCCTCGGAGTAGAGGAAACCGAAACTCAACTGGCATCAACTGCAGACGCAGTTTACAGAAAGCACCAGGGGAAGAGAAAGTTGCACACTTCGCTTCAACTACCAACTGGCAGTTTACAGAAATATCACAGTCGCGGAAAAAAGGGTTTCAACATATGCCGGAAATACATTTTACCCGCCGGTTTGGCTTGTGAGACTTTGTAAGACGTGAACTGTGTGACACTGCTGGGAATCCTCGTCCCTCACCTCATAAAGGTTACAGCCTTTCTGACGGTGCAGGGTCCATGATACTTCGGGGCCAATTTTCCAGTGATGGCATCAGCAGCAGAGGACAAGTTGTGAAGCCTCCGCATAACCTGATCGCCAGCCCGATACGTCACCTCCCTTCATCGGAGGTTGTAGTTTCTGGCCTTTCTCTGATAGGCCGACTTTAGGTTTTTCCGAGCATCCTCGATCAACCGTTTGAATTCCGCATCCCGTTTACGCTCGACTTCGGTCAACGGGAGGACATCAGGTGTTTCAGAAGCCTCAACGGTTGGGCCACGGAGGGCGCGAGGTCTCAGCTCTCGACCAAAGCAGAGCATCGCTGGAGTGAATCCAGTTGAGTCATGTGCCGCTGTGTTGAGTGCGTACATGAACTCACCCAAGTGGTTATCCCAAGTCTTATGATTTTCCTTCACGAACTGGGCAATCATAGTCTTCACCACTCTGTTCTGCCTTTTCACCGGGTTCGATTGCGGGCTGTAGGGGGCAGTCGTCTGCAGAGTGACTCCCCATTCCGCCGCCAGGTTGCGAACCAGGTTCGAGACAAACTGCATGCCATTGTCGGTGATGAGCACGTCGGGAGCCCCATGACGCAGCAGGATGGACTTCAGTCTCGTCACCACATTATGAGTGGTTGCAGAGGGAAGTGCGACAAGTTCAGTCCACTTACTAAACGTATCCTGCACGACCAAGAGGAATCGCTGGGATCGCTGGGACCGAGGCAACAGACCTATGAGGTCGGCTGACACCACGTACCAGGGCGCTTGGGGTTGCCGGAAATACATTTTACCCACCGGTTTGGCTTGTGGGACTTTGTAAGCCTAGCACTGAGCGCAGGACCTTCCATAGGCCTTCATGTCTCGCCGCCAGTTCGGCCAAAAGTATTCCGCACCAACTCTTGCCAGAGTTTTCTTCACCCCAAGGTGACCGGCCGTCGCTGTGTCGTGGTTCTCGTGCAGCACCTCCGAGATCTCATCGCTCGGTACGCACATATGCCAGGTCGTCAGTCGATTCTTCTTCACCAGGGCCCGATACAAAGTGCCTGATCGGACCTGGTATCGTGGATATCGATGCGGGTGTTTACCGACCAACTCCCGCATCCGACCGTACCAAGCGTCGTTGGTTCCCGGCAATTCTTCTTCAGTATCATCACCGACTGCCTCATAAAGATCACCGTCATGAGGTTCAGGGGTCACCTCATCAACGGTTTCATCCTGCCGTCGTAGCTGTTCTCTCGCACCTTGTCACGTCAGGACTCCAACCTCAAACGTATTCAGGTTTACAGGAGAATCTTGAGGGACGTCAGGGACAGGTTGTCACAAAAGAGCGTCCGCTACTCGGTAAAGTGTCCCCTTGCGGTATTTGACCTCGAAGTCAAACTGTTGGAGTTCCATGACCCACTGAGCCAAACGTCCGCTGGGCTCATGAAGTTTCAGGAGCCACTTAAGCGCGAAGTGGTCGGCTATTGCCACGAAATGGTACCCCTCAATGTACGCCTTGAATTTCCGAACAGCGAACACAAGGGCGAGACACTCCTTCTCTGTCATCGTGTAGTTCTGCTCTGCATCAGACAAATGACGACTATCGTAGGCAACAACAACTTCCAGGTCGTTTTGACGCTGAGTGAGAGCTGCACCAAGGCCTGTGTTTGACGCATCGACCTGCAGCACAAACGTTTCAGCAAAGTCCGGGCAGGCAAGGACAGGAGCGGTGCTCAAGGCACGCTTGAGATCGTCAAACGCCTTGGTTTGTTCCTCACCCCGAACCCACTTGGCGTTCTTCTTGAACAAGCCATGCAGTGGAGCAGAGACAGAAGTGAACTTCTCGACGAAGCGCCGATACCAGGAGGCAAGTCCGAGGAAGCTACGAAGTGCCTTGATATTCGTAGGAACGGGGAAGTCCTGGATGGCTCTGACCTTTTCCGGGTCAGTCGAGATTCCCTCGGCGCTGACAACGTGGCCGAGGTACTTAAGCTCTCTCCGAGCGAAGTGGCATTTCTCAGTGTTCAAACGAAGCCCGGCGTCTCGCAGCTGGCGGAACACAACCCTGAGAAGCTTTGGGTGCTCCTCAAATGTTGAGGATACTATCACCAAGTCGTCGAGTTAAGCAAAAGCTTTCGGCTCCAACTCAGGCCCAATGACACGGTCAAGCAGACGCTGGAAGGTCACACCACCCGAGTGCAAGCCAAATGGCATGACCTTGAACTGGAAGAGGCCCATGCCGGGGACCGTAAAGGCCGTGATTGGGCGACTCTCTTTAGCCAGAGGTACTTGCCAATAACCTTGTTTGAGGTCCAAGGTACTGATGTACTTGGCTTGCCTGAGTTTCTCGAGGATGGCATTGATCCTGGGGGGAGGATATGCATCCTTGATCGACGAGTCGTTCACCCTGCGCATATCGATGCAGAAGCGATACTTGCCAGTCGATTTCTTGATGAGTACGATGGGAGAGCTCCAAGGGCTCTCCGATGGTTCTATCACACCATCCCGAAGCATCGTAGCTATCTCCTCATTGATGATCGCTTGCATCGCAGGGTTATGGGGATAATGCCACTGTTTGATTGGGACTGCGTTTTCTTTCAATCGAATCACATGTTCGACCAACGCAGTCCGCTTGAAAACAGCGTCAAACAGAGGAAGCTCCTCCTGAAGGAAGGACTGGAGGCGTTGGTCCTCCTCACTAGACAGGGGCTTCAAGGTGCCAGAAGCACAGGCCATCGACTCCAAACAATCTGCTTTGACATCACGATTGATGTTTATTTGTTTGAAGTTATACACCTCATACCCAATACAACATCCGTGCTCAGGTTCGGAACATAGTACACTCCCAGTATACAGCCCTCACCCAAGATGGCAGCTGGTAGGAAGTACCTCGCTCGGACTCGACAGCGAGTACCATCCACCATTTTCAGCTCCGCATTCGCTTCCTCGGGTTTGACATCACATTCGCAGAGATACTGTTCAACCTCGTCTCCAATGAGGTTTACAACAGCCCCAGTGTCCAACAGAGCTCGGAAGTTCCGATCGAGCACCCTCACGTCGATGAAAGGACAGATGTCGGAGACTCCATGCTGCTCGGTCGTACCAAAGTCGAAAGTGACTATCGTCTTGAGCCACTTCGACCACTCCTTGGAGGTTGTTCGGCGTTGGGACGCTCCGGGCTCAGGGGACCTCCAGCCCGGCGTTTCCTCTGGCGTTTCGGTTCGGCGTTTCCCGACCGAAAATCACAACGAGAGGCCGACACCTGCTCATTTGCACCGCGCGCACCACTTGCCCTTCAGCTGCTGGCACTGACGGAAGCCGTGTCCTTCGGCTTGGCAGTTCCAGCACTTCCACTGCCTCGAACGAGAATGGTCACTTTGAGTCCCAGGAGGAAGGGTTTGAGAGACCCTGCGTGGAAACCGGGAAATCGCTTACCGACTTAGAAACTTCTGCTAAATTAGAATTAACAAGTCTTAATCAGTTTTGAACAAATCACAATTTGACATTTAATGCTTCTAAAACTAATTTTATTCTTTTTCAAACTAAAAAAGACAATAAAGATAAAATTATAAAACTAACTTTAGATAACAAATCTATTAATCAAGTTAAAACCTCGAAACTGTTGGGACTAACTATAGATGAACATTTAAGCTGGGACAGCCATATTGAATATTTAGCAAAAAAAATTAATTCGGGTCTTTTTGTTTTAAGGACAATGTCATATCTTTGTGATAAATCAGTTCTAAAAGTAATATATCATGCTCATATTGAATCACATATTACCTATGGAATTATGGTGGAACAACACAGACAAATTTAAAAAAGATTTTAACACTACAAAAAAGGCAATCAGAATAATACAAAATATAAAATATAATCAGTCTGTTAAACCTTATTTCAAAGAGATGGGTCTTTTTACAGTCCATGCCTTCTATATTTTCGAAACAATTAAATATACTTTTGAAACTTTTGATAACCAAGTCCTACCGGTACATAACCATAACACAAGAAATAAAAATTACCTAGTTAGAGATCAACCTAGACTGGAACTCTTTAAAAAGAAAACTTCATACATTGGAAATTATTTTTTTAGAAAACTTCCAAACTTTTGGAAAAATGAAAAAAATAAATCTAAATTTATTAAGAAGTTGAAGACATTCCTTCTTGATCTTGCTCCTTACACTATTGAGGAGTTCCTCAATTTCAAATTTACATAGTATATAAGATGTTACTTATTGTTTAGATAATAAGTATTCATTTCATTTGACACTATTCATGTACATGACTTGTAGACAGCGAATAAAGAATTTTTGAATCTTGAATCTTGGACTCAACAATGTTCCTTGTACACCCACCAGGTTCAACTTCTGCTGGTTACTGAACCTCCCACTCCTACGTATCAGGGTTGTAAGCGAGGTCACTAAGTCTCGGAATGCATCGGCCTCACCCTGTGAACGTTTGCGAATTTCTTCATCCAAATTACGGTGGTAACCCAGGGGGGAAGAATTGTGCCTCAAACATCCTCTGGAATTCAGAGAACGAGGTCCACAAGTCCTTGTTGTTCCGATACCAGAGCAGAGCCTGGTCGTGAAGAAGCTGAGGCATCGCCTTCAATATGTCGTCAGGCGTCAGCGAGTATGCCTCACGCAGTTCCTCAAGTCGTTCAAGGAAGAAAACGGCATCATGCTTCAACTCAAACCTCAAATTCCACTTCCAGACCATGGGAGACGTTTTAACAATGTACGGAAGGCGCATATCAAAGACTGAGGCAGCATGTCGGGGCATGCTGTAACGCCACACGGGTCAGCCATCGAGCGCTGAGGCACGCAGTTGCAGCTCTGAACCCGGTCGTGTTGAGTATTGAGGTGCTCAGCAGCTTCATATTGGCTTGGCTGAGTCGCGGGCTCTGAGTGAGGGTAGCACTGGTTACCCTCGAGTTGCCTAAAGGTCCCCACCAGTGTGGCCAATGAGCGTCGGACAAGTTTGGAGTCCGCATATGGAGCCAAACCGAGTAACTCCCGCAACTGACCGGCTTCACCCGCATACGGTTTAACAGTCGAGTACTCCTGTCTTCAGGGCGGCATCTGGGCTGACATCGCACCAGGGGGCGGCATGGTTAACCCTGGTTGATAGATGGAAGAACCCCAGGCACCTGTCACCGCAAATGGTTGCAAGTCACCATGAGCGGTTGAAGGTTGATGGCCTAAGTGACTGTACGTCATCGAGGAAGGCAGTCGATGAGCATGACCACCAGGATACACCATATCAAATGGCTGACAGTCGTCAACCATGGTCGTAACGTCAACTTGAGTTCTTGATCACTGCTGTTGAAGTCGCAGCGGTTGTAAAAGCCAGAGTCGTGGTGGTGGTTGTCAGCGCACTCGAACAAGTCACTACAGGCGCTGTGGTGGCTACGCCCAGTGATGTGGTCGATAGCGCATGCATAGCAGCATGCTGCAGAGCAGCAAAAGTGTTGGCTGGCGGGTCGTTAGGCATGTCAGTCAAACTCCAGCCAAATTACAAAAAATAAGAATCCCAAAAAATAACAAGTTTTTGACACTAAATAAAACCAAAAGTTTTACTCCAAAAATTTAAAGAGACAGCACCAGTACTAAAACTAGTTAACCCAGTTGATGAACGGGTATTCGATATCACCAATACAAAATTGGTTCCTGTACCTGTCACCGAGCTCTCAATCTGACTCACACTACTGTTACAATACGACTAGCTATCAATCACTAGTCCCTGCCTTTGGGCGCCATGTTTGTGACGGAAATTTCCTAGAGGGGGGAAAGATGATCGAATACTGAAGTAGTACGAACTGTAGGATATCTTGTCACGGGTCGTCAGAGGCCTGGGAATCGCTCAGCTCGGTCGCTGGGATAATTCCAGGGGTTGAGGATCGAAATCAAAGTAGTTATCAGATATGAGAGCTCAGTATATTCAACCTAGTTGATGTCAAACTCAGAATTGCCTCAAGATAGCCTCAGCTAAGAGGCATAGAATTTCAAACAACTCTACCTAGGCTAAATAATTTAGAAAAACCTAGGGAGTCTACAGAAATGCCAATGGGAAGACCTCAGGTTAACTGAGATACCTGGAGAAAAGAAATACTAATTAAGAGAGCACCTGCTAGGTAAAATACCCTCTGCTGTTTTCCCTAGCTCTGTGATGTATTCGGCGTTAACACCCATAGTTTAAGTTTACGCTAACCAAGAAACAACAATAAACTATTTCACTAGTGGCCAATAATTACAGGAGCAGGACAAACCTTACACTCCTGTAGCACAGCAGGTTTGGACAAGACCAAGCCTGTTCCAACAGCAGGAAAACTAGCAAGTAACTCAAACCAGTAATATCACCAATTAAACAAAATTGGTTGAACAGAATTTGGAAAACACAACAAAAGGAAAACTAAATAATAATTGGCACCAAGATAATTAATTTTTCTAGTCTTGGTTACAGCCTATAGATGAGCAGGATAGGTCTAGGACCCTATCCCGCGATTCGTTCAACTTTTAGGAAAAGTTTACAGAACGTCACCTAAATTCAGAAATGGAATAAAACGATACCTTGATACCCAATTTGTAGCTGGATCACAGAAGTCACCGTCTTCAAAGTTGCTCTTGCGAGAAATCGTGCACAGGAATCACACGCGAAAGAGGAGCGAACAGAGAAGCCACAATGAACCGCACAGATCGCAGGAACAGCACCAAGTGCCAGTTCAGGGGTTATCAGCCTGCAATGTGCTCACCCCTTCCGGTTGGGTGACTCACCAGCTTTTTTTTCAGTTGATAAAACGGCTGGTTAAAAGCTCAAAAAAAGCTACATTCGGGCCAACCTTCTTCTTCTACCGCGACAGAAAACATCGCCTGGCGAGAAGAAGTAAAAGTGCAGGCTCTGTCGTCGTCTGCTCGTGTTACGCAGCTGTGACGACGTCTGTTGAGGTTATGTTGTTTACAACGACAACAATAGTATTTCCACTCGCAATATCGTGTTTATTGGAAGAACTGGCCTTGAGTCACAACTCACTAAGTGCTTTAGGACTTCTCAGTCGTAGTGAAAAGTGCCGACACTTAGGATTCCGAATTAGTAACGGTAATCGTATTCGGCAGTTTTAGGTCTGACTAGGGTCGGCCTCCCCATGTCAACACTGAAGGTTATAAGCACCTACTACTATTCCATGAGTCACTTAATCACTCAAACATTCTCTTCACAACTTGGACATAGGCTAGATGACATCTAGGCTAGGTAGGCCTAGACCTAATATATGAAACTAATATATGATCTAATATATGAAATCATATATTAGATCAGAGTATCTCAAAGTTTTATATTCATCATGGTTTGAAGCATCTTTAAGGTATGGGTTGATTCATTGGGGCGGGACATTTTCTTCTTCTCTAAAAACAATTGAAATGACACAAAGATTTGCCCTAAGAAATATATGTAATAAAAGGAAATACGACAGTATAACACCGATGTTTAAGGAACTGAATATATTAAATTTGAATCAGTTGTATGAGATGTCATGTTTAACTTTTGTTATTAAGTACTTGAGCATATTCAACGTTAAGACATTTAATAGGAGTACTAGGGCAGCAGCTAAATTTACTTTATTTGTTCCAGGGTATAGAAAGGAAATCAGTAGAAAACAATTTGGGTTTAAAGCAATTACACTTTTTAACAATTTTTCAGATGAAATAAATGCAATTCTATACAAATGTAACTCTATGAACTCTATAAAAAAACTTTTAAAAGTGTTAGTAACAGGGAGAGAGTAAAAAAAGCCAGGATCTTTTTAAATTTTCTTTCAAAATTAATAAACTTGATATATATCATCTGTTTGTTCCTTCTCGTGGTCTGTTCCATTCTGTTTGTTCTGTTAATCACATAGCAAAATTTATTCATGTTAATCTAAGTTGCTGAAGTTTTTTGTTATTATTAATTGTTATTGATAGTTTGTTATTAGTTATTTGTTTTTTCTATATGTGAGTATTTATTACTTCTAATTTTTAAAGTTGTATTTATTAAATATAAGAACTGCCAGCACCAGCTCATTAATTTTTGTTATCAAATTGAATTAATTTTTTATCCCGCACGTGCGTGTGCACATGGGACATAACAAAGTATATGTACAGAACAATTTTTGAATAAAGATTTTTTGAATTGAATTGAATTGAATTGAACCTACCGGTCCCATGACTAGGCCTAATGAGCCAATTCTTACCCCTGTGCAAATTAGGCTCATTACAAATTACTGTTATTTTTCTTGCAATACAAACATGATAGACTACTCGACATTAGTATATGTCTATAACGTTATAGGTAAAATGTATAGCATGTTATTGTTTTACTACGTACAAAAATGCATTTTTTTATGGGTTTGATGTATTTATAAATTTAAACAATGGTGGGTCACGAAAAATCTTTGGTTTTGTTGGTGGGTCACCAGCCAAAAAGTTAGGGAACCACTGACCTAATGCATTGTTTTGTGCCTGTTTTTTCTAGCGGCATCAAGTTTGTTAGGTTATTTTGTCACCCATATTGTAATTTGGATTATTTCGTCAATATCAAATCTATAGGCCCCAAAGAACAGATATAGCTAATAATAACTTCGATACCAGTGCAAATTATGTGGCATAATAGCCCGACAAACTTGACACCGCTAGAAAAAACGAGCACGAAAAAATTCATTAGGTTGCCAATCTGTATAGTGCTTCATCTGTGTAGAGTGATGAAAACATTAGACTTGTCACCATAACTCAATCCCAACTTCAAAAAAATTGTTTAAACATGGTCAATTTTGAGCAAATGTATTCTAGTCTAGGGGAATAATCTTCTCAATCACTAGCAGTTGCCCATGGCTTGGCTCATGATAAAAACTATAATTCCCGATGCCTAAATGAAGATAATGCCACATTCTGAGTATATGATTAAACAGATATAGTACAAAAAATATGGTAACTTTAATTTAACTAACTATACAGGGTTAGGCAAAAGTGTGGATACCCCCACCTAACTTTTTAATGCGTCATAGAAGGAAAACCAAACTCAGCATACCTTCACAGAATTAAAAACTGCACTTTTTAACCAGAGTCCCATTTTTGCCCCCACCCCAAAATGGGGCCCTTTGGGGGCAGCCCCAAATTTTCAAATGCAAACCCCTATCAAGTGCAGGACTACAGAATAGAAGGGCTGCGCCGCGCGGAGTCAAAAAGAGATGCCAGCCGGCAGTGGCTGTGACGTCACGGCGATACAGACTCACTACGGCGAACACGCCGCGCCAGTGTATGTCTTGCCTGGTTTACACACTCCTCTATGCTTCTAAAAAATTATGTCTACGTCGAACCTCATATATTCATAATCTGCATAAATCGAGGAATCTAACAGTGTAAATATGTTTTATATAAGACAGAAAAATAATTATTTATGAAGAAAAACTTAACTGTATTGTCATAATTGTGACTTGAAAAAGTTGGTCGCTACTACTTTTTTTATTTTTTGGTCAGGTGAGTTTTGTCTGCACGAAAGTTGTAGCTAATGAGATGAACTTTACACTTTGTATTTAAACTTTTTTCTAGCACGTCTAGTTTTCCCAGAAACTCAGGTTGAAAAAAGGAGACTACTTCGGCCGCGAGCCCGCGACGCGCCTGCCGCCACACCCGACAAGTCATTGGGTCTGGCATAATTAATTACATGTACATCATAATTATTTACGATTGTCCATTATGTCTTGCAATTTCAATACATAAGTAAACATGTAAATCTTTCTTACAAACTGACTAGAAACAATAACTTACAACAGTGTGAAATTATCTTTTTCGTGATTTAGCCCATTTTTCATTCTTTTAGGAGATTTTCCTCTTGTTCCAGGACAACAACTGACATTTGTTGTTTAGATGTCTATAATTCTAATAAATAGTTAAATAGTAATAAATAGTATTCTAAGTTCGGGAGTCGTTTCTGCAAGAAGCTACACTACAGGCCACCATTATTCAAACACATTTTAAACTAATAAACAGCTTATCAAACAAAACTAAACCTAAATAGGCAAATAATAGGCTAGCTACACTTATATCGACACGAACAACAATTGTTTACAAGAGTGTAGGCGCGCGAAACAGCGTGTACGAGCAAAACAGTGTGTCCAATTTACGGAAGATAATATCCCACGAAAAAACAAAAATTCCCAATTTATCACTTGGCTGAAGTTAGCAGACGAGTTGCTAGCTGACGACTTGAGGCTACAGCACTAATAATTTACAACTTAATCCTTTACCTGGAAATAGGTATATGTTTTTCAAATACAAATAGACCATCACTTTATCAAACTGATTATCGCAATTTTTAATTAAGGGCATATAAATTATGATAATTGTTACATTGAAATTTATATTTTCAATGTTGTGTTGTATAAAATTATATATACAGTATGTATATTTCATTAGTTTTAAAATAAATTATTTATCGGCAAACTTATATTAACGATAAGACATTACGGCTTATTGTTTTTAGAATTTTAGCTCACCTTTCCCTCGTTTTAGAAATTACAAATTCATTATTGACCTTGTTGGAAATACCATCCCGCAGGTAGTAGAAAGGTCCTGTTAGGAATGCTTGGAAGAATGCATAGCCTGGCACTCGTGTTGCTCTTAGGGTTTGGGTCATCGGTCTAAAATAAAGAATGGTTGGAAAATGCCCTCGATTGTGACCTGCAAGGAAGTAATAGTAATTACGATATTCTTAACAACCAATATAGAATTAAATGTTAACAATTAATTTTTTCCAGGTGACTAAAGAAGTGAGACAATCATAGTCTTATGGTTACAATTTAAGCCAATGAGAAATGTTTGAAAATAAAATATTCCTCCCACACTTTTGCCTTGGCTTTGTTATTACACTGCTTTAACATTGTTAAAGATGTGTCCAAATTTATAGAATGATTTGGATGTGACTTTAAATGTTGGGCTACTATTGATGTTGGATTGTTTTGTTTTCTTGCACTGTGTTCCTTAAATCTGTCCTTAAAAGTTCTGTTTGTAAAGCGCTAGTGTGTATTTTTTATTGCACCCTATAGCCTTGTCACATTCTATGAGGTAAACACCTCTTTTGCTACCTTTATCTGATTGATCAATATTCTTTTTCTTTAAAGACAAACTGTTAGTTCTTTTCTTTAAAGACAAGATTAGTAAAAAACTCTTAACACTTTAAACACATACAAGTTTCTCAAAGGTAAAATATTAAGGTTTTTGAACAGTGGCTCTGTATTGCTCAAACCGAGTTTTCCTAGATATCAACCTTATAAAATGCTTTTGAATTATCAATAAGGGCTTAAGTGATGTGTAATAACCCAGATAGCACGGAGGTTTGATTCAAGATTTGAATTTCCCTCACTCATCACTTGAAAGGAGAGCCTTGATTTAACAAAATCGTTTCGATCTAGATGCAATCCTACGGACAATCCTTGAGATTTCAAATCGATCCTTTTTTCATAGAATCGATTTAGAAGCAAGCGTTCGGTACCTTGGCCAATTGGAAGCCAGGAATGTGCTGACGTCACCGCTTCCGTCCAGCCGGGATATGTCTGTTGTCTGTTGTGCTTCCATTCTCCATTCGCCACCTTGCTTTCTTTCGGGGTTTGTTTTTCCTAAGTTGTGTCAGTTTCTTTTGTATCGTTAGTTCACAGTTTTAAGTAATAGTGAGTGACTGTTTTGTTAATTTGATGCAAATAGCACAGACTCAGACAACGGTAAGTGTGATATCACATTTAGACCTTACGATAACTTAATTTAAGATTTGAGATTACACTACCAGCAACAAAGCAAAAATCAGTCTACCGCCGGTACTGTAACTTTGTTTATTGATGAAGTAGTTTAATCATATTAACATGGATTAAAAATTTAGACAGAGTTCCTAATATTAATTGTAAACTAGCACTAAAAAATGTTCATTATCCTTTCAAAAACAAGCTCCTTAATAGAGTATACAGAACTTAACCTATAAATAACTTAATTTGTGATTTTGTTCTTGCATTAATTGCTAGGTCCAAGTGTAGGCTATGTGCAAACAAAACAATTTAATTCATAGGAACCATTTAATATTGAAAATCAGCTTTTGTGGAACTTTCTGGCTACATGTAGAGAAGTAGGCTAAGTTTGGCGGAAGCTTCAAGGTACGAGTTTCATATCTGGTCTTGTGCCTTTACAAGTTATGTTTATGCTACTTATCGTTTACCTATGCGTTTTGTCCAGGTTTAGGCCTAGTAACTGAACCTTCCATTATGATTTAACATGGACGAAGATCAGTTTTGTTTTTGGTACTCGGTTTAGGTTTCGGTAATCCGATATCAACCTATCGTTAAAGTCAACCGATGTACAGTTTCAGCAATCGTCAGTAATGAAGAAACAAACATTAACCGAAACCATTGTCAATTATACTATTCGATTTTCTTATGAATAATAAAAAATTCCAAACGTATATAATAAAACTGAAATTAAATCAAACATAATAAAGCTGGCTAAATCAAAGTTAAAACGTTACTATAACTAAGGAAATACTAGGCCTATCGCTAAATATATATTTTCATAGGGTAACAAAGCAATCGATATGAAATACAATGGAATCGGATGTCAAGTTCTATCCAACAAACAATACATCGAAATACATTGAACTTTGACTATCGGTAGATCGTTCGATATAGTTTTCTTAGAAATCAAATGTTGAATCGTCTTCTATACGAACAAACGGCAGATGATCAGATATGAAACTCGTACCAGCTTCAATTGAAACAAGTAGCCCAAGACAATTAAGCATTGTAGTGTAATGTGCTGTCAAAACAAAATAAAGACCTTCGCTGTTATTAGGATGGGGTACAGTTTCACAGACCTAACCTACAATTCGGTAGCCTATATTATTATCGACGTAGATAATGATTAAGGTAGATTTTAACTTCTATGTGTTAGATTATGTAGGCCTATGTTTGCTAATTTACTCAGGGATGGTTTGTTTGGTTTGGATTAACTTAACTTAGGCCTAAAAGTTAGTCATTACAATGTAGATAGATAGATTTTATTAAGCCGATATACAATATTTGTTTGTAAATACATCTGGCACATCAATGTGATATATGTAAAATATATACACAGTATTATGTGGAATCTATGTTAAAGTATTTCGTTGTCCACTTGCTGTTAAGAAATTCCTCTATGCTATAAAATGCATTCCTTAACAAAAAATTAATAATAGGCCTACATTTTTTATATTTTACAAAAGGTAAAATTCTTACACCTAAAGGTAATTTATTGTAAATCCTTCTTGAAATCGTAAGCACATTACAATCACTCTTAACCAGTCTTAATTGAGGTAACCTAACATTGTGGCAATGTCTGGTGTTGTGAGAGTCGACAGAGCTATTCAAGTGAACTTTATCTAAATAAGAAATATATACATGAGGCATTGCAAAATATACTGAGAATATAAAGTTAAAATTAAATTTGAAACAAATAGAACTTTACAATGAAATGTTGGCTCTACTCCATTAATTACCCTAATTTTTTTTTAAGTTTTAAATATTACTGTACTATGAGATGAGTGAGTTGCAGTGGACTTGATCCGAGTAAAAAGAACTCTCGTCGGAACTACCGCTGCGTCAAGTGTAGAGGCGGGGGCTCCGCCGCAGGCGTGGCTGTAACCAGTGTAAGTGACCTGGAGGATCCCAACAGTAAGTCTAGTATTTTAAAGGCTATCACGGACTTAAAAGATAGCTTAACTGAGCAGATTGACTCTAGAGAACAATCTAGATTGGCTCAAACCGAGGAGAAAATAAACAAGAATATTGGAGGTAAATTTTCAGTTATGGAACAGTCAATTTCAGACCTGAAGAATTATTTTGAGTTAAAACTCGACACTATAATGGCCGAAAACCAGACCCTTAAAAAGGACTTCACAAACTTAAAAAACAACTACGACACTTTAGCTTCGATGAACTGGCCAGCATCGTGGGTGACGGAAGTGCGTAGCAGTCACGCGACGCACTTCGCGATTGACTTCGCTCAGCTTCAAGTATGTCAAAATAAACTTGTTGAGTTGAAATATTTTATAGGTGTTCACGATCAGCAGGATAAATTTCTTAGTATTTAAGATTATCACATAGAATTATGTAGGCCTAATTATTATTTTCAAATTCATAAACAATAGATGTTTTTATTTTTATTTTCCTCTTAACTTAGGCGGAAGAATTTAGTAAATATTTGTTTTCCATACTTTGTGCACAAACAGATTTAAGTTTTCTCATTCGCACAAAATGTTGTTCTGTTTTTCTGGCCCTAAACAATGGGATTTTAATTTGTTTTATACTTGCAAGTAACAATAATGTAGGAGTTTTTGTACTGAGAGTTAGGAACTATAAACTGAGGAAACACTTAAATAATTTGTATACTGCTAAATTGATTTTTCTTGTAGATTGTTGGTGTAAACGTAAATTCTTTTTATGTCTCACTATTGCATAGTAAAAGTTATGGCAACTGCAGTATTGACTAGAGTATAAACAATTCTCTTTGTTAAGAGTAAAAACAATGATCTACTTCCATTAAACTTGTTATTGTATTCTATACAGTTGAATAAATGGAAAATATTAGTTTCTCATAGATTAATTGAAGTCATGTTTATATGTTCCATGATTTTTGCATAAACATTGAAGCTATTTAAATGTTAACTGTTAGTTAAATGTTGCTTTTTTTATTCTCAATAGGAGAGTGTATGATGGTAAAATACTTTGCTATTTGGTATCACTAGAAAAAGAACATAATTCCTAAATCATTGAGAGGAAATATATTTTTATAAACTGGAGTAGTGTTGATTTCTGTTAAAATAAATTGTCAAGTTGTTTCTTAATCCCAATACAATCTTGTAATTATTTAATATTGATAAATTCAATGTTTACTAAGTTTTTTTTAGTTTCAATCTATTTCGAACAATAACAAAAATATGGGTTGATCCTTTTTAGTTAATTATAATTCCATCTCACATGTCGAATTGATTTTTCTTTAATTGTTTATAGAATCAATAGGACAGAAACACAGTACAGGTACAGAGGGGGGGCCCCCCCCCTGTCTTCTTACAGTATGGGTGTTTAGTTGCAGATTTATTACATATAAACTTGAAATACAACCTCCTTAGACAAAATTATGAGTAAATATCTTATCTTGTATACAACCACGAAAATAGGGTGAGGAGCAAAGTACGAATCACTCACTATACATATTACCTTTAATTTCATAGCTAAAATTGTGAAAATTAAACCTTTTTTTTACTGGATGAAATAGAACAGAATTAAATAATGATTATCTTGTATTTTTGTGAAAGAATGAGTCTCATAATTGATAATGTGGGGCGGCCATCGAACCGGAGGGGGCGTGCCGTTGGCTGCATTTTTTGTGGCATATTTCCTTGATTTTGTTTGTTTTTTTTGTTACATTACTTGATTCATAGAAATTAATCGAATTATAGATTTTATTGATGACTATAGAAGGGTGGAGAGTGTTGTTGTTGAGGATGTATTTAAAACAGAATTCTTTATTGATCATAGTAACGAGTTGGGACTAAAAATATTTCATTTAAATATAAGAAGTTTTAATAAAAATTTTGATAGTCTTTTGATTTATTTTGAAGCAGTAAAAATAAAATGGGATGTTATTGTTCTTACGGAGACATGGCTGGACGAAATAAAATCTGGCATTTTTCTAGAGGGATATGTTGCTATACGTACTGAAAACGGAGTTAACAGGAATGGTGGTGTGTTAGTGTTTGTGAGTGAGAGTCTGAGTGCGACGGCGCGGCAGGCGGAGCTGGGTGGCGTGCACGGAATTTGCTGTGACTTTACTTATCTCAACAAACAATTTAATTTACTAGCGGTATACAGAACACACGACAATGACTTGGACATTTTCTCCGACGCACTATGTCAACACTACTGCAATTTGGACAAAAACAAAACTTATATTTTGATAGGTGACATTAACGTAAATATAATTAATGGGAGTAATAAATCGGAACGGTACTTGGACACACTATATGAAGCTGGCTTCGTTAGTGGTGTAAACACACCTACTAGGGAAGTTGGGGATAGCAAAAGTTGTATAGACCATATTTTTATTAAACATGACGATTTTGACAATATCAGTACTGCAGTGTTGAAAACCGACGTTACTGACCACTATAGTGTTGCTCTGTTTATTAAAATAACAAATTTGCGTAAAGCAACACTTACTGATACTACTTACATTGACAAAACAGTACTTGGCAATTTTATTTCTAACTGTGATTGGGGCACGGTTATTGAATCTAAGGACGTCAATTGCAGTGCAAATTCTTTTTTCAATCAATTAAATAATTTTGTAGATAATTCCAAGAAAGAAAAAGCAAACATCAATCCAAGACTTAGAAAAATCAAACCATGGATAACTGAACAGCTTATTAGGGGCATAAGGAAACGCGATAAAATTATTCAATACTGTACTGAAAAATTCTTACTTACAGTTAAGAAATAGATTAAATGCGGAAATTAAAGCAACTAAACGCAACTATTACCGAGCCCAATTAAACAACAATAAAGATAATCCGAAAGGGTTTTGGAAAATTATAAACGAAATAGCTGGCAGGCAGCGTACTAAGGATAGTTTTCCGCTTGCACAATTTACGGCCAATACTACTTCAACTTACGACTATGACTTGCAGTTACAGGTGGCTCGTGACTTCAATACATTTTTCTCCCAAGTTGGAGAGAATCTTGCTAAAACTATTGATTCGAGTGGGCCACTTGTAATGAACGATCACCATTATGCGACGAACACAGTTTTCACACTACAAACGATTACTGAAACGGATCTACTGCACTACGTCAGCAGCCTGCGCGGCGGCTCAGCTCCGGGGTATGACAGGATACCTGCCTCTCTCCTAAAGGATCATTTTCAGGCTTTAAGTAAACCTCTTTTACATATTATTAATAATAGCTTGCGCTCGGGCGTGTTTCCCGACGTGTTCAAGGTCGCCAAGATAATTCCTCTTTTTAAATCGAGTGACTTTAAAAATATGTCAAACTATCGCCCAATTAGCCTAATTAGTGTGTTTGCTAAGCTCCTCGAAAAAATTGTCAAACACCAATTGTCCTCTTATTTAGAAAATTTCAATATTCTGACTGAACACCAATACGGGTTTAGAAATTCTAAAAGTATCAGCGATGCATTTTTTAATATTTCAAAAAACTTAAATTTTGCTCTAAGTAACAATAAGAAATGCATAATGAATGAATGAATGAATGAATGAATGAATAGTTTATTTCCAAATAGAAAATAATATACATTAATAATAATAATACGAAAATACAATTGGAAATTAGTCCCCGAATGGGCTTTCGCCTGTGGTTGGGGACGAGCCGAACAGTCCATGATTCAGTTATAAATAAACTATTTTAAATACAAAAAAACTAAAGAAAATAAGAAAAAAACGTAGAGAAGTAGATGCATGCATATGATAAAAATCTTTTAATTATAAAATAAAATTCTATGTCCCTGAAAATTTATGCTTGATAGATCAACTGAAACTTGGCCCAGTCGCTCACACATGCAGATCAGTCGCACAAGGAATCAACCGTCACTCACTCACACACTCACACACGCACGCACGCACGCACGCACGCGCACACACACACACACACACACACACACACACACACACACACACACACACACACACTCCCTCTCTCACGTGCGCGCACACAACACACACACTCACTCACTCCCCTCCCCACCCCCACACGCAACGCTCAAGTATGTACTTCCTTGACATTGTCAAGGAATTCAAACGTATCGGGAAATGATGTAATCTCGAATTCTAAGTCGACCTATTTCCAACAACCATTTGTCAATAATTTTTTTGTAAGTACGCAGACTGCAAATAGGCGGCGATTTAATAATAGTTGGAAGTTGTGGATAAACAATATTTGCAAGATAAAAAGACGACGTGGTATTTATTGTTTTTGTTAATCTAGGAGTAACAATTCCAAAATTAACCGATGATCTAGTTGAGTATGAATGCGTAATATGTTGAAAAATGCTTTCTCTATTTTTGAAAATATACAGAATTAAGGTTTTTATAAACAACTGAGAAATATTCAATACTTTAAAATCATCAAACAAAATCTCAGATGGGTAGCGACAATTCTTTTGGAGTGCAATTTTTATTATGGATTTTTGAACAGTTTCAAGAGGTACTAAAACAGTTTGGAAACAACGGCCCCATGCTAAAATTCCATACTGCAACAACGATTGGACATAAGCATAATAAACAGTTTTTAATAAATATGGAGGAAGTAATTTATTTATCCGTGAGAAAATAAAACAGAACTTACGCAACTTGTTCCTAAGTTACATAATGTGACTATTCCATTTCGGACGGTTATCAAAAAAGACACCCAAATATTTATATTCCATCACTCTCTCGATACACTCACACAACTCACAGCCATTCAAGTTCACACCCGCAAACTTAGATGCAAGCAAACTTAGATGCGTGTGCAAACGTAGATGCAGGTTCATCGGATCGTGGTCGGCCCTCAAGGAAACAGGCATATATTTGGTTTTAGAAATGTTTACAGAGAGCCGACTTTGATCGAACCACTGCTTGATGGTGCGAAGGCCTCGCTCCGCCACACGGTACACTTCCTCCCAGCTGTCACCCTCAAAAAGCAAAGCAGAGTCATCGGCGTATAAAAATAAGTTACCTTTGTCCAAATTTACCCTTCCCAAATTATTGATATAGATAAGGAATAGGAGAGGCCCTAACGTGCTGCCCTGTAAAACCCCGTATTCAATATTTAATGGGACACTGGATTGCCCCAAAATCGATACCACCTGGGAACGATCACTAAAATAGCTTTCAAACCAGTCCAGCGCTACCCCTTTGACTCCAATTAAATTTAATTTCTTTAAAAGAATTCCTCTGTCGACAGTGTCAAAAGCTTTAGCAAGATCTATAAAAACCAAAAGTGGTTTTTTATTACGTCCAATTACATCATGAATATTTTTAGTGAGAAGGAAAAGATCGTCATTAAGGTTTTTATCTTTTCTAAATCCAAATTGATTTTCAATTAGAATATTATGCATTAAAAGATAATTTTCAAGTTGAAATCTTACACATTTTTCTAATAATTTTGACAGCACACTTGCTAACGTAATAGGTCTAGAGCTTACCTAGTTAATAGTAATAATAGTTTTCTTGGATCTGGCTAAACCTTTTGATTCTGTTGATAGACAAAAACTTCTTAATAAACTCAAATTAGTAGGTATTCAAAATGAATCATTGAATTGGTTTAAAAGTTATTTCGAAAATAGGAAGCAAATGACCTCAATCAACGGTATTAGTAGTGATCTAATCTCAGTTAACTATGAGGTTATTCAAGGGAGCACACTTGGTCCTTTATTATTTCTTATCTATATAAATAACCTAGTTAAACTTAGTATTTCAGGTAAGTTATTCCTATTTGCCGACGATACAGCCATTTTTTTTTTAGGGGAATAATTGGAATGAAGTGTTTGAATTAGCGGCGAGAGATCTGTCAAAAATAAAAAAACTGTTTGATCAAAATCTATTGTCGTTAAATGTTTCTAAATCTAAATTCATGCCAATTGCCTTGAGAGTAAAAAGCGGTACTAATGTTAACTTCCTCAAATTACATTCTTGTAATGACCCATCTAGTATAGTTTGTCATTGCGATGTTTTAGAGAGGGTTGATACTTATAAATACCTAGGGGTAGTGTTTGATAATAGATTGACATGGTCGGGTCATGTTTCTTATTTAAATGGGAAACTTAGGAAGCTGATTTATGCCTTCTACCAGCTTCAAGGGATATTAAGTCCGGAAGAAATCAAAACACCGTATTACGCTTATGTACAATCGCTTCTCGAGGGGGGCATTATCATTTGGGGCGCAGCTTATAAATCTATTTTGAATCCATTGTTCATAACACAAAAAGCTATTCTTAAGGCGGCCTTGGGCAGATGTCGGCGATACTCGTCTGAGGCAGTATATGCTGAAATGGGTGTACTGGACATCAGGCAATTGTTTGTCAGGGTAATTGTCTCTCATATTTATAAACATTCTGAATTAATTTTTGAACACCCTGCACATGAATATTTAACTAGAAACGCAATAGTCAACATTAATATCCCTAAATTAGTTAAAACATTTTCTACTACTAATTCCTTTTATTTAGCACACATCATTTATAGGAATTTACCATTTTCATTAAAGGACACTAGGTCTTTAACATATTATACGTATAAGAAAAAAATTATTAAATGGCTAAATGAAATAGGTAGGGAAAACGCAGAACAAATTATCAAATCAAGCTACAGATTTTAGGGGGGAGGGGCAGTTGCGTATGTGTGGGTGAGAGTCTGCGTGAGAGTGTGCTGGTATGTGTGCATGTGTAAGTGAGAGTGTGTCTGTGTGTGTATGGATGCGCAAGGAACTGCATTGTTGAAGTAACAAATTCCAAAGAGCGGAAGAGGGTTTGTCTGTCCGTCCGTCAATAGCAATGTCCCATTTCAAATAACATCATTATCATCACTATCCTTATTTCAACATCATACATAGCAAACTTTCTTCTCTTCTATAGGTCTAAATTTTTTCAAATTTTTTTCCTAAGTTTCAAATATGTAAAATGAAGTACGAGTTTTTTCCATCGATTTTATATTGTTAAATCTACATTTATTTATTACAAGACTCATTCTTATGCTCAGGCTAAAAAGCCTATGTAAGAATTATATTTTAATAGCATAAATATTTTTTTTATGTAATCAATCAAATACACATGTCTTAGTTTAATATTTATGCCATCATGTGAATATGTATTTGTTCGACTATTTAATGGAAATAAAGTACTTTTTGATTTGATTTGATGATTTCCCCCAGACCAGTAGACCATATGCCATCCTAGACGAAAGAGGCCAAAGTAAGCTTGACGGACGCCATCATGTGGAAGTTCATTTTTAAGACGTCTGAGTGCAAAAATACTTCCACTCAGTTGTTTTTCTAAATGAATATGATTTTTCCAAGTTAAATGAAGATCAAGAATCAGTCCCAGAAATTTTTCTGTCCTGTCTTTATTTTCATTTTCTAGTTGTTTTAGGGAAAAGATAATTGTATTTTTTTTTGTTTTATTTAGCACTAATTGATTTGCTATAAGCCAATTTTCAGTTGTTTTTTGTTGTGATTGGAAATTTCTAAAACATCTTTGTAGTCAGAATGCCTTGTTACAATTGTGGTGTCATCCGCATATAAAATTACTTTGGTTGGAATATTATAATACAAATCATTAATGGCTATTACAAAAAGCAAAGGACCAAGGACGGATGTAAACAAAATTGATAACTAAATACATGTATTGCCATACCATTGCCTAGCCTAATAGGCCTAATTGAATTACCAATAGGATGAAACCAAACTTTAAGTTACCAAACTTTAAAAGCTCGCTTTTTCAGGGTCATTTCAGTAGTGAAATATCTTACCTAACTTACGCTGATTTTACACATATTTAATTTGTCCGGACAGAGAAAATTGGAAAAAATTTTATCCATTGGTATGTAAAGGACGGTTGCTTTCACACTCAACGAACTATATTCAGTTGAACTATTTACCACCGAATTATATTGCCAAAGATAAAAATGAATTATATTAGGGCCTAAAAATCTTTATGTACGGATTGATTTAAACAGGATGTCTCACCTATTGTACCAATAGCTCTGACTAATAACTTCTTAAGTGGGTCCCTTATTTAGAAGCTACTTTTTGGAGTCACCAGGAAATTTAAAATATAGCTGCTTTTTCCAATATGGGGGAACTTAGATTTTCTGTTTGGAACACCCTTTATTTATAGGCCTAGTGGTTTTGAATCCCACGCATGCTTAAAAATAATTTATTCTTTGTCATTTTTTCGTAAGGGGAATGATACGTGCAGTTAAAAGTTTTTTTTTACCTTTAGATATGTATTTTGGGAATTGTCCAGGCAGGCCAAGGATGACATGGAGGAGATCGGTTGAGGAGATAAAAAAGAGGAAGGCAAGAGCAGGGGTGCCGATCCCCCCCAAGAGCTATGACGCCAATCCCCCCCAAACATTTCCAGACTCTATCAAATATCCCCCCTCCGCACAACGGCACAACATATATTTATGACATCCTATTCAAGCAGAGGACATTAAAAATAATCTGGGTTAATTTAAGTTACATCACTTTCAAATTTTAAACATATTTCCGACTAAAAGTTAATAATATTAATTATACTTAAAAATTATTATTTTTATTAAACTTCGATTTTATTAGTTGTCAGTTATTTCCGGAACATCGTCTGGGGGAGAAGACAAGTGTAGCCATTTACCATTCTTGAGCCTTGGCCCGAAAACTCAAGGCATTTCGTTTTATCACAAATACTAAAATGTACACGTAAACGAGGACATTAGGTAGCTACCTCCAAAAAAGTCAATATCCTTCTATCATAAGCTTCACTCCAACCGTTCACTAAACCACTGTCCCAATACACGACTGACGCTCTCATTTATTTTTACTACAAGGTCATGATCTATCCCTTAATCATAAACACCCATCACATGTAGGCCTATACAGCAGGCCACTTGACAACATGTCAACATAACAACACCCACAACAACTGACCCTGCCACTATCCACTATCCCAAGTTTTTCGCACTTACGAAAAACACTAAAATTCAGAATTTATGTGAGTTCATTCCACATTACGTAGCTGGTCGATGATATTTAATGGAATAAATTAAGAATTATTTCATCCTTTTTTGGCGGAAATATGTCATTCTGTCATGAAGCTGTTATTACTGCATTTTTAAATTGAAGTTTTACAATTTTTACAATCCCCTGCTCCTAAATATTTAAAAACCTTTTAACGCCCCCTTCGCTCCTAGCAATAATCTTTAAAACGTCAACGCGATATTGGGGGGAATAATTAATTTTGCTAATGGATGACCGATTAAAATTTGGCTTTATCACCATTTTTACTTTCCCCCCTAAAATGTGATGGTTCTTTTCAAAGACCCCCTCTAGAAAAAAACCTGTGAAATCAGGGCTATATGGAAGGGAGAATAGTTCGTTTTGCTATTAGTTGACTGATTGAAGTTTTAGTTGTATTTCCATTTTTCATTTCCTTCCTAAAAAGGACCTGTTCATTTAAACACACCCATCCTCCCCAAAAATAATCTTTATAACGTCAAAGCTATATTGAGGGGAGATCATTAATGTTGCTATTAGGTGACAGATTGAAGACTTTGTTGTGTTACCAGTTTTAAATTTCCCTGCCAAAAAGTAAATGTCCATTTCAACGCAACCTTCCCCCCTAAAATTAATCCTTAAAACGTCAATGCTGTGTTGGGGGGAATCGTTAATTTTGCTATTAGATGACTGAATGAAGATTTTATTGTGTTGACACTTTTAAATTTCCCCGGTAAACAGTAATTACTGTATACATTTCAATGCACCTTCCCTCTCCTCAAAATAAGTTTTAAATCGTCAAAGCTATATTGGGGGGGAATTATTAATTTTACTTTTTCAAGTGTACCAAAGCAAATTGCATTTCCCCCCTAGAAGTAGTTGAGTAATTTATCGATAGGAAACAGGACAGGTTGAAAGAATTAATTTGTTTGTGTCCGGTTGGAGTGAGTCTCGTGGACTGAGCCAGTTCGGCTGCTTGCGTGCCGCGGCCGCCACGGAAGAAACAAGTGAACAGGAACGCTGATGGTATACACTGGACAGTCGTGCCGTGCGGGCATGTCCATGTTATATACCCCTATTTCGTACATTGAAAATAAAAATTTTAATTTATATACAAATTTAAATAGTGTAACAGTTAATTTATTTTTGACGATTTATTGGTAAAATTAGTAGTAGTACATTTTACCTGTACAGTAAACAAAACAAACAAAAAATCCTCCCCAAAAAATTCTATGACGCCATTGGCGTCATAATCCCCCCCTGTAGGCACCTCTGGGCAAGAGTTGGGGAGAAACAAAGTGGATGACCCAGAATCGAGTTCGGTGGAGATCATTTGTTGCGGCCCTACGTCCCCCTCGGAATTAAAGGAAATAAGTCAAGTATATCAATAATAGTTGAGTTGAATAAAACATAGGTACCAGAGGAAAAAAAATCCTAAAATGTGATTTGAGTAAGATTCAATCAACAAAATAAATTTCCGTTATAAGTCTTTAAGAAATAGTATATTGTTTAAAGGTCTTGTTAAAGTGAATTTTTTAGTGGAGCGGAACTCAATTATCTCAATTTGTTTTGAGGTGATGACCATTTTCATGATTTTCTTTTATTAACAGAAAACCATATTAAATGCCATGACAGTTTTAACTCTCTTTAACACCCTATTATTTGGTAACGTTAAGAGTAAGAGGGAAATCATATAACAATTTTTTAGAAAATATTAAAGGTTTTTTGTAGCTACACTTGAACTTTTCACCTCTTACCAACAGCTCTTGAGAATTTTAACAAAAAACCACTCGATCTCACTACTAGATTAATGAGGATTATTGGTACATTCTAAAGGTAGCCTACCTTTAAAGAAGTGTGCAAAGTTCCAAACCATTGGGAAGCCCTAGATGCACTATCATTTTAATGAGCAAATCTTACCATAGAAACTTAATACTATCCAGATATTTTATCTTACAGATAGAATCTCTGCCACATTTGTTCTGTTTAACCGAGGAGTACTTGTAATTGAGTTTTCATCATTCATCACTCTGAAAATTGCCTCTTACCTTACAGCTGATATCTACAAAAACCCTCGATTTCATTACATGAAAACAAATCGAGATTAGCTGATTTTTCGGTGCCCAAACATTGCATTTCCGTAACCAACCTTTTTCTGTACCAAAACAAAATTTTGCCGTATCCAAACAAACTAAATTCCTATTTTGACAGTTTAACCAGCTTCTAAAATAGACAGTTCAGCCGTATTGTGTTTGCTTGTGGAAAAATGACAAAATTATTAAATGTTGGATGGTTTTTAAAAAGTTTTGTTGCTTATTTGCATTGTGATGAAAAGTATTGTTCACAACTTGTCACTTAAGTCCAATTTCAGGACTTGTAGTGAAATATACTATTTTTTGTATTGAAATTTCATTGTATTGCTAATATATGGTCTTACAATTTTTTGCAGTTGCAGTTCAGAAGGTGTTCAGCCACCAGGATGCTAATGAGGCCAGATTTGCTACCTCTGTCAGAAAGTGGCTGCAGCAGGCCAAAACGTGAGTTGATAGAAGGTAAAAACTATAAAAATATATATTTAAACTAGGGATGAGTCGATTCCATTTTCGATTCTCGATTCCACTGATTCTGAGGCTTAGAATCGAAATCGAGAATCGTCGGCATAAAGTTGATTCCAATTCCTGCGATTCCTAGGTATTTTCCCACCTATACGGACTTGGACAACACTATCCTTAGTCTATTTTGAATAAATGTTATATGCTTTGTTTTATTTCATTCCCATATTCATCCTCCTTAACTGTAAGAAAATGTTAATGATAAAACGATAAAACATATACTTTTATTTCAATATCAACACATTATTGTTGTGGTTGCCGTCAATATACCCTCTGCGTCAAGCGTACAGCGATCGGCATAGCTGCAGTTACGGCTACGACTTGTGTCAATACTAGATCTGCAAGGTAAGTAAAACTAAACTTTGTTTTTATTCGGCAAGAATCAATTATTTATTCTTTTTAAAAAGTCTAAATAAACCTACACTTTGTTTGCATTATGCATTTATAAACTATTTTATGCGAAAAATGAATTTCGTAAGTACGTTACCTTGAACTATTTAGTTCCGCGCAAGGTATGGAGAAACACAACACCAGCAGAACTGTTCAATGTTGCCAGAGATAATTTTCACGAATTCTCGTCTGTTCAGCAGAAATTGAATCAATGTTACCAGAAATCACCATAAATACGATAATTTAGTCAGTAAGTTTAAGTTCTGTGTATTGTAATTTCACACAGCGTTATGCCTTATAAAAAATATTCAGTCAATACAAATGATTTCAATACTGAGGAGAACAATGAAAGAAACCACACACAACGACCTAAACATACTAGTCCCTAGTCTAAGATACTAGTAGTAAAAGCAAACCAAATGAAAACTTTTATTATTGGCACAAGATGAAACCATTACCCTACAAATGCAATGCAACAATATTATGCTTTTAAGTTTTAATAAAAGTCCTGGTAACACTGTCGCACCACTCATTAGGGAAATTTGGCAGTAAAGTAAGGATATTTTTAAATAGTGTAGTCAGCTTGGGGTAATCTTTCCAGATTGCTGAATCTTTATTGTTCGTTGACTATATTAAATGAGAACTAATTTAACTACTTTCGATGTGGAAATTATTAGAATGCGGTAACATAATTTTAATTTTTAAATTAATTATTTATTTTTAGATGGGGGGGGGGTATTTTTACTCTATTGTTGACGCGAGGGTAATTTTCTACTAGCATCACGACCATGGCATCATTGGTATCACTGACCACCAAATAACCATTGTTCGTTTGTTTAGTTAGTTTCGTTTGCGTGGACAATTCGTTGTGTTATCAGTTTTCAAATTCTTTCTTCTCTTGGAAAAATGAGTGATTGGAAATTTATATGTGTGGGGTGCTAATTATTAAGTTAAAGTGAAACTGTTTTATTGTTTTGTTTTACTCCTTGAGTTTTGTTGTTTTCTAAGAAATTTTTGACGAAAGTGACTATTTCAGTATGTTGGTCTAACCTCATTTGTAGGCTACTGTGAATGATTTTTTTATTACTTATTACTTATCTAACAACATAAATATATTTGTTCTTAAACCACTTAAATGTCTTTTTATTATTTCATCCAATGCTATACCTTAGTTTTAACCACAGTTGATAAATTCCTGATGTAAACTGTAGGCCTATGTGTATCTTTTTACATTTTATAATTTCTGTTAAGGCTTGAGGCATTGAACTGTAGCCTACATATTTTTAACAAAATGGCAAAAATCTCAGTTATTTGATTAAAATTGGAGTAAAAAATAACGGTTATTAAATAGTTGCGACATTTCTTGCTATAGGGTCACTTCTATGGTATTTAATTCATTATTAGGAATCGATGGAATCGGAATCGGGAATTGGGAATCAATTTTTAGGAATCGGTATCAGAATCGGAATCGAAAAAAAGTGGAATCGACCCATCCCTGATTTAAACTATTTTTTATACATGATCCTTGATTTACGGGCACAGTTACATTAGAGCGAATCTGGTGCAAATACTAATAAGCAACAGTGACCGCCAATTTTCCCAGTGGTGTAATGGGGCCGGAGCAGCGCTCCGTCACGGCTTTTGAGCCGGAGCGGCGCTCCACCGCGGCTTCATCCGGCGCAGTCTGAAAACGAGGATTTAAAAACGTCACCAAACAGACTTGAGAAACTTGGCTCTTTTCTTTATGGTATAATTTTTTCACGTCATAGTGAATTAAATTGTTGTTGTGTCGTATTAACAAACTCGTCCTCGCGACGCTATAAACTAGGACTCTTCATTGCATCGTGGCAGTGTCGGATTTACCACAAGGCCCGGGCCTAGGGCTGCGCTGGTGAAAATAAGCCATCGAGAGTGAGTCAGAGGGGACATTTGGGATTGAAAATGTAATTTCCCGACCAAACAAAATATGTCACCACTTTTTGTAAGGCTGTAGGCGCCTCAGGGAGCCGCATAGAAGTCTAGGCCTAGAGCCTGCCGACCATAAACCCGTCACTGCATCGCGGTAAAGGCTGGTTTGACTAGACAGCGTCAAATGTCAAATGCTTTGCATCGGATCGTAGCATGTTGTCCGTGCCCTTGACGTTTGCCTCTCGTTGTCCACTTTGGACACTGGAAACCAGTTTTGTTGAAGTTATTGCGCTATGGTCCGGCGTAATTTGTTTGACGCCGTTTAGGAAAACTCTCCTTGTCTTAAACAAACTCAAAGTCGCTTTGCGGTATTTTAACTCGTAATTGCGCATAAGGTTAGCGTAAAGACTCGTCACGTCACTGTAATCAAATAGACATGGGGTTTGTCTTGTCGTCTATCACACGATGCCGATATATCGTCGAATACCGGATCGCTGTCGCTTCCGCGACGTGTGTGGTCTAATCTTAATATTTTACATTGTGTATACAATTGTATAAAAATTGTTTGTACGTTGTGTATAAAAAATTGTGTATACAAACATTTCTAGAATTCAAGTGCGCTTCACAAACACCACTGAGATTATACTTTATAACTGATGGACTGCCCCCCCCCCTGGCTCCCGATTACCACTCTGGCACGGCTAGTTAGAAGGTGGATTTGGTATTTTTAGAACTACACCACCGATACTTCCTTATAATGTTCATTATGCTTGTTCGCATGCATTCGCTTTAATGTGACTGTACCCAAAGGCGTATTTACTCTATACTTATCAGTCATGAAGTTGGACTCCCATTCCTTTTTTATTGTAGATATATCCAATATTTTAGAAAATCAAAAAATTATACTTTTAGTGATGCAAGTCATCAATGGAAATAACTTTGTAAAATAATGGCTATAAAAGAAGATTTCCAATAACTTGTTTGATGATTTTGTTTATTCATTGATAACGAGTGTAACTGTGTAGGGGTGAAATTTTGCCAAAGATAATTTCACGTGAGAATAAAATCTAATCCTACCTTTAAAAAGTATTCATCAATAAATTGTAATGAAATTTTAATTTTTTTAAAGACAATGGTAAGTTGTTTAAAATGTTACATTTGTTTATAATTTCTCTAAGCATTCAGATGAATAAAAAAAATGTATCAATATTTTATGGCAGTTTTAAAACACTCATTAGATACTTAATATTAACTAGCTTATGGTTCAGTCCTTTTAGCTTATGGTTCAGTCCTTTATTTTTTTGCAACCTTAGGGATAGTGTTATCCAAAAAAAAGTGTTATCCTTAAAATATTGTCCATGCCCTCAGTTTTAATATGTCCTTGTATAATGTTTCAGGGGAAAGAAAATAAGGACCAAGACAGAAGACACTGAAAATGACCTCACACACACACACTTGAGTAAAAGAAAGAAGTTTGTTTTTGTAAATTCAAACATTAAATATCTTGAAAAACAATTTTTGTGATAGTATTTTTCCTCTCACTCTATATTAAGTAAAACTTAAATATTAAGAACATATATTATATTATTGTTGTAGTGGAACTTTGATTACTTTTTTTACATAATAGATAGAAAATTCCTCCCAATGATAATTGTTAATAATAATGCACTGCAAGATGATTCTATATTGAATGACTGTCACATGATCTATTAATTAATTTATTAACAGTTTAAACACTGGCTTTAAGCGTAGCAATCTCTAACAACGAGGTCGCGGTGCTAGCAGGTGGCAACTTCCCACCTGTTCAGCTGATTTGTTTAAACATACTTTTTTATGGCATATTTTGTTTGCTTGAAACTGCCGCAGCCTTAAAACTAGAGATGGCCTTGCTTAAAGTAATTGAATATTCAAAATTAATGTCCCTGGACGGGAATTTGCTTCTTTTTTTAGTGCACTCGCCATGAATGGTTTATTGTTATTTTACTTATTTTAAGTTGATTAATATCATCGAAGGTGGTGTTTCCAAGCAAATTGCATCTTTAGTCCAGGTAACGGTCCTGTTCTTCGTGGGAGAATACTTATCTTACATGATGTAAACAACTGTTGTACTTAACATGGTACTTAAATAAACATTTTACATTCTGGATATTTTTAAAAATTGAATAGATTTTCATGCAACCAGGTTTGTTTTGGCAAATTAAAATTCAAGCCTAGCAAGGCTTGTTCAATTTATTCAAAATTGGGTTTTACTTGAATCAGTTTTTAAAATATCACAAGGCTTGCTTTGTGTGCATGAATCAATGCTTGAAAGGCTTGCAAGAGAAGCTGTGCAATTGATTAAAAATTGATCCAAGCTTGTAAGACTTGAATGAAAATTGTCAAAGGTTTGAACAAGAATTGATAAACTCGTCGAGAAGGATTGAAAAAATTGTGTTTCAAGCCTGATGCAATTTAGAGCAACAGATACTTCAAGAATTGCTTCAGGCTTGAATAAGGTTTGAAGGCTTGCCTGGCAGTTCTGAATCAAGTTTTCAAGACTTGCACAACAATTTAAATTCAAGTTTGGATCAATTTTTTTGCTATCTGGGAAGAACCTCCCCATACAGTGAGGCCATATTCTAATTTGGAATTTATAAAAGCAAAATAAGCTGTTCGAAGAACTGAAGTATTACATAAGAATTTTAAGGTATAAAATACTCTTATGAACTTGACAAGTTTTTCTCTTAAACTATTAATATGCACTTTCCAACTCAACTGAACTCATCTGCTAACTTCAGCCAAGTCAATTTATCCCTCATTTCTCCAAGTATTGTCTCATATCCCATCTTTGGGATAAATCCCTAAAGTGGAAAAACTGGAGCAGTAGCTCGAGTTAAGACGCGGCCGCCCGGGTTTTTCGCGCGCTCCACTTATCAGCTCGCTCTCCGGTCTGTTCAACCTGCGATTCTGGGAAAACTAGAAGCGCTAGAAAAAAAGTTTAATTACAAAGTGTAAAGTTCATTTTATTATCTACAACTTTCATGCAGACGAAACTTACCTGACCAAAAAATAAAAAAAAGTAGTAGCCGACTAACTTTTTCAAGTCACAATTTATACAATTCGTTAAGTTAGTTGTTGTAGAAAATTATTCATAAGTCTTATTTGGAAAATATTTACACCATAAGATTCGTCAATTTATACAGATTATAAATATATAAGGTTCCACCCAAATATCTCACTTATGGACATGAAAAACAGCGATAGAAAAGCCACGCGTATCAGTCAGACAAGTAGCAGCCACCAACAGCTGTGTATCGCCGCCACGTCAATACGGGGGGGAGGGAGGATAGTTTGGGCACTGTCGGCTTTTAGCTGAGATAAAAGGAGTGGCGCAGCCCTTCTATTCTGTAGTCCTGTATCAAGTGACCCCTCATTTTGAAGGGTTTGTCAAAAGAAATACAATGTCGCAAACCGGAGGTCGATATCACCTCCCCAACCAAAATGGCGGCCATTTCAAAATTTGAAATGGGTAACAAGCTAAAGTGTGGATACCCCACCTTAACTATTAAACGGGTTACATTAGGTAAACTGAACTCAGCTCAACATAACACTGTACTTTTTTGTAACAAAAACAACTCTGTCTCAGCCCCCAAAATGGGGTCCTTTGGGGCAGCCCCAAATTTTTAAATGCAAACCCCTATCGAGTGACCCCTCATTTTGAAGGATTTGTCAAAAGAAATACAATGGCGCAAACCGAAGGCCGATATCACCCCCCTAACCAAAATGGCAGCCATTTCAAAATTTTGGATGGGTAAACAAGGTAAAGTATGGATAACCCCCCCCTCAATAATTAAATGGGATACTGTAGGTAAACTAAACTCAGCTCACCACTTTTTACGACATAAAACCAAACTTTTTTGTAACAAAACAACTTTGCTTCGGCCCCCAAAATGGGGCCCTTTGGGGGCAGCCCCAAATTTTTAAATGTAGACCCCTATCAAGTGACCCCTCATTTTGAAGGGTATATCAGGCCTTCTCCTCCCTTCCAAATTTGGAAATTGCCTTGACCCCAGGTTTGCACCATTTTATTTCTATTGACAAATTCTTCAAAATGAGGGGTCACTTGATAAGGGTCTACATTTAAAAATTTTGGGGCTGCCCCCAAAGGGCCCCATTTTATGGGCCGAAGCAAAGTTGTTTTGATACAAAAAAGTTTGGTTTTATGTTGTATAAAGTGGTGAGCTGAGTTTAGTTTACCTACAGTATCCCATTTAATTATTGAGGGGGGGGGGGTTATCCATACTTTACCTTGTTTACCCATCCCAAATTTTGAAATGGCCGCCATTTTGGTTAGGGGGGTGATATCAACCTCCAGTTTGCGCCATTGTATTTCTTTTGACAAACCCTTTAAAATGAGGGGTCACTCAATAGGGGTTTGCATTTAAAAATTTGGGGCTGTCCCCAAAGGGCCCCATTTTGGCGGCCGAGACAGAGTTGTTTTTGTTACAAAAAAGTACAGTTTTATGTCGCATAAAGTTGAGCTGAGTTTAGTTTACTTAATGTAACCCTTTTAATAGTTAAGGTGGGGTATCCACACTTTAGCTTGTTACCCATCTCAAATTTTTAAATGGCCGCCATTTTGGTTAGGAGGGTGATATCGACCTCCAGTTTTCGACATTGTATTTCTTTTGACAAACCCTTCAAAATGAGGGGGTCACTTGATAGGGGTTTGCATTTGAAAATTTGGGGCTGCCCCCAAAGGGCCCCATTTTGGGGGCGGGGGTGAAAATGGGACTCTGGTAAAAAAATGCAGTTTTTAATTCTGTGTAGGTATGCTGAGTTTGGTTTTCCTACTATGACACATTAAAAAGTTAGGTGGGAGTATCCACACTTTTGCCTAACCCTGTACATTAATTTTAACTTTTATATAGTACATATCACATAAAAAAATCAACAAAACAACCATACAACCATTATAAAAGGAACCAAATTAAAAATTGGCTGTAAAAATGTATCCGTATGTGAAGCTTGAATCATCTGCTTGATTAAATGAACACTGAAAATTTGAACAAAAGATCATCCATTACATTTATGTAGAAACATTTTAAAACTTCAACTTCACCAAAAACCCCTTAAAATTTCGAATTTTGAAAAACCTGTTCCTATAGCGGATGCTTACGCCCTAAAACGAACATTCATGCAAGGTTCCAAGTCAAATAGTTTGGGCTGTGCGATTATAGGTCAGTGGTATTTGACTAATATACAGTAGATAAACTGTCATGAACCAGAAAGATAATTTTAGGAATCCGCTAAGTCCGCAGGTTTGCTGCGAAGGGAGTATTTCTAATGCTTCCCCCCCCCCCCGGAGGTAAACTCCCTCCCCCAGGAGGTATTTCTATTTGGCCCCCCTATAATATACATGCGAGCAGATTCAGCGCCCCGCCGACAAAGCCGCCAAGGGTGCCACTGCCCTGGGAGGGCTAATGCCCAATATCGTCGAATCTGCTCGCATGTACAGTAGAGAGTGGTCCTTAAGTAGGAATATAAATATCCTCGTCACAGCAGACTTTGGTACTTAGCGAATCCAAAAGCAGTTGTCTATTTCATGAAAGTATATGTACGTAGAAAATAAATGCCTTGATTTGATGTAAACAAAATTCTAAGGTTTTTAGGGTCTATCTTGAATAAAAAAAGACAAAGCCATCCTGGCAAATCTAAAAAATGCTGTAGATAAAATAAATGGTTTACAATACCTCTTTTAATAACAGCTGTGCAATGAAGAAAGGTCTTTTAAGTACCTCTAGTCAGTGATTTATTTTATGTTCTATTCCTGACAGCTGGCACTAAATTGACATTCTACTAAATTTATTGCTTTTTACATCTGTTGAAATATAAACATGTCATCAATTTAAATTCTGCCATAAGGATAATATGGGTTCTTTGACTATTTCTGTCAAAGAAATTGACTAATTGGGAAATTAATTGGGTAATTAGACTATTTCCGTGATGATTGACCTGCCATAAATACAAAAAAAAGGCTTTGGCGCTACTAGATCCGGGAGGGTGGATCTAATAACGCATCGGCTCTAATAGAGTGGGTGTATTAGAGTGGGTGTGTATACATATGTGGGATCAAATAACGACTTATTCATACACACACACACACACACACACACACACACACACACACACACACACACACACGCGCGGACAGACACCACTTTTTTGGATTCAGGGAGAAAGTACACTTGGCACATTATATTTTGACACTTGGGAACCCTTTACACCTGAAGCAGTTGGAGTGGAGTGAAAGAAATCAGGACACCACAGCTGATACGATAAGTTGTACTATCCTGGTGTGTAAGCATTTTTCAATAGCTGCCAATATATATCTTAATTGTCAGTTGCAAACAAATATAGTCGATGTATGTAGAAATTTGTTTTTATATTGTTTGTTGTCCAAAATCATTGAAAATAAACAATATCTGAAAGCTCCAGCAAAGGGCTATGCCAAGATATAATGGATACCAAGATAAGATATAATGGATATGATGGATGCCAAGATATGGTTCAAGATATAATGTGCCAATTGTAAAAAGAGAATTATTTTTGATGATAGGGGATTGTGACACCTGTTCATGTGTGCAGTCACCGGGCCCCACGGTGTGCCGCCGCATGGTGACATGGTACTGTGACTTGTCCTCGTACTTTGCCTTGTTGCTGCTCTCTTCTGTCGCTTCTGACTCTAAGCTCTCCAGGTCCTCAAACTAAAATTTATCAGTCACAAAATTAGATATCTAAATATGGTTCAAGGGATTTTCATAGAAACCCTTCTCTAAATTAATAACAGAGGAAAATCTTCAGCACACATACATTATACAGTAAATAATGGGTGAAGTGAATAAAAACCTAGCAACTACTCCTTAGCAACTAACCCCTAGTCTTAGCTCTTTCTCCAAACAATGTGAATAAAGTTTACTTAGCAAGAGCTAGGTGATTGTGCACCACTCTAGCACTTACTAGGCTTAGCAAATGCTAAGCCTAGCAAGAACTAAGGTTAGCAAGAGCTAGCGACAAGTTGAATAGCTATTCGTGATGCGATTTTTACATGTATTATGTAAGTTACAATTTTACATGAATAAAATATTTATGTTACAATACAAAATAATAAAACTCAACTATGTTGAAATCAATTTTATTTTTATTTTTAACATGTATTTTTCAATGTATCGCAAATACTAACAAGTCATAACATGTAGCCTCAAGTGCTACGTGAATTCAGCAAACTTCAAAATTGAGTATTATTACATGCCATAATAATGATGAAAATAATGTGTTTTGCTAGTATTTTAAAGAAGCTCAGGTT
This sequence comes from Flexamia atlantica, assembly GCA_035578135.1. Classification (NCBI taxonomy): domain Eukaryota; kingdom Metazoa; phylum Arthropoda; class Insecta; order Hemiptera; family Cicadellidae; genus Flexamia; species Flexamia atlantica. The sequence goes on from JAQJVK010000001.1 coordinate 112,714,176, forward strand.
TAAATTAGCCAAACTTATATTTTGTTTGCTTAGAGGTAACACTAGAACAAGGTCATATGCCACGTTTTTTTTAATTGGGCAAAAAATAATTTTTTAGAGATAAAAACCACGTTTTCCGCCGCCATTTTGAAACGGCACGACGGATATGGCTGATATCTTATGAATTTATGAGTAACATTATAACGAGGTTTCATACCAAATTTCATGTTATTCGAACTAAAAACGCATAGTTTATAGCTTAATTACCATGTTAGCGAATTTCCCCTAGGGAAGAAGTTATTACCGTAAGTCTCATGGTAAGACCTAAGCCCAAGACCATGATAACTTTTCGTTTTGGGGACCCCAGAAGCAAAAAACACCATTCGATGAAATTTCTAGATGTATATACAGGGTGTTTTTTTTTAAAACGCAACCCATTTTTAAGGTTGAATAATTCACATATAAATATGAAATAAGTATTGTTTTATGGTTCTTCACGTTTTATACACTATATTATTTAAATTTGAGCACATTTAGTTCACCTTATGTGCTCAAAAAATCCGCCAGAGGCATTTGTATGAAGTTATGCTCTCTCTATCAAATTCCCGAACACGTGTTGCTAGGTACCTCTTTGCAATTACATTTGTTTTGTTTGTTTTGAGGTACTGAATATACTGTGACTTGTTTTTTAGGCCTTACTTTGTATGTATCCCCAAAGAACATAATAATATAGTGGGGTAAAATCCAGGGATATTGGGGGGAAATAAACCTTTACCGATAAAATCAAGTTTTGGGTTGCGTTTTAATGTGTGTGTCTCTAAGCACGATAACTCGCGTAAAAATGGTCCGATCTGAATGAAATTTGCCACAGACATGTAAAGTAGCATTATTCTACAAAAACAATTCACAAGATATTCAGCACCTCAAAACAAACATAACAAATTTAATGCAAGAAATTTATAGAGGTACCTTGCAACACATGTTCGGGAATTTGATGGAGAGAGCACAACTTTATACAAATGCCAATGACGGACTGTTTGAGCACATAATGTAAATTAAATGTGATCAAACTTAAATAATAGGTTATATGAAATGTAAAAATCAATAAAACATTCCTCATTACACATTCATATGTGCATTATTCAATCTTAAAAATGGGTTGCGTTTAAAAAAAAAAACACCCTGTATATATCTATGTGTCTGGAAGCACGATAGCGCTCGCAAAAATGGTCCGATCGGAATGAAATTTGGCACAGGCGTGTAAAGTAGTAATTATTCGGACGAGTTCGAAAACCAGCCCGATCGGACCACTGGAAGGGGGGGGGGGGTAAATAGGGATAAACACCCCCAAAAATGGGTTTTTTTGGGGTTTTCACATAGAAAAATAAAATCAATAAAATTTTGGTTAGCACCATTGAATTCAGTTTGAAAAAACAAACAATTTCGTATTTTGAATCGTTGCTCTATGTCCATTGGTTACCGAGATATTGAAAGTGATAAACACAGTACGTTGTCCCAATGTTAACCTTATGGGATATAATTAAAATTCTATATCTCGCTTATTTCTCAACATATCTCATTAAAACTTGGTTTTTGGCTTCATCTAGATGAGATGTAATGTATTTTAGTCTAAAATCCCCAAAATTTCCATTTTTGTGGCAGCAAACCTGCATACTCATTCCCCATGTTATTCTTATGGAGATTACACAAACATGTGATATCTCGCTATGTTGGTTGGAAATATTTTTTTGCATTTGCAATTCGCTGAGTATGCAGGTCTGCTGCAAGGGGGTATTTTAAATTAATCAAATTATTTATTAATATGGACAATTATTATCTTAAATTCTAAGAGTTGCCCAAAGGTACTTTGTAAGTACCCGCTATTTTGTGCATCTAAATAGTACAAAAATTAAATATTAACTATAAAAAAACTTAATAGAACAAAACAAGGTTCAAGGAAAATTCCCTGTTTGGCTGTCGGACTATATTTTCTGCGCTCGCACATTCATAAATTCCAACATGGTCAAACACTTTCTTACCAATAACCGAAACTTAGCTCGTGCGATACCAGACTAGACTTTTTCTTAGCAATTGCTAGGGCTAGTCGTTAGTCGCAACGTTTTGTTCACTCGATTTACTAGCAACTGCTAAGGACTGTGTAACACTCTAGCAAGAACTAGCCTTAGTTCTAACTAAGAGGCTTTATTCACCTGAAGCCTAGCAAATGCTAAGAAAAACCTTAGTCTTAGCAAGTGCTAGCTTTTATTCACTCCACCCAATGTAATGAGTTTTGCAAAGATCCTTAAAATCATTACTCCTTTAATTCTGTGTTCAGTATTTACAGTACTAATTGATTATTATTTAAATCTTTCATGTAGTGTAGTTAAAATTCTCAATTTTCGTTATAAGGTTAAGGGAAGAAATAAATATCTTCATGATTATCACTGAACAAAATTCAGTCCAGAAATCCTGGACTATACGGTTTTCCGTTTCGCATAGCGTGTAAGGGATTAGGAGACCCTTACACACACAGACACACAAACGCAGCTACCCCCCCGTCCGTCCCGCCCCGCCTCCCCTGGCAGGTAGATGACTCATGCACTAGGGCCTCTAGTACTGAATAGTAACTTTTTTTTTAACTGCAGTTTTGACCATCTATGATATTATATCTGGAATCTTTGTGCAATTACGAGAAAAATGATACCAAAAACGTACTACTAGGGTGATATTTAGGCAATACGCCCCAAAAGCTGGTTGGTTTGGAAATAGTAATAATTATTATAATTAAAAATATTACAATTATTATTATTTATTATTAATACGGTTTTTAACTTAAACAATAATTTAACTCAAAAAAGCATGAAAAACTGAAAAAATAAAGTTTGTTTTGATAGAATCGAAAATATAAACAAATGAACATCTGATCAGCTGTGCGGGATTCTGCACTATTCTACTAGTCCTATACTCTTATATTAGCAGTGTTATCTTGTATGCTTGCTTGCTTGCTTGATTACTTGCACATTTATCTCAAAATAGGCTCCGAGGATTTCCTTCAAAGTCTGGAAGTAAGTAATTTATGACTCAAAAACGTGTTTTGCAGATTACTTGGCCAGAGAAAATCTAATAACATGATGAAACGAATTTAAAGTTGTAAAAGTTTAACATTGATAACATTGAGCCTTATGAGTTGCCATGATAGCAACGAAAATAAACAGGGAAAGTGTAATCAAATGAAGTAATCATAACAGCTGCTTGCAATCTACAGCCATCAAGGAAAAATACAGTGAGTGGGATGAAGAGTTCATGGAGCAATAAAAAAAGTTTCTATTTATCAATTTTATGACATTGAAATAATTTATAGTAACTGGATGAACTGGTAAACATGAAGTAACACCGAGCAAGGCTCGGGCCACCAGGTACTAACTATTATATTAGTAGGCCTACAGGAAAAACAATACAGTATAGAAATTACTGTACTTACGTTTTACTAAAGCTAAGTTTACGATGCATTATATTTTTGTTGTATCCGCACGACAGCTAAAATAAAATGATTGCAGTTGTATAAGGCAGGAAAAAAAGTTATTTTCGTTTTTTAAGTTTAAGAATATATTTCTTACTGAACGTGAATTCCGCGTTAAACGTTAAACGGTAAAATCAGCTGATTTTGTACATTTAGCACAATGTAAAAAACACCGTTTACGTTTATCATTTTGTTTTACTGTGGGTTGCAAAAACACCCTATAAAGCATCGACCACATAATCTGGTCGATGCTATAAAACAAAGCGGTAAACGATAAACGGTATTTTTAACATTGCGCTAACTGTGGGAAATCTGCTGATTTCATTTATTATTTTAATTTACCATAGGTGGCAAAAACTCCCTAATAATTTAAGATTGGAAGCACGGTAACTAGAAACAGCCTCTAATTGTTCATCATAATGGCAGCCGTGTAGAGCTTCAAAACATAAACGGCTGGCTTTATTCCAATATAATCAAAAGGTTAAATGATCACCTGGTTAGGTTAATGAACTATTATCTTAACTATACGTATTTGGTATCATTTTTCACGAAGATTAAAAATATGTTATGACCATTAGTTGAAATTGATGTAAAAAAAATACAATTACTAAAAACCCTAGTGCATGAGTCATCTACCTGCCGGTCAGAGGGTAGTGGGGCCAGCCGCTCCGCGTTGGTGAGTGTGCGTGCGAGAGCAAGGGTCGTCTTAATCCCTTACACGCCATGCGAAATGGAAAACCGTATAGGTACAAATTTGTTTCTCATATAGTGTGATATACAAACCTTTTCTAGCTGAAGGGCATCCTGCATGAGAAGCATAGCTGGCATAGTTGGCATTGACATCAGGAGAGAACTGTTTGTATCTGTCTCATTCACTCGCTCCACAATGCCTGTTACATCCCAGGGGTTAAAATTTAACATTCCATTAAGTTCTTTGTTTAAAAGTTCATTATTGGTAATGGTGAGTTTACACTTCATGAGTTTTAACTTGAGCTATCGCTTATTCCGTTGCCGGAGCTGTCAAACATCTTCAATTTATTCTCGATTATCTGAGATAATAATCGATGTAAAAATTGATTTCAATAAACATCAACTTTTTTTACATATTACTAAAAACATATAAATAGACAATGTTAGGAAATGTTTAAATGTCAGAGCAGTACGACTTCAGAGTAGGGATGGCCGAGTACTCGATTTTCAAGTAATTACTCGAGTAGATACAACTACTAAAAAAAGATTCAAGTTGTTAGTTACTCTTGCTGTTTACCCAAAATTTGTACACGCAGTTGGATTTCACAGCAGATTATGAGTTTCACAAAGATACATTTGCCGTTTTACTGCAATCTTCAGGAACGCACTATCGTTAGCCTTTTGTTCAAAACAACTAACCCTATAATATTTCATCAACTCCTAGAAGAAAGGATGTTGACTGGTGTCTAGAAAAAAGATCTTTCAGAATTCGGGAATTGATAATATTTAGCTATACTTAGCTCTGACCTTGCACTTATACAACTCCAATGTAATTGTCATTCGTAGTTTATTTTTTGAATAGCGACAGCCATTTTCTGCCTCATCTGTTTCGTAACAATGAGAAAAAATTATGAAACTTCATTTTATATATGAAAATTAGTTTAGGTTTGGGAATTTTTGTATTAGGGGAGATATCTCTCTCTTTGATTGCAGTTGTGTCACTCGGTGCTAAATCTATTGGATGTCAACAATCAATAGGTCAGCTGACAGGTAAGGGGAATGGGGTTTGGAAGTAAACAAATAACTGGGCAATAAACAAATAGCTCTCTCTTATTAGTGTTGTTTTTAGTTTTTCTTTCTCAATTTCTCGGCTAAGGTTTTAATAACAATTATTTTTAGGAGAAAAATATACCTACACTTGATTATTAAAATAATAATTTAAAATTGTAACTCTTTAAATCTTACACCTATGCATATTATACACAAATTTACTCAGGAATCTGAAAAGTTTACAATATAAATCTTATTCCTTAGCCTAATTTTAGCGAATTTCCCCTATAGAGAAAGCTATAGAGAAGCTATTACCGTAGGTCTCATGGAAAGACCTAAGCCCGAAACCATGATAACTTTTTGTTTTGGGGCCACCAGAAGCAAAAAACACCGTTCATTCAAATTTATATATATAGTAGTTAATTTCTCTTCAGTTTCAAGTTTCAAAAGTTTTATTAATTTTCGTTTATCTAGTAAACTTCATCAGATAAATAAGGTGTATAAATATGTACAATATAAAAAAATATAAAAAGAAATTATAACCTAAAACAAATGTATAAACCTAAACAAATGATTAATATAAAGCAGCTGACATGTTGTAGTTCAGATTAAATCAGTCATGGTAGGGTTGTTTGTAGGAGTGTGCGAGTATTCGACCGGTCGAGCTTTTCAGTATTCGGCTCATCTCGACTTTTTTCGAAAAAGCTCGACACTCGAGCCGAGCTTTTGATAAGAGAGTTCTTATTGGAAAGATAGTTATTGCGATCTATTTTTGGACACGTTAAACCGGAAGTGCGTTTCCCTCCCACGAAAAACAAGCAAAAAACATTCCCTAGTGATAAGGAAAGGACATTGACAGGTAACAAGAAATATTATCTCCATTTAGACGGAAATCGGAGCTATATTCAGTTGACCTTGGGGAACACGAAATACAGCATTCAAGTCTATTGTTTTATCAAGGCTTATCTCTTAAACGGTATATCGTACAAGTTTCATTTTGGTCTCATTTGATTTATAAAAATAAGGCAAAAAATATGAGCCGTCATTTATAGTTGTATGACAAGTAGTTTCTATTTATGCATTTTGTAGTAAGGATTCCTTATCTCCTAATTAACTCACGCTCTCGCTCTGAGTCAGACAATAGCAAAAAACAGGGAAGGGGCTTGGAGTAAACAACCTCCACCCCCCCTCATTGGCACGGGTAAGGAGAGTGAGAGAGGTAGCTGTTTCTTTCTTTCTTTCTCTCTATTCCGTCCTTATTTATTTATGATCTCTCTTCTTCTTAATTGTACATTATTTTCTTCACAAAAGTTTAGAAATGTAACTAATTTTAGAATTACAATAAATTATTGTTGTTATTAAATATTATTTCATTCATATATTATATTCTGAAATAATAAGTTTAGCCATGAATATTATGCCACAATTGGGACTGCTATTTAGTTTTGTATCATCTTTACTTAGTGATCATAAAAAAATCAATCTTGTGTTTGACAGTGTAAATGTGTGATTTTTTTACTTGTTATAACTATTTTAAAACCTTTCAACTACTCCTTTCTACTCTTGAAATTAAATTTTGTAGTACCTATATGTAACTAGTCTAATTATGTAATTTTAACTATTTATTTTAAAGTAAAGTATTGTGGGATTGGTTATTACTTAAATATAATGTAGATAAATGTAGATTTTAAATTTGGTATTTTTCTTCATAAATTATTTTTTGAGCCAGTTTGATTATTTTTATATAACACTAGCAGTTACCTGTGGCTTTGCTCACGATAAAAACTGTAACTCCCGCTGCCTAAATAAAGATAGGGCCACATACTGAGTTTATGATGAAACAGATGAGGTACAAAAACGAATGACGACTTTAAGTTAACTAACTAAACTAAATTTAACTTTTATATATTTAACATAGTACATATCACCTAAAAAATCAACAAAACAACTATAAAACCATTATGAAAGTAACCAAATTATAAATCAGCTGTAAAATAGTATCCATTGTGAAGCTGAACCACCTGCTTGTTAAATGAACATTGAAAATTAAACAAAAGATCATCCATTCCACTTGCGTAGGAAAATTTATAAACTTCAACCCCGCCAAAACCCTTAAAACTTTGAATTAAAAAACCCGTTCTTAGGGGATGCTTACGCCCTTAAAATCGTCCATGCTAAGGTCCAAGGTTCTAAGTCTTGTAGTTTGGGCTGAGCAATGATAGGTAAGTGGTATTTGACAAATATAAAGAAGATGGACTTTTATTAACCAGAAAGATGTTTTCAGGAATCCTCAAAGTCCGCAGGTCTGCTGCGACTGGAGTTATTCTATTGCTGCCCCCCCGCAGGAGGTATTTCTATTTGGCCTTCCTGTACTATACATGTGAGCAGATTCAGCGCCCCACCGATAAAGGCCTCAAGGGTGCAACTGCCCTGGGAAGGCTTATGCCCAATATCGTTGAATCTGCTCGCATGCATGGTATACTGTATAGTGGCCCTTAAACAGGAATATAAAATCTCCGTCGCAGCAGACCTTGCGTACTTAGAGAATCCTAAAGCAGTTTTCTGTTTCATGAAAGTTTATGTACGTAAAACGTAGAAATTGCCTTGATTTAATGTCAAAAAAATTCTAAGGTTTTTAGGGTCTATCTTGAACATAAAAATACCCCCGTTGCAGCAGACCTCCAGACTACGTGCAGGACCTTATTTCATTTCTTCCATTAGAATAAAATGGGGAATGAGTATGCAGGTATATTGCAACAGTCATTCAAAAATTTGGTGGTTTTAAAACAATATCAGGTGAATCTGAACAAAAAAAAAACCACATACCAAGTTTTATCAAGATATGTTGAGTAATAACCGAAAAATAGAATTTTTCTATAGGGACAATGTACTGTGTGTTTTCAGCTTTAAATATAGTTTGAATAGTGTTTTTTGCTTCTGGGAGCGCTCATGGTCTCGCGCTTAGGTCTTGCCGTGAGACCTATGGTAATAATTCCATCAATGAAATGTTATAAAAGACAAAGGCAAAGTATTTTTTTTTCTAATGATGTAGATAAAATAAATGGTTTAAATTAGCTCTTTCATTAACAGCTGTTACAGGGAAGAAAGGTCTTATAAGTATCTCTAGTCAGTGATTTATTTTATGTTCTATTCCTGACAGCTGGTTTGACATTCCACTAAATTTCTTGCATTTTACAACTGTTTAAATGTAAACATTTCACCAATTTGTATTCTGCCATAAGGATAATATGGGATCTTTGAGAGGGTCCATGGCGGAGTCCGAGGGTCAGATCACGATGAAAACCATTTAGTTTTCCTATTTAATGCCTAAAGAAACAGTGAACCAAATTTCAGCCTTCTGGGTTATTGGGAAGTTGGAGAAGTAGTGATGAGTGAGTGAGTGAATGAATGAGTGAGTGAGGGCTTTGCCTTTTATAGGTATAGATAATACAAAATACTGATAAACCTATCAGATAATTCCCTTGTTTTGGAGATAAGCTTTCTATTTTTGAGCTGGCGGTCACTTAAGGTATGCAAACATTAGTCTATTGTATCTTTTAAAATTAAAATGAAGCTTCATAATTTCTTTTAATAATTTGGTGATTGTTAAAAAGCTCGGCTCGAAAAGGCTCGAGCTCGAAAACTTTTGAAAAAGCTCGGCTCGGCTTGGCTCGAGTTTAAAAATCACTATTCACACACACCTAGTTGTTTGGTATTTTTTCGGTTGTTTGGTATTACCTTAAATTCAGACCATCGGGTTGCCTTGTTTTTAGTACTAATTGGTGGACCAATTCATTTTTTCCTAGATTTATGGCATTTCTGTTTTTGTTTTCATCTATTTCAACCTTTTTTATCCCCTTTAAGAGGAAACAATCTTCTAGTTTGGTTTTTTATTATTAATAAATAAATATATACTAGTAAACCCGTTGCCAGAAATCGAGCAATTGTTATGTATTGATTTCAAAATAAAAATAATAATGGTGCAGTATTCTAGAACTATTTTATTAATTATATGGTTGAACTTCCTGTTATACTGACATTTGTTTACAAAAGTTTTTTAAACTAAATTTATTTCTTATAAATACTCAATCATTTTTAAGGAGATGTCCATATTTCTTTACTGTTTTCTATGAATATTATGAGCCCCTCAAAGGAGTTGGCTTGACCTGCCACCACATATACAGTCCATGAGAAAGTACTGGGGAGGGAAGGTAATTCCAGCTTTTGCAATGGACTGACCCTGAGCTAGACCCTAGCCATAGCGAGTGCTGGAATTACTGACAACTGGGTTCTTTATATTATAGAACATCTCTAAACACAAAAAGAATTGTTAAAATTATATTATTTACATGTTTACATCATTCAGTTAGCATTTCATAGTTGAACTAAATTAAAGTAATTTACAGTTTCATGTAATTTTCTTTAAGATAATTGCTGACAAACGCTTCACATTAACATTCACCATAAACTCCAATCGAAGCGTTTATTCAACCAAGTTCATCAAGATGAAATTGTCATACATAAATTAATTATTAGTTGAAATACCCCATGCACCATATGAAAGAAAATGAACCAAAACAAATTGTTATTTGAAAATCGACTGCAAATTTGTTTAGACAACACTAATGATTTTAAATGGGTTGTTAGAATTAAGCCTGATGGGTAAAGAAGAATTAAATTATGTTTTGTAAAAAAATAAGTTAGGCTAATTGGTTTCGTGGGTTTTACGTTATTTTTGTAAAACTTTCTGAAATTCTGTTTATGTAACTAAGAGCTGCATTCCCCAAATCTAGTTTTATTTGAACCTCAGAAACTTAAGTTTAGAAAAATTTGTTTTTCCTCATCATATAGTTTATAATTTAAACATTAGAACATTCATTTACTTTAAATTAAATTCACGTTTATTTTAAACCTTAATTGGGGAAAGCAGCCCTAAGTAGCGTATGACCCGTCTTAATCTCAAACCGAACTACAATGGTTCAATAAATCTACTCATAATAAATATTAAGTCTGCTTCTTTTTCTTTTATTTATATTTATATTTATCAAATTTATACATAAGAACTTATTTTTTTCTTTTAGCATTTTTCTTTGGAATATAAATATATTTGAATATTAAGATCTTCACACATGTGATTCAAAATAAATGTTTTTAAAACTGAATTCTGACCTTAAGTATGTATTAGGATAATAGTTTATTTATTTACATCTTCCATCAACTGAAATGCCTCCAGCTCTACATGCAATGGTTTCAATTCCATTAACAACATATGGCTTTGCTGAAAAACTTATTTTGCTCCAATCAGCTGCTTTATTTAATATTTCTATCCCCATGTTAAATCTTATGGACTAATATGAAACTTTAAGGGCGTCTAGGGCTCTTCCCTTTAGTCAAACCTTTTTAAATTTTATTTCCTGCAAAACTTCACGCCAAGCTCTTTCCAATGACACCTTAATTATTAAAATCGGCCAAGAACTTTAGGAGGAGTAGGCCTAATGATCACAAAAAACCCCTAGCGTATTAAATAAGTATAGACTAGAGGACCCACGCTGCTCCGCAGCAGTAAACTGTGGTACTAAGACACAAAATCAACTCAAATTCATTCATTCATTCATTCATTCATTTATTTAACAAGAAATCATACAAAAATTGGCCTTACTAAACATTAATGTTTAACAGTAAGGACCATTTATATTCTAGATAAATACACTTAAAATTATTTGTTACAATCTGACTATTTAATATTGAAACAGTGTATTAAAAAAATATCTCAGACTATTTTATTATTTACAAACATAAAAAGGTAGCATTGGTGGGCTTAAAAAAGACTACGCTTAATTTACTTGTGACAGATTTGTTTTTACACTTTTAGCTGCTGATTTAATTGAAGAAAAGTTTTAGTGACTCAGTTATTGTTTGCCATGATAGAACACAAGAATGTTTCACGGGGGAAAGGAGGGTCCTAGCCCCAACTTTCACTTTCTTATCAGCACAAACTAGTTTTGTGGATAAACTATTGACTCAAGACTTTTCATTTTACTCAGTTTGTTAGAGAAGAGCATTTAATACAGTACTTGGAGATTGTCAGCCTCCTGTTTTCCTGTAGTTTTTTTAAGTACAGTGATCAAATCAAATGATTATTCATTTACAAAATTAATGTAACATGCAATGGATCTTTACAACTTCAATGTGACTTGCCCGACACTTGCCTAAGTTGAAAAAGAAATGCATGTAGCTGGGCCCGGTTATGTTGGAATTTCAGAAAACCAATTAAACCACGATTTATTACCAAGTTGGTAATAATTTGTTCCACAAAGGAAAACGTAGAACTTTCATGAGATATTTTGTACTTAAGTTTTCGGGACAGTGACATGTCAGCCTGGCACATACGACTTTACAAACTAACTATATACCATGCTAAAGTACCCTCATTGCAGACCTGCATACTCAGCGAATTTCATATGTAAAAGAACATAGTTCACGCCAACACAGCGAGATTTGACGTGTTTTTGAAAGCTCCATAAGATTAACATGGGGAATGAGTATACATCAGGTTTGCTGCCATGAAAATGGAAATATCGGGGATTTTAGATTGTTATACATTAGATCTCATCTAGATGAAGACATAAACCAATTTTTATGAAGATTAATATGTTGAAAAATAAGCGAGATATAGAATTTTACTTATTACCCATAAGGTTAACATTGGGACAACGTACTGTGTTTACCACTTTCAATATCTCGGTGACCAATGGACATAGACCAGTGATTCAAAATCCTAAATTGGTCTTTTTTTAGCTGAATTCAATGCTGCCAACACAAATTGGACAAATTTTGTTTTTCTATATAAAAAATTCAAAAACCCACTTTTGGGAGGAGGGGTTATCCCCCTTTACCCCCCTTCCGGTGGTCCGATCGGGCTGGTTCACGAATTCGTCTACCACTTTACACGTCTGTACCAAATTTCATTGAGATCAGACCATAAACGGACTCAGAAAAAGAAAACCTAATTTATATATATATAAAAGATTTGTTCTTCGGAATTTCGGAATTTGTTTGTTGTTCGGAATTCAGCAGAGTGCTCCAGGTATGTCCGATCATAATAATCAATAGCTCAAATGATAGCTGGTATTTCACTGAAGGTTCTTAGCATATAGAAGGTTCTAAAACATATAGAATTACTTAATTAGGACTGGGGAAATATATCTTCAATTGAATTCATAATTCGGGAAATAATCAAATTTATGTTTTTTGGTCGAGTAATACAGTATATTAATGAATGCCGATCCTTGATGGCAAATCTTTGCGTGCATACCTTTAATTTAAGACCTTATTTATGAAAATCGGTCGAGTAGAAGAGACTCTGAAAAGAAAAACAAAATTTTTTGTGTTGTTCGGAATTCAGCAGTGTGCTTCAGGTACGTCCGATCTTAATAATCAATAGCTGAAATGAAAGGTGGTATTTCGCTGAAGGTTCTTAGAACAAAACATACAGATTTACGTAATTGGAACTGGGGAAATATAACTTAAATTGAATTCAAAATCCCGGAAATAATAAAATTAATGTTTTTTAGTCGAGTAATACACTAGATAAACGAATGCCGATGCCTGATAGCAAATCTGTGCGTGCATACCTTTAATTTAATACCTCAATTATGAAGATCGGTTGAGTAGAAGAGCCAAACGAACTCGGAAAAGGAAAAACATATTTAACTCCCATAAGAAATGTACAGGGAGGAAGTTGCTTTTGTGCATAACTCAAGTAATACGGCAGATAAATGAATGCGGATGCTTGATGGCAAATCTACGCGTGAATACCTTTAATTTAAGACCTCAATTATGAAAATCGGTTGAGTAGAAGAGCCGGACGGACTCGGAAAAGAAAAACCAAATTTTTTAAATATATAAGATATGTGTCTGTGAGCACGATAGCCGTAAATATGGTCCGATCGTAATGAAATTTGGTACAAACATGTAAAGTGGTAATCAATTGGACGAGTTTGAAAACGAGCCCGATCGGATCACTGGAAGGGGGGGTAAAGGGGGAGAAACCCCTCCAAAAATGGGTTTTTTGAGTTTTTTTACAAAGAAAAATAAAAATTATTTAATTTGCATTTGATTGAACTCAGCTCCATTGAATTCAGCTAAAAAAAACAAACAATTTAGTATCTTGAATCATTGCTCTATGTCTATTGGTTACTGAGATATTGAAAGTGGTTAACACAATACGTTGTCCCAATGTTAACCTTATGGTGAATAAGTAAAATTCTATATCTCGCTTATTTCTCAACATATCTTAATAAAACTTGGTTTGTCGGCTTCATCTAGATGAGATCTAATGTTTAATAGTCTAAAATCCCTGATATTTCCATTTGTGTGGCAGCAAACTTGCATACTCATTCCCGATGTTATCCTTATGGGAAATAAAAAAATTCTATATTTCTTAACATATCTTAAAAAACTTGGTGTATGGCTTCTTCTAGTCAATATCTGTTAAATATTAAAGTAAACCCAACCAATTTTAACATACCTGTTGCAGCAAACCTGCATACTCATTCCCCCATTCCCCAAGTTATTCTTATGGAGGTTACAAAAACATTTCAAATCTCGCTATGTTGGATTGAAATATGTTATTTGCATTTGAATTTTGCTGAGTATGCAGGTCTGCTGCAACGGGGGTATCTTTTTGAATCTGATATAAATAAAAGGTCCTTGAAATGACACAAAAGAATTTTTTATCATCACATCCGTAGAACCCACACTGATAAGACATCACCTACTGCGATAATACTGGTTCACCTGACAGGCTGCATCGCTATCAGTACTGCAGCCACAAAAACAAAAATTCCCAACAGTTTCTTTTGTAATAAAATTACCCTGTTAACATTTAATTTTGCTCATCATTGAGGCATTAAATGAGCAACCATATATAATTAATTGCTCATTTATTACAATAGAAATAACTATTATTATCCAGCGTATAAATAGTCTCTTGCAAAGATAAAGTTTAGTAGCCAAAATATCGTTCATAAAAAGGGACCTCTTGTCGGGACCATATGAAATTGGATGGTGAGAAATTCTGTTCTCTTTACACCAAACTTTGTTGTAGTTCTCTGCAATTCCGCTAGAATTCAGGAGAGTTCACTTTTTGGACCAAAGTCTGCTTACGAAGTGCATGTTGGAAATGGGACCTCTTGTCATTATGGCGAAATAACAGTTAGCGACAAGAGATCCCTTTTCTCAAGCCATGCAGAGACCAACAAAGTACATTACGTTACTAGGCCGAGAAGTACTGTTTTAGAGGGCGAGCATGATAGTTCCCGTGTGAGCGAAAGCGAGTGCGGGATTTTCATGCGAGTACGGCAAAACTTCCTGGCCATGTAACGTACGATATTTTTCATCATACTACTCAAAAAAACATACTTTCAATCATAACGTAGTCCTTGCATAAATAAATACGTTTCTCAATCCTTCAAACATAACCTATAACAAACAGAACAAACATTTGCTACGGATGCAGTGCTGCCACTACATTCCTCTAAAAATAAACCAATAAACCACCAATAAACAAGCATTAAACGTCAGACTGCTGCTAACCAGCTGATTGTTTACTTCCGTTCTTTACGGCCTAGGTTGGATAAGTGTTTATCCGGCCTAAGCCGGCAATACAAAAACAAACATATTTTACATAACTTTCGTGCCAATAAAAAGGAACTGAAAACTGATGTTTCTGTGTTAGTATGATGAAATAAACGGTATCAGGGAACTGACACATACTTTCTCCCTTCAAGTCATTTAAAACCAGAAAACATATTTAGTGAAATAAAACAAATTAATAAATTATCACACAAATATATACCAAATGTTATCAAAATCAGTTAGTAAATAACGGAGATATCGATTTTTAAATATTTGCTAGAATTCAAATACGTTAGACTAATGATTCAAAATACAAGATTGTTTAGTTTTTCAAGGCAAATTTAATGGTTGCAAGTATATTATCTTTGAAAGTTACAGTTTTTGTGAAATTTGAAAAATATGAATTTTTTAACATTGAAACCCCCATAACTTCTGGACCTGAATTTTTACAGACATGCAGGTGGTGCCACTTTGTTTGTCATCTTAAGCATTAAAATCCATGAAATTTTTATCAAAGTCGTTAGAGCCGTTTTTGAGAAATTTGGATTTTTGTCATTTTTTATGGGTTTTTATGGGGTAAATACCCTTAAAAATCAAAAATTCAAAAAAATGAAAAATACGCCTGGAGATACCACAGCTTTATACCTACATGCCAAATTTCATGAAAATCGGACTGCTTGTGTCGTCTCTAGCTTTGTTTACATTCACACACATTCATACATTCACACAAACGCACGCACGCACGCACGCACGCACGCACGCACGCACGCACGCACGCACGCACGCACGCACACACACACACACACACACACACACACACACACACGATGATAGCGCACAGGTTCACACACACAGGTTTGTATATGGTACTTTCTGAGGACCCGGTGTAACATCTGTACGTTCTGAGGACATCATGAAATATTGATTTTAAAAAAATTATCTTTATTACAATTTGTTGTTAATATTGTTTTTTAACTAAATTCAAAACCTGGTTTTTGTTTGTTGATTTTTGTTTTTTTTGTTACGGACCATACTGTGTGAGGACCATGAAAATAGCCCATCACTCTGAGGACACACTCCAAATGACCGTTAGATTTAGTAATTGCCGACTATCTGAGGACTGTTGCTTTTAATCTTCGAAGTGAGGACACACACGAAAAACCGTTGAAATAAGTATTCAGTGACCATGTGAGGACTATTACATTTAAGAGTCTTAGTGAGGACATTAATATACACTATTATAAAGAAGAGGTGATTTCTATATGTATTTTTAGATGTGGCTAGTGAACGCGAAAAATACTAAATCGACTGGGTTGAAATTTCACACAGAGGTGAACCTGTGAAACACATAGGCCTATTCACTTCTCTTAAAATCCCCAAGGGCCTCATGAACGTCCTCAGTTTCAATGTTTACTTTTATAAGGATGTAAACATTAAAATACTGAATATGATCAGCTGTAATTTTTATTGTGAGCGAAGCCACCGGCAACTGCAAGTTTATTTATAAACATAAATTCTTGTAATAGTTTCCTTTAACCAAATTATTACTATTTTCATTACAATGAGTTTATGTTTACAGTATGTTGTAATCATTGTTGTCAGTATTTTCGACGTCAAAGACACATATAAAATTTAATTAACTACAAAAAAAAGTATAATTAATAGATGATTTAAATCAATTATCATCTCAGTTTTTCAGTGTATGAGCGTAGATTAATCTTTGAAACGCTTTGCAGCTTTGAGAGTGATCGCATCAACCAGGATGGCATTAAGGTTCCATATGGGAGCGATCTCTCATATGCCGGACGCCGCAAACTTGTTGAATAATGCACTTTTTAAAATTAATCGTTATATTACAGAAGACTCCCTCTTATCCAGACCTCTTGGGACCGAGGCCTGTCCGGATGGTGGGATTTCCGGTTAAACAGTAATTTATTAAAAATTATTATTAGATCCAAACATTAAAAATTATATATTCTAACGTAGTTTGCCTCTTTCTTATATAAATCCAATGGAAGTCGTCGATATTGTTCCTCAATCACTAAAAAAATTAACTCTTCTTATTTAAATAATTGACACGTCATTACTATACTCACCACTAACCGGATCTTTTCCGTTAATTCACCACCACTATTTTTTTGCTCATGATTCCGTTAATTCACCACCAATTATATTTTAAATTGAAGTAGGTTTAGTTTACAACATTTTACAGTATTTCCTATTTAAAAACCACAAGAAAAAAACTAGGAAATTAAATAACGAAATTGAAAACTCACACAATTTATTGATTGACGACGTCCCTCTTTACTGTGGTGGCTGAACTGTTTAATATGTTCCAGCATTTATTCAAACAGATTTTCCGGTCCGTATTTTTTACTTCACATGTACTCGCGTAAGTAGCTATTTAAGGGTATTTTCTGTTATATCCCCGCATTTACAAACTACTCTCCATAGGCTGAGAATTAATCGGAATGGAACTAATACTGCGAAATAATATTTTTACTCACCATTTAAACGTTTAACTGTTGGGAAAAGAGTATTATAACAACTTTCTAACATCAGTCTTACAAAACAATACACATATTAATTACGTTGTTACACTTTAAAGTTACTTTGGTGGCCAGAACTACTTAATGTTTTTGATGAGTTGGTTAGGTTAGGTTAGGTTGTGTTAGGTCCTAACATCAAGTGATAACAAATACTACAACAGCTGGCGTTCAATGAACGTAAAAAAAACGCACAGAACTCTCCTCACTGTTGCATTCACTTGCGACACTTAAAAATTCATTGTAGCCGCTCGCTAATCACTGGCCGCTGATCGCGCGGTCCCGTTATCGCTGTGCTATAAGATAAGGCTTTCACAAATAGTGCAGGTAAAGGAAACCCCAAATTCAATATTCCTGATTACTCAGAACGACTTTCTTTTCTGTATTTCAGATTCTGAGTGGTGGTGAACTAACGGAAAACAAAAGAAAATAGTGGTGGTGAATTAACGGAAAAGATCCCTCACGTTATTACTACGTACATGTTATTACTATTCTGAAATATTTTCCCATAAGAATCGTCGATACAGTACCGTCCTTTTCCTGCTGATCACGTCCGGTTGAATTGATGTTTTTATAATTATTGTCCGGTTAAAAGGATACTACTTTCGCCGAGAGTAGTCCGGCTAAACTGATGTACGGTTAAAAGGTGCATGGATAAGAATGAGTCTACTGTATTACTCAGGGCCGCCCCAAGGGCGGGATGACTGGGGCGGTCGCTCTGGGTGCCGCGGCTAGGGGGCGCCATAGCCGGAGAATCCCCCAGCTGTTTAAGGGAAAAATAATAAAAATATATCGCTGACGCGTTATAGGACGAAAATAATTAAATGGGGAAGAATAAAATGAAATGAGTTATTTAAAACTCTGTTGTTCTATAACTTTGTTTCTTATCATAAATTATAGGTGAAACTGTGAAACTCTATTAAGTAAATCGTAGATGAGTACTCTACCGAACCGATGATGAGTGCTCTCTCGTGGGTGATTACTCTATCGAATTATTCATGCATTTTTCATTGCCACTTAAAATATCTCAGTACATAAACTCCTAAATCTTGAAGGTTTTCAGATTTACTAATGAGTAGACTGACGCCTACTTGCTAGGTATTGATTTTATATAAACTTAAGTATTAATTTAATCAGTACTATTGGCGTAGAGGCGTAGAGGTTGTGATTATGGTAGCGAATGTCAGCCTGAATCATTGACCAGGCTACGGTTCCAAATCGGGCTTCACAAGTTAATTTTTAACAAGTCATTACCAAGCGAATAATAATTTACAATATGTATTACATCAGTGATTGCCATAGTTATGAAAATATCAAAGTCAATACTATTTATCTACCTTCATAGTTTTTAAACGGGGACTGGCGCCTGATTATACAAAACGACATTGGTAAATTAATCTATATTGATTTTGTATTTAGTAAAATTGGCTATCACAAATATTTTCCTACTACTTCAAACCCCTTTTTAAAATAAGGCCCAGATGTGACTAATAGAAAACTAATGGATGTCTGCCTGATGAATTAATATAACGTAAGTTTCCTCTGTTTTGTCGGATGAATTTGAATACAGAATCAATTTGAATAAATGTACAGGCTGTCATTAGCGATTTGTTTAGGCTATGAAACAAGTGAATTTGTAATTGAAAACATAATTGATAAAAACTAGTACCAATTGAAACTATCCATCAGCTTGATTCATTGCTACCGACAAATTAGTAAGTATACAAATAAAAATAAATGCAAGAGATTTAACACGATTGACAATTACATTTTCAATTTAGAATTCAGGCAAATTAGTTGTTATGAGGGGGTGCTTATCAAAATTTCGCCCCAGGTGCCGAATATAGCCTCGGGGTGGGTCTGGTATTACTACGACAAATGCAATGTACACTCCTCTGGTTACAAGGGTCAGATCGGGGCGACGTGCGATGTAAGTCGGCCCCGGTCAGATTAACACAGTTCAATAACCGATTTTTTTTTAATTTTCTTGGTTAGCTATAGGAACAGTTTCCTAAAATTGAGTTTTATTCTGTTCAATATCATACAAGTTCAATTGAATTATTCGTCACCAGAACCAAGTTCTAAGTTGAATTATTTGCCACCGGAATGTGTTGGTTATTTAGGTCTATGCTCTAGCAAAAAATTTTCAGATCACCAATGAACCAATTGTAGAGTCCAATGTTAGATTATGTTGATTGATAAATGAGTTTTAATACTGAAGTAGTGGATAGGTCATGTCAGAGGCACTAGTTGCCACCTGAAAACTCTTGACACCAGACCTTGGCCAGAAGGTTACACGGAATTATTATTATTATACTTGAATTTTATTGTTTATTTAAATGAATTTTTTATTTGTTTAGTGAATGAATTATAGCTTCAAAATTTGTCTGGCTCAATTTGGATGGTCTGGCAAATATCAAGATTAAACAATTTCCTAGTAATAACCTATAACAGTTTAATATAACTTGATGATATTGGAAAAAGACAAGTCTATTTAGACCTTGGGTGGAAAGAATATCTTAAGCATTTTCATTGCAGTACACTACGATAAATAATTTACTAAATTAGGAAAACTTATTAAAATTTTTTCATAATTTTCAAAGTGGGCCTGACACAAAATCTGACTCCAGCTGACGTAAAATGTAAAGAATGTTTTTTTTTTTTAATTTTACTATACTTTTATATAATTTTTATTACAAGTTTAAAACTGTGCTATTCCATCAAGCTGGCTCAAGTAGCTCATAATCTGAATCCTGTGCGTTGTAATCTTAGAGCAATCAATACTCAAAAAATTAAAATGTCAATACTGTTGCTGCCATCAGAGTTATGTTACGATATATCAAGTAAACCATGTGATGCAAGAGTGGTTATGTATTAAGTACTTAGAGTGGTTTTTTTATCACTTTTGCTGTGGTTTTTATCTCTTTTGCTAAACTGTTACCGCGCTCCGCTAAGCATTGCACAGTAATTTTGCTGAAGCGAGAAAGGTACATTATACGCGAAATATATAACACATTTTTCCTAAAACTGCGCTTTTAGGTTCCCATAAAATAAAACAATAATAATAATTTACGACCGTCGTAACTGAATACAACTTTTTCATGCTTTTTTTTACAAAAATTCAAGTCCAGTTAAATCAAACCGTAGCTTAACCACCTGGCTTGCGTAAAGTTACTTTTGCAGTCGCTCTATCAGCTTGCGAGCATTAACTACTTTACCGCTTGCTGCTCAGTAAACAGGGTTTAACGATTAGTTCTCAAAATCTGTGGACACCACTAACATCCACTAAATTGAAATACCGAAAAACGGTACGTGGTAAAAAAATATAAAGGATTAAAATTTTTAGCAGCAGCGTGAAGATTTAAATTTGTTACTGAGGCAGCGTAATTTACTTATGTCAGCGCATGACTCAATGCAACATTAGGCCATTTTTCTTCCAAATTATGCTGCCTCGTTAGATAAATTTACTCAGTTATTTATTAACCGATTTTCATAATTCTGGTGTCATTAGACTGGAAATTAAATTTGTTTAAAGTTTTAATCCATTATTTTTTTTGTACTACGTGACGTTTTTCCGGTATTTTAATTTAAATATTTAAAACGGCCGCCATTTAGTAATTTACCATTAAATTATGCTGATTATTTTTTCATAAACTAACCTCGACTAGTTATAGGTATATACCAAATTAAAAAATACCCCCGTTGCAGCAGACCTGCATACTCAGCGAATTTCAAGTGCAAAACAACATATTTCGATCCAACATAGCGAGATTTGACATGTTTTTGTAAGCTCCATAAGAATAACATATGGAATGAGTATGGAGGTTTGCTGCTACAGGTATATTAAAACTGGGTGGTTTTAATTCAATATTTAGTAGATCTGAACTAGAAGAAGCCATTTACCAAGTTTTATAAAGATATGTTGAGAAATAAGCGAGATATAGAATTTTACTTATTTCCCATAAGGTTAACATTGGGACAACGTACTGTGTTTACCACTTTCAATATCTCGGCAACCAATGGACATAGAGCCATGATTCAAAATACTAAATTGTTTGTTTTTTTGGGCTGAATTCAATGGTGCCAATAAAAATTAGAAAAATTTTATTTTTCTATGTAAAAATCTCAAAAAACCCATTTTTGGGGGGGTTTACCCCCCTTTACCCCCCCTTCCGGTGGTCCGATCGGGCTGGTTTACGAACTCATCCGAATAATTACTACTTTACACGTCTATGCCAAATTTCATTCCGATTGGACCATTTTTGCGCAAGTTATCGTGCTTAAAGACACATATATATATATATATATATATATATATAGATATATAGATATATATATATATATATATATATATTTATGAAAGTGAACGAATGGTGTTTTTGGCATCTGAGGACCTCAAAAAGAAAAGTTATGATGGTTTTAGGCTTAGGTCTTACCATGAGACCTACGGTAACAGCTTCTTCCCTATAGGGGAAATTCGCTAAAAAAATCAATTCTGAAACTTTGGAGATACAATTTTTTTTTAAATACAAAATGGCGGATATCTGGGTATATATGCATTTTAGGACATATCCTCACATTAACTTTTTTGCTTATTTCGACCCAATAAACCAAGTTATGGAGTTTGGTGACGGACTTTACCAAACTCCAGAGTATATATACAGAATATACAGGGTGTCTTGCAACCCTACGAACAAACATATATAGCATTATTCCTTGGGTCAAGACAAACACATTTTACTATATAAACATGGGTCTATGGTGCCTAGTTTTCCGTCTGTCTGTCTGTATGTGTTTTTTACAAACAAACTCATAACTCCTAAACGGTTTGAGGTACAGCGTTGAGATTTTGCACAAATGTTTATCTAATTAGGATATACCTTCATTTAAAAGTATACCAAAATATCATCAACCGTTTCAAAATGGCGGCTATTTAAATTGTTTGATGCCAAATTTCACGAAAACCGTTAATTTAAACAAAAAATTGCAAGATACATAAAGTAAGTCCATTTTATGTTGTTTTTAATGATACCTTATTTGTTGAGTTTGGATAAATTAATATTTACTGAGAAATTACATTTTTCGCATTGCCTGACCACGTTTCTCCATTTAAACAATGTTAAAATTAAGGGGTGTCCAACTTAACTGTGCAACCATTGGTGTCTCAGAAACTACTGGATTTAGAGAAAACTTTAAAATGGGAACTTCACCTACTTTTTTAAGAAATTAAAAAATATAAATTCTATTTTCTTGTAAATGGCCGCCATTTTTCAATATGGCGGACAACTTTGATTTTTCTTATAGAACACGCTGTATTTTATGGCGTATTTGGATTCTACGCCTAATTTTAAGAACTTATTATACTTTGACATTTTTTCCTAAACTTAATAGTTAAGTGGATATAAGCGGTTAAAGTTTGTTTTTTAACACCCCGTATTTTAACATTGTTTTATATGGGAAAGAGTGGTCATGCATTACGAAAAATACTGATTTCTCAGTAAATCTTTATCCAATCTTAACAAATAAGGTATCACTGAAAACTACATAACATTGATTTACTTTTATGTACTTTGCAAGTTTTTGTTTAAATTAATGGTTTTCGAGAAATTTGGCATGAAACTATTAAAATGTCCGCCATTTTGAAACGGTTGAAGATATTTTAGTATAATTTTAAACAAAGATAGACCTTAATAAGATGAACATTTGTGCAAAACACATACAAACAGACAGACGGAAAACTAGGCACCATAGACCCATGTTTATATAGTAAAATGTGTTTGTCTTGACCCACTGTGCCACCATTGGTACCTCAGAAACTAATGGATTTAGAGAAAACTTTTAATAGGGGACTTTACCTACTTTTTTTAAGACATTTAAGAATATGAATTCAGTTTTCTTCTAAATGGCCGCCATTTTCCATTATGGCGGACAATTTTGATTTTTCTTATGGAACACCCTGTATATTATGGTGTATTTGGATTCTACGCTTAATTTTAAGAGCCTTTTGTTCTTTGACATCTTTTCCCAAAGTTTAGCTAAAGTTTGATTTTTCCCCATAAGCAATGCATTGTGTAATTGTTGGTACGCGGTATATCGATAACGGTTGTGTCAAATAAAAAATGCCAAAGACCAAAAGTACTTAAAAATGTTTTTTCAGTTTAGATTCAACCATATAAATAGTTTTTAGTTGAGATTCATTCATAGAAATGAATAATTTTGAATAGTTTTGGACCCCATAAGGATTGCATGGGATGGCGTGGTTAAAATGGACACAATGCATTTCAAATGGGGAAAACTTAAACTTTAACTGCTTATATCTCCTTGACGATTGGGTTTAGGAAAAAATATTGAAGAGTAAAACTCTTAAAATTAGGCATAGAATCCAAATGCATCATAAAATAGGCTACAGGGTGTTCCATAAGAAAAATCAAAGTTTATATCTCCTTGACGACTGGGTTTAGGAAAAAAAATTGAAGAATTAAAGACTCTTCAAATTAAGCGTAGAATCCAAATACATCATAAAATACAGGTTGTTTCATAAGAAAAATCAAAGCTGTCCGCCATATTGGGAAATGGCGATGATTTAGAAGAAAACTGAATTCATATTCATAAATATCTTAAAAAAGTAGGTGAAGTCCCCGATTTAAAGTTTTCGCTTAATCAAATAGTTTCTGAGTTACCAATGGTGGCACACTTAGGTTGGACACCCTGTATACCAGTCTTTCCCAATCTTTTGGTGCTCGCTTACCACCTTCCACATTTTAAATATTTTGGCGTACCATCGCAAGAACCCCCTCCCCCCACCACTAAAGGATCCCTTCCAACATTGCTTATAGTTACCCTTTGGTGTTTTTTTTGCCACAGCTAAATTTATTTTATTTTACTTGTCAATGTACATTTTTAAACCGTATTTTTATTTATTATAAGGATATTTTGACAAACTATATGGAACTTCACATTTCCCATAATTTATATTGAAAAAATAACTTAAAACAATTCAACGTTATTCAAAGTATACTGTATTTTCAATAATGAACATATATTTAAGCATTTAAAAGAATTTTATTCGGCAGATCGACATAATCTGACTGTGGGTTCTAAATAGAAAATATGTTTGGTAAGTAAATCGTACAACTAAAAACTATGGCAATACCGTACCACCGAATTAGCACTGTAAAACCGGTAGGATTTTTTAAATGGAAAGAAAATTTTTTTATGCCGACGTATTTTGTAAAAAGAATTACTCAATAAATGAAAGAGTAATAATAGTTCCTAAATATGTACAAAATTGGAAGATTATGACCAAAACAAATACTGAAAAAGTTAAGGTATCTATTAAGACTTTACTGTTCGTCGGGACAGCGTTTGTTTGTAAACCTAGTATTTTATTTTGTACTACTTCTTCAATCTCTTGCGTACCACCTGAAAGGCCTTCGAGTACAAGCAGTGGTACGCGTACCACCGGTTGAGAAACTGCTGTATACAGAATATATATATTTTTAGAGTGTTTTTTTTAACGCAACCCACTTTTAAGATTGAATAATACGTATCAGGGCCGCCCCAAAGGTCCAAATCTGTCCAAAATTGGTATTTCCTGGTTCACAGGCGCCTCAAGAATGCAATGGTGAAGGTAAAACGTTCCGAGGACCACGAGTGTGTCCTCGGTACGTTTTTCGTCCTCAGATGGTTGGTCAAAATACACGTGAATGTCCCCCAAACGTACCATTTACAAACACACACACACACACACACACACACACACACACACACACACACGCACGCACGCACACACGCACGCGCACACACACACACACACACACACACACACACAGACAGACAGACAGACAGACAGACACCACGCCAAAAACCACTTTTTTGGATTCAGGGAGCACTAAAACAAATATATCCACTAACAACTCAAATTCAAAAATTTTGACGAAAACAATACTTTCTCCATATATATTGTATAGGGGGGAGAAAGTAAAAAATTAATCCTGTTGTTGATAGTTTGAAAATAATAGGTTAATAATTAATCGTTTAAATTTTACAACTATGCATATTTTACATAAATTTATTTTGTGATCTTCTTACATTTACTTAATTTTTATTTTAAGTGATTTCGTATGGTTATTCATTTTAAAGTAGGGTTCATACAATATAGGGGTATTAGAGGGAAAATCAAAAAAGATTAGCTTAAATGAAGTGGACCAATTTGATAAATCAAACGGATGATATATTTTCATTAATTGTAATTTGAATACCTAATTACTTAAAAAAATTAACATTTCATCACTTTTTACAAACAACTACTCGACTTGACTCGATACTCGAGTAGTTGGCTTAATACTCGACTCGACTCGACCCGAATTCAAAATCCACTACTCGCCCACTCCTACAAATTATTGTAATGCTGAAATGTAATAGGGTATACTGCCTGTATTGCAGCATTGATGAATAAAAAATTAAAAATTTTTTCTGAATGAATATATTACAAACAAATAAACTCTTCATTTACTAATTAGTGTAGTGTAAAAAATTGGCCTTAGTATATAATTAATTTAGAAACTTGGTAAACTTAAGTGATTTGTCATTTTAAGAGATTTAGAATTTATGAATTTAAAAATAGGCTTTAAAAATTGTAATGAATTCCAGAGTTTTATTTAGTAAAAGAAAAAGATAAAGATAAAATATTAGCCAAAATAAAGTAGACTAACTCAAAAGAATGTGAAAAGACTCAAAATAAAGGGAAATGCTTGGAATAACTGAAAGTTGAAGTCTCACAGCCTGGCTGAGGTTTCTCTGGGATTGCCAGACCCATGTAGAATAAAGGAGGCCTGCTGTTTAGTTTATATCCGACTATCTCTGAGGGTGTATTGAGAACGTTGTTGTTGAGTACCTGTTGTTATGCTGGCCCTTCTCAGCTGTTGTTGGAAGGGGACAGAGTTGGCGATGACACAGCAAGATGATCGGCTGCTTCTCTCTATCTTGTCCACGAGCAGGTGGTATATGGCACTCAGGTGGTCAAACGAATTCTCTACCACTGACTGAACACAAAAAATCTTTGAAAAGAAAATCATGTGTTAAAGAACCGGGTAGAATGTAGCATAGACTATAACACAATTGTATCTTTATTTTAAGCTTAAATAATACGATCTTACATTACCTCCGTGTTATCTTAGTTTTGCTCATTATTAATGACTAACAATGTTTCTTTACCTTGACAATCATTTCCTTGTCCAGCCCGGGCAGTTGTAACATGTGCTCGATGACTATGTTGTTCAGCGAGGGAGTGTCGACATCCTCTCTCTGCGGCTCTTCCGTGTGTTCTGCCTATTTAAAATTTCACGATTTAAAAAATATATTGTTACTTATATGACATATATTATGAAAGTTAAATGAGTACATAATAACCTGAATGTATCAAATTATTTTTTCATCATGCCTTATAAAAGTGTTTATAACCGAGTTATAAACCAACCTATAACCGAGTTTAGTTTTAAGTGAGGAAAGGGATAGACTTTCAGCTAGCTTACCTGAGAAATAATGTTCATGGTAGCAGCACATAGAAACACAAAAGGAGACACATTTAACACTAATATTTCGTCCTTCTGGAGGACTTCTTCAGAGTGAAGAGAAAATGGCTGTTGAGTTCAAATTTCAACTGTATGCTGTCACTGTTGCCAACTGTGATCACTTAAATACTCAAAATAATGTCTTAATCACTGTATATACATGTAAAATCACCAAAGTTTGTGGTTAATACTATTGATGTAAAATCACCAGTTTGTTTTTTATTACTAAGAATTAAGCTAGCTGAAGGGTTAGGTAGTAGGGGTGGGGTTAGGTTATCTGATGTTTAGGTTGGGGGGGTTTCTGGAATTTGTCACATACTGATAGGCTAGTTCCCACCTCCTTAGTAAGGAACTATTGCATTGGTTTTTGGGGAAGGATTTTAGAGCTTTGGTAGAAAAGCATGTGTCAAAGTCCAACTTGTGTTTATTAGCATGGATGGCTATGGGTTTGTCCTTGCTGGTTTTAACATCCTGTCTGTGACCGTTCATTCTCTTTCTTAGGGTTTGTGTGGTGAGGCCTATGTACTGGGCTTGGCAGAGGTTACATTGTAGTTGATAGATGAGGTTCTCACTATTGCAGGTTAGGTGACCATTGATATTGTAATCTTTGTTGTGGAAGGTGCTTGTGAAAGTTTTTGAAGGAATGTGTATACCACAGGTTTTGTATTTATTTTCATTGCAGGGGTAAGATCCATTGGGTGGTCTCTGAGGTGGTTCAACTGAAGGGTCAGGTAATTTGGGATGAACAAGAATGGTTTTCAGATTTGGAGGTTGCCGGTAGACTATGGAAGGAGGCTTTTCAAGGAGGTTTTTGGTTTGGCTGGAACTCTTTAGCATGTTAAAACCAGTTTTCAAAAGAGTATTAAGTTTCTGTAGGCCGGGATGGTAGGTGGTTATTAGGTTCACTGAGTTGTATTCTTCTTTTTTCTGTGCTTGTTCTGGAGCTCGTTGGGCGGCTGCAATTTGGGATTTCACCAGGTGGGCCGGATATCCTCTGTTCTCGAATGCTTTTATTTTCATTGCAGGGGTAAGATCCATTGGGTGGTCTCTGAGGTGGTTCAACTGAAGGGTCAGGTAATTTGGGATGAACAAGAATGGTTTTCAGATTTGGAGGTTGCCGGTAGACTATGGAAGGAGGCTTTTCAAGGAGGTTTTTGGTTTGGCTGGAACTCTTTAGCATGTTAAAACCAGTTTTCAAAAGAGTATTAAGTTTCTGTAGGCCGGGATGGTAGGTGGTTATTAGGTTCACTGAGTTGTATTCTTCTTTTTTCTGTGCTTGTTCTGGAGCTCGTTGGGCGGCTGCAATTTGGGATTTCACCACAACAAAGATTACAATATCAATGGTCACCTAACCTGCAATAGTGAGAACCTCATCTATCAACTACAATGTAACCTCTGCCAAGCCCAGTACATAGGCCTCACCACACAAACCCTAAGAAAGAGAATGAACGGTCACAGACAGGATGTTAAAACCAGCAAGGACAAACCCATAGCCATCCATGCTAATAAACACAAGTTGGACTTTGACACATGCTTTTCTACCAAAGCTCTAAAATCCTTCCCCAAAAACCAATGCAATAGTTCCTTACTAAGGAGGTGGGAACTAGCCTATCAGTATGTGACAAATTCCAGAAACCCCCCCAACCTAAACATCAGATAACCTAACCCCACCCCTACTACCTAACCCTTCAGCTAGCTTAATTCTTAGTAATAAAAAACAAACTGGTGATTTTACATCAATAGTATTAACCACAAACTTTGGTGATTTTACATGTATATACAGTGATTAAGACATTATTTTGAGTATTTAAGTGATCACAGTTGGCAACAGTGACAGCATACAGTTGAAATTTGAACTCAACAGCCATTTTCTCTTCACTCTGAAGAAGTCCTCCAGAAGGACGAAATATTAGTGTTAAATGTGTCTCCTTTTGTGTTTCTATGTGCTGCTACCATGAACATTATTTCTCAGGTAAGCTAGCTGAAAGTCTATCCCTTTCCTCACTCAAAACCTACAAAGCCCTTGGCTCTTCTTTAGAAAACCGAGTTTAGTTTTAATAGGCCTGAAACAACGGCCGGTAAAATAGGTCCATTTCGCTGGCCCAGCCATGTTTGAATGTCAATATTCCAAACACACCACGATTTAATACTCAATTAGTACTAATTAGTACCCGAATACTAGATTTAGTACTCCAAGCATTACCGAGTTATTAACAACATGGTATGATGCCGAGCCAGGAAAACGCTAGCTCGGCCATGTAACAAAATGTGGATTTCAATGGTGCCACGATTTAATACTCAATTAGTACTTTTTAGTACCCAATTAGATTTAGTACTCAAACCATTACCGAGTTATTAGCCGTAATGTAATATAGGGGCCGGAAATGCCAGCCCGGCCACGTAAGAAAATGCGGATTTCGACACTGCCACGATTTAATACTCAATTAGTACTATTTAGAACCCAAGTATTAGATTTAGTACTCCAATCATTACCGAGTTATTAGCCATAACGTATTATAGGGGCTAGAAATGCCAGCCTGGCCATGTAAGAAAAATGCAGATTTCAACGGTGCCACAATATAATACTCAACTGGTACTATTTAGTACCCAAGTAATAGATTTAGTACTCAAACCATTTCGGAGTTATTAGCCATGACGTATTACGGGGGCCGGTAATGCCAGCCCAGCCTAGTAAGAAAATGCGGATTTCAACGGTGCCACGATTTAATACTCAATTAGTACTACTAGTACCCAAGTATTAGATTTAGCACTCCAATCATTACCGAGTTATTAGCCATAACGTATTATAGGGGCTGGAAATGCCAGCCTGGCCATGTAAGAAAAATGCAGATTTCAACGGTGCCACAATATAATACTCAACTGGTACTATTTAGTACCCAAGTATTAGATTTAGTACTCAAACCATTACGGAGTTATTAGCCATAACGTATTTCGGGGGCCGGTAATGCCAGCCCGGCCTAGTAAGAAAATGCGGATTTCAACGGTGCCACGATTTAATACTCATTAGTACTATTAGTACCCAAGTATTAGATTTAGTACTCCAACCATTACCGAGTATTGGCCATAACTAGAGGTGTGCGGATAGTGAATTTTTGGATTGGATCGGATTCGGATCGGATAGCAGATGTTCGGATCGGTTTCGGATCGGATAACAACAGGTTCGGATCGGATAATACCGAATTCGGATATTTACGGCGCGGTGTAATGAGCAGATTTAAGTTTTCTCATAAGCCTAAGGTAATTGCAAGGAACTACCATATTATCCTAATGTGTAAGGTAAGATTTGCCTTGATGGGGTTGAGTTGTCGATTGTTGTGATATATTGTTTACAATATAGGCCAAATGTCAATTATTAAAGTATGCAAAGGTTCAACTAAATATCTGTTAAGAATTTAGAAATTCATTGATTCCCCTTAAGCATAGGTAGTATATAATTGCATAAGCTTATTAGGCCTAAATCAATTTCAGGATTTGCAACTTAAAAAATCCTTTTTCAATGCAACCTAAATTTGCTCACTATTTGCTCTGTCTTTTTTGTTCATTTCCTTATTTGATCAGAGACTTGGCCTAAGTGACTAGACAAAAGAATAAAATATAAAACTTGATTCACCAATCACCTCATATTTGAAGAAAGCTTTACATTTTTATTTATACATTAATGCCTGACAACCTAGATTTTGATTCACTACAATAATACTACAAAAAAATATGTCTGAGCAGTAAACTTAACCTAAATTTCAAGATAAGTTTCAAATGTTGTAAGTTTCAGTATTAAATCTTGGTCACTTAATTAGAACAAAGGTCTATTTGTTTTATATCACAAACAACAAGCAAACTCACTAATAATTTTCATAGACGTAGGTCGTCAAGTCGCATTGTAGGCCTACTGTTATCTAAGAATGTCCATTTAATCACGTATTGAAAACACGGCCGGCCAGCTTTGACTAGGCTTAAATCGTCAAAGATTAATATTTCAGCAAAATAAAATCTTATTTGTGATCGTTAAACTTTCTATTCCTAGGTAGGTTGTTTAATTGATAAATAAAGTAATTTGGCGATTGAAAGAAAGACGTTCTTGAGTTAATTCAGCTTTCAAGCAGACGACGGCATTCAAAAATGAAGTGAGATGGAAAGACCAAACAATGAATGAGCCGGTTCGCCAAATCTTTGACAGCCTAAAATTATTGTAGACTTTTTATTTTATCGTATCAACAGGCCACTTAAGATATTTACGGCCTGAAATGGTCGTACGAAACATCAACACGACTATTTATTGGTGGGGTATTTACGGGATATTTCGTTTTGGAAATCCAAGACGACTGTTGGACACTGTCGGTCAATGGCGAACACTGATTGGTCTTGATTGCGATTCTCCCTCATACCAATCGATGTTTCGTCGGTAACGGATATTAATCGAGACAGAACTATTACAGGATGTTCTACTATTTGTTAACTGATTTAATGCTACGATACAAGAATTTATCTTAAGAAAATGTTTGTTATCGTGTCGGGTATTACGAGTAATATTATCGTAACAACAATCTCGACCTAATCACGAGTCCAATATCGGCAACCGAAATACATCGCTTGATGCATACCACCACATAATCGCATCGTGTTGAGGCGTTGTTCTATATTTTGATTGGGATTTTTGCGGACATTTGCCATCACTGATTAGTAAAAAACAAATGTCAGCAGTGACATTTGTTTTGCCATCAGTGATGGCAAACATGCCATCATGGCATGGCGGACATTTGCCATCAGTGATGGCAAATGTCCGCAAAAATCCCAATCAAAATATAAAATCACCATCACCAACAATGAATTTTAAACAAATTGTAATTGAGACAAATTGCAAATTACAAACAAATTGTAAGTAATTGAGACGGTTTCTGATGTAAAGTTTCTTGGACTATATATTCAGGACGATCTTAAATGGACAAACCATATTTCATTTCTGCATAATAAACTCAGTAAAGTTCTGTTTGCTTTATCAATAATGAAAAAAAGTTCAGACTTAAATACATCAATAATAGTTTATCATGGGTATTTTCAATCTATTCTTCTCTATGGTATTA
Source organism: Flexamia atlantica (assembly GCA_035578135.1). Classification (NCBI taxonomy): domain Eukaryota; kingdom Metazoa; phylum Arthropoda; class Insecta; order Hemiptera; family Cicadellidae; genus Flexamia; species Flexamia atlantica. Next base: position 112,746,271 of record JAQJVK010000001.1, read on the forward strand.
TTTTTTGGGGGAACTCTGCTCACAGTCAAAAAATTTTTGTTCTACAGAAACGAGCCATAAGGATTTTAGCAGATGTTGATAGTAGACATTCATGCAAACCTCTATTTAAACGTTTAGGATTATTGACTTTTCCAGCCCTTTATATTCTAGAACTACTAGTTTTCATAAAAAAGAATGAACATGCTTTTTTGGATCAAAATTTCAAACATAATCATAACACACGTCATAAAAATAAATTTCAATTTCCTTGTCACCACCTCACAATGCTTGAGCGAGGACCTTTTTACAGTGGTATAAAGATTTTTAACATTTTGCCAAATGAAATAACTTGCATAAACAGCGTCAAAGGATTTAGAACCAAACTTAAAAATATCTTACTTCAAATTTGTCCCTAAAACATAGAGGAATTTATTCAAAGTTTTAATTAGTCTAAATACTGGTGTCATCGGGTCGTTTTTGTTGGTTTCAGGAACTGCAATTTTTATTCTTAACAATATCTTTAGTTTTATTCTAAAATTTTTGTTTAGCTTTTAAGATTATTGTATTTTCATCTATTTTAGGTGATTGACGTGTTATATATTTACGTATGCTATGCATGTGAAATGTAAATGATGTAACAAATAATGAATAAATAAATAAATAAATAATTTTAAACAAAGCGTTGTTCTAGCCACCATCGCAACTGTCGCATTTCAAAGCGTCGTTTTTGCTCCGCGATGTTTTCTGTCACTAATGTACTTTCGTCGGCAGTGACTTCTTTTGTTTGGAAGACTTTCCTTACTTAAAAATGGTATCTTTCTTTACAATTTACCCCAAAAAATGCAGTCTATCCGATAGAATCGGATATGTAGTCGGTCTTACCGGATACTTATAAAACCCTCGGATCGGATTCGGATATCCGATCCGATCCGAATCCGATCCGAGTTTTCGGATATCCGCACACCTCTAGCCATAACTTATAGTATGGGCCGGAAATGCTAGTCTGGCCATCTCAGGAAATGGGGGTTTCAAGGCTGCCACGGTTTAATACTCAATTAGTACTATTTATTACCCAAGTATTAGATTCAGTACTCCAATTAATTATTGCCGAGTTATTAGCCATAACGTATAGTAGAAGCTGGATATGCCAGGACGGCCAGGTAAGAAATGTGAATGTTTTCGGTACCAAGATTTAATACTTAAATATTACTATTTAAGACTCGAGCATTAGGTTCAGTACTCTAACCGTTACTGAGTTAATAGTTATATTATGTAATGTGGGTTGGATATGCTGGCCTAGCTATGTAGGTATATGCTCTTTTAACTGTACAGCGATTTAATATTCAATTAGTTCTACCTAGTACAATAATTTAATGCTTGTGGCTTAAAGGGGCTAAAAGCCCCTAGTGAGGGAAAACTCAAACAATCCTTATTTCTTATAGTACAAAATACCTTCATAGTTAACTATTAGTACTACTCATAGTTTACTATGAACTAGTAAACTATTAGTATTATTACATTTATACTGGAAATCCAAACAGTATTTATAACCAAACCACCCCCAGACAAGCCCCAGAGTGGCTTTGGTATGGTTTTGGTACAGTATTTATGTTTTTGGTACAGTATTTACGTTTTCCTCAGTAATGGTCGGAGTACTAAATCTAATACTTGGGTACTAAATACTACTAACTGAGGCATAGAGAAAAAGACTCGATGTGATTAGGGAAATATTTGTAACCTTCGGCAAGAACAAAGAACCGCTGAGAGAAAAAGACTATTTGAACACCAGAGAAAATATTAAAATGAGCAATTAGCACATGGGCTTCCTAGAAAAACTTCTGTTATCCTACTGTTGTGCAAGAAGACAATCAAATTCAAAAACATAATGCAAAGATGATGAATAAAAAGTGTGTGTGTTTTGTTCAGTTAGGTCTTTGTTTATTTAGGTAAGATCTTTAAATTTCAATTGAAAAGGTTAATTTGGTTAATAAAGGTGAGTTTGAAGCCATACAATTTATTTTAACTGTAGGCGAGTTTTTCACAAAACAGAAAAAATATTAAAATGTGCAATTTGCGCATGGGGCCCCTAGTAATCATCTCTTAATGAGTTAAATTTAAAAAAGGTCATAAAGAGTAATTCCAGGCATTTCCACTTTAGCTGCAACACAATGTAAACCAGTTTCCTGTTTAGGGAACAACTCAATTGCCCTTTTTAAGGGTTATTCATCCCTTTCACCTTTGTCTGTTGCCGGTTTTCTAGATCTCACATCAGAATTTCTATTGAATTGGCAATACACACCTGTCGGTTTTGCCCATTTTGGTGTGTCAACATTATCCAAGAGAGCCAAGATGGTGGATTCTTAAACCTAGGTCGTCTTACCACTAACAATCATAACAACAGCCATACCAAAATGTTGGCTTTGGACTACACTATCCAGCTGATTAACCCCATAACCGCGACGCACGAGTTAGCTCGTGGTAGTATTCTATGCACTTAACCCTTGAGCGGGCGCTTCACCGGCAAAACGCGAGCGGGCGCATGCGGAGTTTTACTCCGCAACACTAGATTGCACAAATTTAACCCGTTTTACTTGTTTTGTAACAAAATATTGTATTTAAATGTTGACACATTTCATTAGGAATCACATTTCATCGTCGATTCAATTAATTGTTCAACTTAATAGGTGTAATATTTCAATTAAACATAGTAGGTAGTTTTCTAGTATAAAATATGTATTAATTATTATTTAAATTTTTGGACTTTTCCTTTTGTTTCTTTTTTTCGAAAGCAAAAGGAAAAATCCAAAAAATTAATAATTATTACAAATCCATTGCTATTATGAATTTAAAAAATAGGTATCAGTGTCTGTGTAACGGGAGAGGGCGCTCCGCAAACTGAGAAGGCATCTCTGAATTGCATATAACGAGGTACAAAGGGGGGGGGGGGGTTGGGGGTATAAATAGCTTTAGGAAATTCCTGAAATGAGGGGCATAAAGTACGGAGCCGGACACGACCGCCAACACCCATTATGTCTGTTTATTTTAACATAAATTACACGTGCGGAGGAAAACTCCTCGTGCGCCCGCTCGAGGGTTAAGCGCGACGCACGAGATATCTGGTGGTACGTCTAGGTGCCTTCCGCCCGACACCCGAGTTATTTCGGATTTGACGTTCTCAGCTGATTTATTTTGTCATTTTGTTGGTACAACTGTTCTGCTAGGGGTTTTTCATTCTACGACTGTACAGTTGACCCAAAAGAGTTGCAGACTGTTTGGTGCTGCACTCTATTGGATTTTGCTGGAACTACGTCCACGCCGCATCGCGTTCGTCGCATTGAGACAAAACCCCGCGTGTTGGTGTTGATCGTGTAATTAAACTGTGCGCTACCGATCATGCGGGGAGCAAATTATTCCGCGCTTAAGGGGTTAAGTCTCATTTCTGTAGGTCTAATGGTGTGGGTCATGTGTTAGTTAGTTCAAGAGTCCGTTTTAAGATCAAAAAGTGAAATTTTTTTTTAAATTGTCACAAATTAACCACTTTGTCTGCTGACACAAACTCTTATGAATGTTAGTTTCCGTCTCTCGAAAGGTAGCAGCACTATCCAATATCATTTTACTATCATTTTACAACCGCAACTTAGGGTTTGGTATTGCCCGAGGTGTCGGTATTTCCTCAGTCTACCCTAAGGTCCAATATTAAAGTTTTACAAATTTTAAATTTAGGCCTACTATTTTAGGTATTTAGATTTTTACTGGCAATATGGCCTGCTTGGAACATGTTTTTGAACCATAACTGAGTTATTTCCAGTCTTTGAAGAAAATGAGTGTTTTTGAGTTAATTGTGCAAAGAAACTAACAAGCAAACACACAAGAGAGCAAACATTGCTCTATGAGAATAGGATTATATTGCCATCCCTAGATGGGAAAGGTATGATGTGGTCAGTCAGCCTTGCCTCTGAGGGAAGAGAGAAGCATTCCTATTCTAAGGCACCTCCAGGGACCCGCCCTCAAACCTGACAACACCTCGGGGACAAGGACCACCGCCCGGGAGCCCTCTATGTTGCAGTGGAAGAGTCTCACCCAGTGGTTCGACCTCTAGACCTATAGACCCTTAGACCTAACCACGTAAGGGTCCCTCATCCCGTCCCATATGGGCAAGCCATTGCAGAATCATCCACAACTCTCCCCAGCGCTCAAACCCGACTGGGTATACAAGCTTCGCCGAGAATCAAAGTTCCCAAAGAGTCAAGGGGGAACCAAAGCAATCAGGAAGCTATTCATTACTCATTCTAGACAGACACCCAGACTTACCAATATAATTACAGCTTCTTTTAACAATTTACTGTACTTGTTGATTCTTGCGAGTATAAACTAATAAGAGAGCCATCTAGGGAAGAAATAAAACTAGATCTGATATGCAGACTGTTGTAACATAGTTTAAAACCAGTACAATAATCAAGACATAATATACAAACGGGTCTAATCCAAAGGTCAATATAAATTATATGAAACATATGTGATATAATAACATATGGAAATGGGTCACAACAGATGAACGAAGCTTCGATTTGATGTAAAAGCCAGGTACAATGAGTTGTGCATTTTTGCCAGTTCATAATTAATTATTATAAAAATAGATTAATAGAAAGTTTTATTAGGCCAATATACCATAGATGTCCTGATCGTCGCCCTCATCAAAAAGAGGATTAACACTGTGTTCCCAGTTCAGATAGGTGATGTCACACTCGAGACTAATCCTGCTGCAAAGTTCCTGGGAGTCATGGTCGACAGCAGACTGTCTTACGGCGAGCAGATCCAGCGTGCCGCCGACAAAGCCGCTAAGGGTGTCGCTGCCCTTGGTAGGCTTATGCCCAATGTCGGCGGTCCCCGCTCTTGCAAGCGCTGTCTGCTCATGACTGCTGTCCAGTCAGTCTTGCTTTACGGGGCGGAGGTATGGGCTCACGCACTCGAGAAGCGAGTCTTCCGAGACTGGCTTGCCCGAGTCCAGCGCCGAGGAGCTCTGCAGGTCGCTTCAGCCTACCGCACAGTCTCCGAGCCTGCTGAAATGGTGATCGCCGGAGTCATCCCCGTCCTCTTCCTCGCGAGGGAGAGGCAGGCGATTTACCGGAGGAGGCCTGAAGTGGGCCGGGAAACAGCTGCCAAGGAAGAGCGCGATTGCAGCTTCGACTCCTGGCAGCGCGACTGGGAAGCCGAGCCGCGGGGACGTTGGACCTTCCAGCTCATACCTTCCGTCTGACCATGGGTGGAACGGCAGCACGGCGAGGTCGATTACTACGTGACCCAGTTTCTTTCTGGGCACGGGTACTTCCGAGCCTATCTGCACCGGATGGGCAAAGTCGCCAGCCTGGACTGTCAGTACTGCCCTGGCATCCCAGACACGTCCGAGCACACCTTCTTCCAGTGCGACCGTTGGCACGTCCGCCGAGCCTCGCTTTCATCTGAGATCGGCGTGGTCGTCAGCCCAAACATCATCATCAGAGCTATGCTCCAGGGAGAGGGCAACTGGAACTGTGTCCAGCACTACGTCCAGGCCATTCTTCGGGCGAAAAAGGTCGACCTCGATCGGCCTTAATCTTCAGCTTTTCCCCATGGAGGTTGCCCTGGTGGCATAATATTAAAGGCCTAGCCCGAAGTAATGTGTGAGACAGTTCCAGGCTAGTGTCCTCGGTGCCAACGGGGCTGGTTTAGTTGGTAGTTCATGGGACATCGAGCTCGTGGGAGTCCGACACTACTGAGGGGACAATGAGCCCCTCAGTGTGCATAAATGCATTCCACCTCCTACCCAAAAAAAAAAAAAAAAATAAAATACCATGGACGTCAATAAACTTTTTAAAAATAGATTATAAAATTAAGTCTGAATCAATTTTTCTAATTACATGCAGACTTCCTCTCGCTTGGAAATGGATGAATCATACATCGGATGGTTTGGATATCTTCTTGGAAATCGGTCAGCGCCAGAATTCTGTCCAAGGAATACTTTCTTGCAGCATAAATTGCCAGCATACATATTGTTCGTTTTCGTCTGGCCCGAAACAAAAATCGATACAAATCCCTTGACTCAACTTAAAAAATCACAACTCGCCCACAGTCAAGTCTTAAGTCATAAGTTTTCCTGATTTTCATTTAAAACTCAAAAGAAAAAGTAAACATCACACAGAGCAATAATTTATATTTCTTTTTGTGAGAAAAAATTTTTCTAACATTAATAATTTTTTATAACAAAAAAGTCTGACAACAAGGGAAAAAACTATTATTTTTTTCATTGAAACACTTTTCGCCTAGCTCTAAATATGATGTCAGAAATTCTCTTGCGTTTGCCAGAGAAACCTGGCCTGGATGGCTGAGGTGGAGTGGGGGGAGGGAGGGGAGGGAGGAGTATAGGAGGAGTGCAAGGGGATGGATGCCGCATCACCCCCACCTGTGACATCCAGCGATGGGCCAAGATCTGCTTTATAGACAGTCTCTTCTCTGGGTCAACGAGCAGCATGTGCCTGATGAGATGTTCACAATCTGTTCAACAGATCAACAAGTCCATTAATTTAATGATTAAGCCGAATTATGGAGCATAAAATTTACATGATTCAGATTCAATACTTGAAATGGCAGGTAGGTATTTTAAGCCAAGTATGAATGACAGATGAGCGAAGGACAGATGAGTGTGGCACGATCTTGTAGTCCTGTTACTGACTAAGGCCGACATGTTCCTTAGACAGGACTGTTAATTAATAGCCCAACAGCCATTGGCAACTAAGGTACCTACATTTTAACATGGAATCCGAACCACAATTCCCTCGGTTAACAGTGAAATCAATATTCTGAGTCATTTAAAATCTTACATCCAAAATCTAAAATCTTACATCTAAAATCTTTGAAGATGGATTAAAGTGACATAAAATTGGTAAAAAAATTAGTAAAACTGAAATACGCACATAAAAAATCAAAGTAATTTATAAGGAGTGTTGAATTATAGTCCAGGAATTTTGGAAAATCTACCTAACAAATCCTGGCTACATGAAAAGCTTGCACAGTTGTTAAATAAACCTCTCTAAATAAAATGTTGCAAGTCCCCCAAAAAAAACCCTGCTGTGCTGCTCCACCCGCCATCATAGAAAAAACTATTTCTGGTCCACATTTTTCAATTTATTCTTTTAAGGTTATCACAAAAACCACAAAGATAAAAAAGTGTAAATGTTTATTTTGTAGAGGACAAAATTTTGTTCAAAATAACTTCATAATCATTTTTAAGAAAGTTAAAATTAGTCTAATTAATATTCTACAAATTTGAATTTCCAATCCTCCTGACTAAGTAATACATATCCAATCCAACTTGAAATAAGATACATCATATAATTTCGTAAGGCGATTCTTTGCGACAAAATTGTGGGTGTCTGGCAAGTCGTAGAAAGATGGGAGAAGGCTCACATTAAACGTCTATATTCCGTGATGGCGGGAAAAATAATAAAGCTGCTTGAAATTCACCCTACAATGAAAATTAAATATGTTTTGTTTTATTTCTATTATCTTTTTTCTATTACAATAAAATAAAATATCTGCCATTTAAAAAATTGTGAACTAAAAACGTCTGCTTTGTTTACACAAAACATGTGATGCTCTTACTTGATTGAAAACCATATGGTAGGCTAGATATCAATTAATTGTGACGGGTGTTAATTTACTATAATAATAAATAAATAAATATCGGTCAACGAAATAAAATTAAATTCAAAATTATGCGCGTCGAAAATAAGATTGCGCAATAAATGTCAAAGAACGGTTAAAAATGTTGGCAACAATATATTTGTTTCCCTCGAAAACTGGGCATTCCAGGAGGACGGAAGTCGCCGAGCTATTTTTAGACCGTGTGAACAAGCCTGGAGTCATTTCTCAGGGGAAAGGATTCTATGACGTCATTTTTGTTGCTACGGCATGCGACCAGATTAGTTCGAATTGCCGACGAGGAGAGCAGCACAGTACAAGGATTGTCGTTGGCCACGCCCAGTTTGAGTTCAAATTCAGTCACCAGGAGCGCCACAACCCGTAAAATTGGAAGTTGATTGGTCGGCATGTTGCGAGAATTTGCCACCAGAGGCGACAGAGAGGGTTGCTGACAAAACCACTGGCGGCGGCGGATTCGCTCTCATTTTGCCAGTTCACAGATTGCCGTCACCTAAGTCCGCGCCTGTTGTACTTTATATCGTTTACAAGATGGCCGTGCTCATTTTCCCTTGTTGAAAGGAAGTCCGAACTTATTTTTGATTTCATTTATCTTGGACTATTAGTACGGGCGTTTTGATTAATACTACTGCGGTGACGCCGTCATCGGAATCGCATAAAGACTTTGGTTACTCGTGATTGGTGATTGTGCAATTGTCGTATAAGTTGGGTAGCATTGTAACATCTCTTATGTTTGAAAAAACTAAGTTCGTGCCCGTGAAGCAGTTGACCAGAGCAGAGGATATTTAATCGTGCCCGCGATGAACTATTTCAACGTCGGAGGAGCAGACCGCGATCCCTAGCCTAGACCAGATTGCGTCTTTGATGCGAGTAAAGGGCCACGGCCTGCGCTGGAGAACACCACAACAAATTCAACCTTTGCACGATAAGTACTAGGTTTAGAAGTGTAATTTTTATCCATTTTGTCTAGGACTTCTGTTTTATAAGAAAAAAATTCTAAGACTGTTAAAATAAAACAAATAAGTCTATAGATTTAGAAAACTGTGAGTCTTAAAAGGAAACATGTAATAAAATCAACTTATTATAATTATATATATTGTTTTTATTTTTATTTCCATCAAGGTCAATTTTTCTAGGGATATTAAAAAAAGTGTAGACCAATATAGTATTGACAATCACAATTTTTTGGATTTAATAGTTCAGTTTTAATAAATGAAGAAATATTACATACTTTTATGAAAATTTTAAAAGCATTCAAGAAAACCCTGAGATTCAATGTAAATATGATAAATTAATAAATTTGAAAAAATATCAGTGATAAAATTATGTACGGTCTTTTAAAGAGTCTCATGTTGTACTATATGATCAAGTGTTAAATTCAGTAATTCATTAATATAACTCTAAATAACTTGATCCATTAAAAAGAGGACCGTTACACAATATAAGGTAGATTCAGTTTGCTATAAAGGTATTTTGTACTATAACAAATAAGGATTGTTTGAATTTTCGCTCATTAGGGGCTTTTAGCCCCTTCAAGCCACTAGTTTTACATTATTCATGTAAAATAAAATGTATTTTTACTTAACATGAATAATGTAAAATAAATTATGTATTTTGATAGTAAAAGAATATAAAATACTGTTCAATACCCTCCAAATCAAAGAAGCATTTTAATCTTAGAGGATAATTAAGTAGCTTCATAGAATCTGAACAATTGCAATAATCTGAGACCTCAATCATCAAAATGGGTTCACAATAAAGGCATGGGTGCTCTCACAAAAATGATTCCTTGTGGCTATTTCCTTAAAGAGTCGTTTTATTTATGAGCTCGCCCACACCTTCATTGTGTACTGATTTTGATGACTGAAGTCAGATTACTGAAATTTTTGTAAAGATTCTATGAATATATTTTATTATAGTGGCGAATCTAGGGTGATTGCCCCCTGTGGCCCTCCCCCTTACCCTAGAGGATGGCAATCCTTAGGCCGCTATTAGCCGTGAGCAACTCGGTGGGCAACTCGGCGGGCAACCGATAGCCGGTGAGTTGCCCGGTCAGTCTCCCGGTTCAGCAACTGAGCTGGGCAACTCTTGGGCAACTGCAGAAACCAATATTCCTGCGCTTTTGAAGACTCATTCGCGCGCTTTCAAAGTCAGTGTCAAAGATGGTGTTGAGCAGTACAGAGCTCCTTCTACTTCACCTTCTCTTGAAAAAGAGAAGGCGGAGAGTCCGCAGATTTCGACAACACCCTATGTTAGTGAGTAGAGTCAGCAAAGGATTGTACTACACACTTTTCTATGACCTTTGTGCGGATAAAAACAAATTTTTTAACTACTACCGGATGTACAAACCGAAGTATGTACATCGATGAGCTGCTTGCCTACATAGAATGTGATATAACTGGACGTGATACTGAACTAAATAAATGATTCCTGCAAAGGAGAAACTTGCTCTTACACTCAGGTAATTAACGAATGTGCTAATTTAAATAAGCTTACCTAAAAACTAAGTTCACGTTCAACTTCTTTTTTATTACTTGTTTTGAAATAATGGAACAAATTTTTTTTTCAAGTAAGATTTAATGATCAGAACATTACCATCATCTTTCGGACAAAACAAGAAAAGATAGCCATATATCAAAAGTAAGTTTAAGGCTAATATTTTAAGATTTATCAACACAAAGTTTGGATTATAGACATTACAAAATAAGGCTTACATAAAGTAATAATTTCATTAAAAAAGTCTAATCAGTTCCAATAAACACATTTAATTAGAATTATATTAATTAAAGTTGTATGTAACCAAGTCGCTCATTTCAGAGTAGGCGGTATTGCCAGAGGAAAGAGGTGAGGGGGTTGTCACTGGTGTTACACGATCTTAGTTGCTATGGCCTTGGCTGCTGAGTGAACTGCCTCCTGAAGAATTTTGCATGTTACACAACAATAATTAATAGGGGTGTGCGATGCATCGAAATGCCGATGCATCGACTTAGCCTCGATGCATCGGTATTCTTCGATTCACTAGACGACATTAGTTTAAAATGTATGTTGAAAGCAATTAAATAAACGTTTAAATTAAATAAATGCGTAATTTTAATGTTCAAAGCAGTTTATTGAATCGTAATGAAGTTATGAAAAGCTTAGTGCGTAGTAATACTTTCAGACTCTAGGCGCTTCAATGCAGTAACAAAGAATGCATAATACAGGCTGCCTGACAAAGTAGTGCATTGTTATTTTTTCGCCAAGTTTGAAAATTATTGCAATAGATTGTTTCTCTATTTTATAATGAGTTTTAAATAATTGCAAACAGCTTTTTAATGTATGGCTGTATAATTCCATACACGAATTTCAATGACGAGAATAAAACGAGCACTACGAGTCGGCGGCAGCGCGATCGTGATGGGTGATACAGGCTGACCGAGCGATGAAACAAAAACAAATACTGCTGTTAGAGAAATTACCCGACTATTGGGTATTTCCAAGCCCGTGTGGGGACTTCGTAATACTTTCAATAGTTTATTCCAGCAGAGACGGGTATTTTTGCGGGTAAACACGGTCTACAAGTGGAACACTGTTTTATGATACTCAGCTGTCGAGCTGTCTGCCGTCGCGTCGTCGGAAAGCTCGTCGTAATTATTGTTTGTTTCTTTTGACTGTCGCGCGAATGCAATTGAATGTTTTATTTTGGAGTAATTGAATGACAAATAATAAAGATGGTTGAAAAGATTGTAGACGATCCGGGCTCAAGTAGCCAAAACTTTGTTGAAACAGATACGCAGAAATCGGGTGGTATACCGATACCGGTAGGGATACTTTTATTGTATCCGAGCAGAGTTACTTAGGTTAATTGTTATTATTAGATGATTTAACAAACTTTGAACTGAATTATTTTTATTTGGACTACTTGTGTTTTTAAGAACAACTTTAGGCCTAGTATTAATAACTATTTCTTGAGATTGTGAAAGGATGTATGGGAATTAAGATATAATTAGGCCTATTTATTTATTTATACTTCCAAATTCCTACTTATAATGAATGGTGAGTACCTAAGCCTATTACAAATGGTTTGGTTCACTAATTCAAGCTTTGTATGGCATTTTTCTACTTTAATCCTCTTTAAGGTTACTGACCCATTACAGTAATGCAAGCTATGAATAACTCTTAACAGCAAATAACGCCGTACTGCATCGAATCGAATCGCATCGAATCAAAAAAAATTTGCTGCATCGCACACCCCTAATAATTAATTATTATTGTTAATTGTGTTATAATTGCGCAATAACAACTTAAATAACGAACAGCACCACTTCACATGCGTCAGACACGAATGGCAGATGAGACTGAGCAGGTTTGACAGATCGGTGTAGCGCATGCGCACGCCGTCAGTTGCCCAAAAAGTCACGCCACTGGTTGCCTTCGGCTAATAGGCGCCGAATATTCCAATGCCCCCCGACGGCAAGAAGACTCAAACATTGGGAATGTATTTTACTTCAAATTTGACATATATTCCTTATGATTGAATGTACAGATGGACGGGATTGGATTTTCAGTTTGGGACGAGACGGGATTTTTTTTCTTCCCTCTTAAATTCGGGACGGGACGGGATGGGATTTTTTTCTTCCCTAAAGCTTCGGGAAATGCTCATTCATAAATTTATTTTACTTTATTACAATAATAGCATTAGGTTCAAAAGAATGTCATATTGGTATGCAACCTACTACTGTTTGTAGTAAGTACCATACCAACTCACAAAATTTCAATAAATAAATTTAAGTGAAAAAATACTAACTTATATCCAATTGACAAAGTAGCAAACATTAAAAGCACATTCCGAAATAAAAAAAAATACCCCCGTTGCAGCAGACCTGCATACTCAGCGAATTTCAAATGCAAAACAACATATTTCGATCCAACATAGCGAGATTTGACATGTTTTTGTAAGCCCCATAAGAATAACATGGGGAATGAGTATGCAGGTTTGCTGCTACGGGTATATTAAAACTGGGTGGTTTTAATTCAATATTTAGTAGATCTGACCTAGAAGAAGCCATTTACAAAGTTTTACCAATATATGTTGAGAAATAAGTGAGATATAGAATTTTTCTTATTTTCCCATAAGGTTAACATTGGGACAACGTACTGTGTTTACCACTTTCAATATCTCGGTAACCAATGGACATAGAGCAGTGATTCAAAATACTAAATTGTTTGTTTTTTGAGCTGAATTCAATGGTGCTAACAAAAATTTGATAATTTTTAGCGAATTTCCCCTATAGGGAAGAAGCTGTTACCGTAGGTCTCATGGTAAGACCTAAGCCTAAAACCATCATAACTTTTCTTTTTGAGGTCCTCAGATGCCAAAAACACCATTCGTTCACTTTCATAAATATATATATATATATATATATATATGTGTCTTTAAGCACGATAAATGGTCCAATCGGAATGAAATTTGGCATAGACGTGTAAAGTAGTAATTATTCGGACGAGTTCGTAAACCAGCCCGATCGAACCACCGGAAGGGGGGGGTAAAGGGGGGTAAACCCCCCCAAAAATGGGTTTTATGAGATTTTTACATAGAAAAATAAAATTTTTCAAATTTTTATTGGCACAATTGAATTCAGCCCAAAAAAACAAACAATTTAGTATTTTGAATCATGGCTCTATGTCCATTGGTTGCCGAGATATTGAAAGTGGTAAACACAGTACGTTGTCCCAATGTTAACCTTATGGGAAATAAGTAAAATTCTATATCTCGCTTATTTCTCAACATATCTTTATAAAACTTGGTAAATGGCTTCTTCTAGTTCAGATCTACTAAATATTGAATTAAAACCACCCAGTTTTAATATACCTGTAGCAGCAAACCTCCATACTCATTCCCCATGTTATTCTTATGGAGCTTACAAAAACATGTCAAATCTCGCTATGTTGGATCGAAATATGTTGTTTTGCATTTGAAATTCGCTGAGTATGCAGGTCTGCTGCAACGGGGGTATTATTTTTATATGTTAAAAACTAAAAAAAAACCATTTTTTGGGGGGTTTACCCCCCTTTACCCCCCCTTCCGGTAGTCCGATTGGGCTGGTTTACGAACTCGTCCGAATAATTACTACTTTACACGTCCATGCCAAATTTCATTAAGATCGGACCATTTTTACGCGAGTTATCGTGCTTAAAGACACACATATATATATTTATGAATACCCCCGTTGCAGCAGACCTGCATACTCAGGGAATTTCAAGTGCAAAACAACATATTTCGATCCAACATAGCGAAATTTGACATGTTTTTGTAAGCCCCATAAGAATAACATGGGGAATGAGTATGCAGGTTTGCTGCTATGGGTATATTAAAACTGGGTGGTTTTAATTCAATACTTAGTAGATCTGAACTAGAAGAAGCCATTTACCAAATTTTATCGAGATATGTTGAGAAATAGGCGATATATAGAATTTTACTTATTTCCCATAAGGTTAACATTGGGACAACGTACTGTGTTTACCACTTTCAATATCTCGGCAACCAATGGACATAGAGCCATGATTCAAAATACTAAATTGTTTGTTTTTTTGGGCTGAATTCAATGGTGCCAATACAAATTTGAAAAATTTTATTTTTCTATGTAAAAATCTCAAAAAACCCATTTTTGGGGGGGTTTACCCCCCTTTACCCCCCCTTCCGGTGGTCCGATCGGGCTGGTTTACGAACTCGTCTGAATAATTACTACTTTACACGTCTATGCCAAATTTCATTCCGATTGCACCATTTTTGCGCAAGTTATTGTGCTTAAAGACACACATATATATATATATATATATATATATAGATATATATAGATATATATAGACACATATATATATATATATATATATATATATATATATTTAAGAAAGTGAAGGAATGGTGTTTTTGGCATCTGAGGACCTCAAAAAGAAAAGTTATGATGGTTTTAGGCTTAGGTCTTACCATGAGACCTACGGTAACAGCTTCTTCCCTATAGGGGAAATTCGCTAAAAAACTAGTAACTCAATGAAATTGTTAGTTATAAATAAAATACTAACTTATATAAAAATGGTAAATAAAATTATTGTTTAGATATTAATATTTTTTATTGGATTTGAATTTTTATTCTTTCTAATTTTAATGCATTGGAAAACAGAAATAAGAAATAACAAAATATAGTATACATTTTTTAAAGTTTGATTGAAACACAATAGTTTTTAAGTTGTTGCTTTTTGTTTTTATTGTTTGGTTTCTATAAAGCCAAAAGTAAATTACTGGAGTGGTTATTATATGTTGTCAATATACTGTCATGTATAATCAGTAAACATGTTTTTGTATTTTTAAAAACTATGGGCTTTGAAGGTTTTGTTTTTAGGAAATAATAAGACCATTAATTTTTCCAGTACTGTAAACTACTATAAAAATTAAATAAACAGTATCAGGAAACTGACACATACTTTCTCCCTTCAAGTCATTTAAAACCAGAAAACATATATAGTGAAATAAAACAAACTAGTTGCTTGAAGGGGCTGAAAGCCCCTTATGAGGGAAATTTCAAAAAATTCCTTATTTATTATAGTACAAAGTACCTTCATAGGAAACTGAATCTACCTTATATTTAGCCACATGGTTTTCGATTAACCCTCGAGCATGCGGAGCTTTCCTCCGCACGTGTTTTTTATGTTAAAATAAACAGACATAATGGGTGTCCAGGGGTGCCCACAGCATGTTTTGATGTCGCAAGTTGCGACATCAGACAAAATTTTGGGGGGGATTAAAAAAAACTAGGGAAAATGGGGGGTATTTTTAAAATATAGGCACAGTTTTTATCTGTCTCGAAAATTTGTAATGGTCAAATAGCAATAATACGTTCAGGTTCAATTGTCAAAAGTTAGACGACACGACTGTTGTTGACGTGTTACCGTACTATCGGTCGGGTCGGGCTGTGCCCATACTGGTAAAATATCCCATATCCTGTGGTCGCGTGGTGCAGTGATCGTAGTTTGCCGTTTCGCCGCTACGCCGCGCCGCCGCTCCACTCCCGGCTCCCGCTTGTCAACGCCAATACCAATACCTACAGGCCGGGGACACACACGGCGTTTTTTAACGCGCGGTAAAAATGCTGCTCGCCCGCAATGCATTGATTTCAATGAACGCATTCACACGGGGCGGAAGAAATACCGCGCGATAATATTGCCGCTGGCGGTTTTGCCGTCGCTCAAAGGCAGATTTTTTTCCGCTTTGTCATCACAGTGGTGTATGCAATTAAATTGGAGGGTACACATTTGGCGGATTTTTTACCGCCGCCATGGTCAGACGGCAAGACACTCTAAACATGGTACCGAGTTGATGACGTCAGGGGTTCTGTGATCAACATATGGTATTATGCATTTAGTGATCACCCACCGTCTTCTCTCAAAATTAAAATGGTATCATGATTGGCAATATTTTTTCCGTGGCATTTTTTTTACCGCCACGTTTGTACGTACTCCGATTTCGTCGTCGGCGGCGGAGACATTCACGCGATATTTTAACGCGAGGTAAAAATGCCGCCCGTATAGTGCACTTGATATAAATGGACGCGTTCACACAGGGCGGAAGATATACCGCGCGATAATATTGCTGCTGGCGGTCGTTTTGCCGCCGCTCGAAAGCGGATTTTTTCTGCTTTATCATCACAGTGGTGTATGCAATTAAATAGGAGCGTACACATTTGGCGGATTTTTTACCGCCGCCATGGCCCCAGACGGCAAGACACTCTACACATTGTATCATGTTCAGGAGTTCTGTGATCAGCATATGGTAAAAAGGATTTGGTGAACACCCACCGTCGTCTCTCAAAATTAAATGGTACCATGATTGGCGATAATTGTTGACTGGCCAAAGTCAATGCATCAATTAGAAGTCCAACCAATAACGGTTTATCGGAAAATCAAAAGTAAATTAAAGGAAAGAAAACCAAAAGGTCATAATTGTAGGATCGATTACAGCGATCGCAATCCTCTTATTGCAATCGGATATTATTCTTTTCCGCTCAACAAACCCGATTCCCACCGAGCCCCCAAGTTTGTTGAGGTCAGGTAGATGTGGGACAAAAAGAAAACTACAAAATCGCGGGCAGCAAGTACGGCGGGTGAGTGAGTGCGCTGCGCTATTAGCGAAATTACTGTTTGTTGTTTTGGGTAGTTAATCAAATATATCATCATATGGTATGGTAAACACAAATTTACACGTAAAAGGCCCTGAGAAACGTAAACAAAGCTTTGACAGTTCTACAAAAAACATTTCATTCAGTCATTTCAGCTGAGGTTTAGCAATTTTATGAGTTTACAGTTTTTGCCGCCCGCCGTATTTCGTGCTCTCTACACCCGTATTCTAGTCCCATCCTATTAGCTACTAGCCAGCCAAACCTCAAGTTTTGTGCATTTCCTAGTTTTCCTTTTTTTTCATTCCAACCTAGAGCTTAACGTGATGAACCTAGAACATACGTAACGTGGGTGATTTAGATCTTAAAGCATTACGCATAAATGTTCAATATATTTGTGATGGACTGCAACCCACCACTGATATTATGTAGGTGCCTCTTAAATCTCAAAGGGCTGCCAAACCTCCATTTACTCTACACAATTCTTCTGACTCTTCCAGTGACGAGCTGTTCAGCAGAGAGGACAATGAGCAGGTTGAAAATCGTGAAAAATCGTCTTCGAAGCAGCTTAGGTGACGAGTGACTCTCTAGTCTGATGATTCTGTGTTGTGAAAGTGACACTTTAAAAGAAATCACCAATGAGGAAATATTGAATCTGTTTGCTTTATCAACAGACCACAGTAAAACTACTGTTCAGAAAATGATATGAAATGTAAATATTTACATATATAAATATGTTACAATATCACCCATAGCCATATGTTGTTTTATCTCCAAGATATTACTTTATTTTATAGTCTGCACATGTGCAAATGACTAACATAGTGGGGTTAGCTTTTTGCCTCACCCAACCATGCTAGAAGTATACAGCATCTAAAATTATAAATGCTTTATTGTTCCACTTGGTTACGAGGGTAACAATATCTCTCATACTATCCAAAGAATTTAAGTAGGCCTAGGTATCGACACCAAGTTTTGGGGGGGATTTTGCGACATGGACCATGGGGGGGATGGGCACCCCTGTGGGTGTCGGCGGTCGTGTACGGCTCCATACTTTACGCCCCTCATTTCAGGAATCTCTATTTATACCCCCACCCCTCCCCCCTTGATACCTCGTTATTTGCAATTCAGAGATGCAGTGTCAGTTTGCGGAGTGCATCTCCTGTAACACAGAACTATTTAAAAAATTCATAATAGCGAAGGATTTGTAATTGTTATTTAATTTGTTGGACTTTTCCTATCGCTTTTGAAAAAAAGAAGCGAAAGGAAAAGTCCAACAAATTTTATGAAAATTAATACCTATTTTTTACTACAAAATTACTTACTACGTTCAATTGAACTATTACACCTTTTAAGTTGAACAATTAATGTCATAGGCGTAATTCGGGAGGGGCAAGGGGGGGCAGTTGCCCCCCCCAAAAATTTGAAAATTAAAATTAATTTTTAGGTATAAATAACAAAAAATGACCAGAATCATGTTTTTTCAAGTTGTAAAATTAAATTATTATTTATATAAATTTTTCATTAATATGAGTCTTATCGATATGCCGTAAAAGTACGCTGGTGTCGTAGGTTTGTTTGAAGTCCGATTGCAAATTTGCAAGGATACGTTTAGCGAACGAATACAGACATAAACGCTATCCACTAAGGCGCGCCGGTCGACGAGAACCCACTCCCACACCAAACGACACGTCCACCAAACGCTCCAGGATGGCTAACCTCTAAACACTGTAGTGCTGCTCAGAGCCAGTGTAAGTTGCCTGTCATAAGACACTGTTCATCAGGGGTGCCCAGAAGGGGGGGCATGACGCAATTTGCGCCATCAAAATTTTTGGGGGGGCATGATTTTTTTGGCGGGAAATAGGTTTTGTGAGGAATTTTGAACCAGCGAATAAGGGAAAATTACAAAAAATAAATTATCATAACCATACGTATCAGTTAAAAGTACTGTTTATTTATCTAACCATTTCATCAGGATTACCATCACTTAACTCGTCATGTATTCAAGTTTGCTAGCTAAACCATCCATTGAATCTCCAAGTCAATCCATGTGTTAAGTTATTTTGAAGGGCGGTTGACAATGGGTCGACTGGACTGGCAACCCTGTCTGACATCGGGCCCAGAAGAAATAGTGTCAGACTGGGTCTGTGGCCCCGGTCTGACACAGCCGTTCGTTAGCAATGTTACCAAATAAACCGGGTATTTACCCGGTTTTCGGGTATTTTGGAGGCCGTGCGGAGTTTGGGCAGTGATTAAGAAAAAACGGGTATAACCAGGGATTTAAGACTTGGGTTGAGGAAATTTACTCATCAACTTGGATATTAAACAATGGGTGAAATCGGGGATTTTGACGATCGAGGTACAAGGATTTTTTGGAACTCTAGATATTTTATTTTTCAAAAACGTAAGTTGGTGTTATGGATTTGGTTTGGTTGTGTTGGTTATTTCGTTGCAGTGTTACCAGAAACTGGGTAATAGCCCAGTCTGTGGGTTTTTTGTTGGCCTTTCGGGGACTTAATTAACATGATTAAGAAAAATCGAGTAAAATCGGGGATTTTAGACTTGAGCTGCGGGGATTTACTCGGCATCCTAAATACATAAAAATACGGGTAAAGCCGGGGATTTCTGAATTGTGATTTGCTTTGCAAATATTCAATGCCCATGTAAGGTGAGAAAAAGTCCGGTGTTTGGTGTTTTTAAAGTCATTAGGTGGTTTTCGACTAACTATCCGGATTTTGGTACTTGGGGGGGGGATTTTGCAGGGATTAGTGCCGAAAAACCGGGTAAAAGTGAGGATTATCAATGGAGTTGGCGGGTAAAATGCCAAATCCTGTGTAATGCAACACTGGACCTTATAGCAACAGTCAATCGCCAGTCGTATAAAGCACAGTTGGTGTGCCTGCTTTGACTGCAGTGAGGCACTTTTACAAATAGTACAATTACTGACTGAAGTCAAGGCCATAGCCAATGGGGGGGGGGTCAGGGGGTCAAACCCCCCCCCATCCGAGAATGTTGAAGTTGCATTTAAATGAAAGGTTAGAAAGTTATTTTTTCACTTCCTGTAACCGCGGAGGAATTTTTTTCTGGCTACGGCTTTGAGTGAAGTGAATGGTGATTACAAGTTCACATTGTGTTGTGGTATCGTGGTTGGATATTAACTTTAGCTAGTTATATATAAAGAAAATAATATGCATTGGCAGTGTATATACCCTATAGATACTTTGGTATTATATGGAGGCCACTATCTTTAGAGATTTTTTTATTGATTACCAAAAATGTCTTTGTAATTGGAAAGAACGTACTTAATTGACTTACTGTCCAAATTGGACATAATTATGATAAGCGGTCTTTGTTTTCTGCTTCCCAGAAGACAGCGATGTTGGTGAGGATTGAGTTGATCGAGTCGCCACCGCCACTAGCGACTTCACCCGATCGCCACCCTTATTCAGCGCGCAGCGGCGGTTATGTTAAGTTAGGTTATCATAGATATGTTAGTAGGATTTTCCTTGTTTCGTTATGAAACGAACGATACCAGATGAGTCATACTTTCGCCTGCTAAATCCCTTGACAGGTGATGCGTGCGCTCCGATCAACGACCTGACCTTGGCCTATTTCAAGGGTATTTGGCGGGCAAAAGTATGACTCATCTGGTATCGTTCGATTCGTAACGAAACGAGGAAAGTCCTATTAATATATTTATGATAACCTGACCTAACATAACCGCCACAGCGCGCTGTATAAGGGTAGCCTCCGTGTAATACCAAAGTACCAACCCATATTCTTCAGTACGAACTGCTAGTGCAAAGGGGGGGGGGGTGTATGGTGTATGCAATCAAATCAGGATGAGGCAATGACCTAGAAGATCTTGCCCACCCAATCGAAATGCTGAAATTACGCCCATGATTAATGTTATCGACAATGAAATGTGATTCCTAATGACATTTGTCAACATTAAAATACAATATTTCTTTAAAACGAGTAAAATGGGTTAAATTTGTGCGATTTAGTGTTGCGGAGTAAAACTCCACATGCGCCCACTGCTGTTTTAGCGGTGAAGCGCCCGCTCAAGGGTTAAGTATTAGCATCACATGTCTTACGTAAACAAAGCAGACGTTTTTAGACTCCAATGCTTTTTAAATGGCAGATATTTTACGTTATCTCTCGTTTTCTGGTGAATTTCAAGCAATTTCATTATTTTTCCTGCCATCACGGAATAGAGACCTATAATTTGAGCCGTCTCCCATCTTTCTACGACTTGTCAGACGCCCACAATTTTGACGCAAAGAATCGCCTTACGAAATTAAATATATGATTAACAATTAATCATCACTCAAATATATACCAAATTTTATTAAAATCGGTTGGTAAACAAACGGTTGGTAAATAATCGGTTTTTAAATATTTGCCAAAAGAATAACATTGGACAACGTACTGCGTTTACCGCCGAACTAAAATATCAATTATATTCGCAACCAGTTGACGTAAACTAATGATTCAAAATACTGGATTATTTAGTTTTTCAAGTCAAATTTAATGGTTGCAAGTAAATTTTCTTTAGAGGGCACAGATTTTGTGAAATTTGAAAAATATGAATTTTTTTACTCTTAAACCCTCATAACTTCTGAACCTGAATTTTTACAGACATGCGGGTGGTGTCACTGTTTGTCATCTTAAGCACTAAAAAACATGAAATTTTTATCAAAATTTTTAGAGCCGTTTTTGAGAAATTTTGATTTTTGTAATTTTTTATGGGTTTTATGGGGTAAATACCCTTAAAAATAAAAAATTCAAAAAATGAAAAATACACCTGGAGATACCACGGCTATACCTACATGCCAAATTTCATAAAAATCGGACCACTGGTGTCGTCTCTAGCTTTGTTTACATACATACACACATACATCAACACATGCACATGCACGCGCACACGCACGTGCACGCACACGCACACACACACACACACACACACACACACACACACACACACACACACACACACACACACACACACACACACACACACAACACGCCAAAAACCACTCTTATGGATTCATGGAGCACTAAAACGAATATATCCACTAACAACTCAAATTCAAAAATTTTGACAAAAACAATACTTTCTCCATATACAGTAGAGTCCCACAAACCCGGACTAATGTGGACCAAACGGTGTCCGGGTTTGTGAAAATTCCGAGTTATCAGGAAATGAGTAAAAATAAGAAAAAATAAGAATAGTTTCTGTTATTTCTGTAAGAAATCATTTATTTATTGCATAGTAAAAAATATAAAAACTATATCAGTTACAAAAAACACTTAAAGAAAAACTAAAACTGTTTTAAATGTGTCAAACCGTACTTTG
This sequence comes from Flexamia atlantica, assembly GCA_035578135.1. Lineage (NCBI taxonomy): Eukaryota > Metazoa > Arthropoda > Insecta > Hemiptera > Cicadellidae > Flexamia > Flexamia atlantica. The sequence goes on from JAQJVK010000001.1 coordinate 112,768,453, forward strand.
GCCTTGAATCTCAATGCACTTTATTGCTCTGACAGGCTTTCCGAGTTATCCAGAATTCCGAGTTATCGAAGTCCGGGTTTGCGGGACTCTACTGTACTATGTATAGGGGGGAGAAAGTAAAATCAATTTAGATTCAAGATGACAACTATAAAGACTAGTTTTTCCAAGCTTAAATTATAAATTTGGAGTTCAAAGCTCCCAAACTTAATATTTCTTAGGTTACATCTATATAAATAAAATTAGAGTTTTGTCTGTACATTGGTTAGAATTATGACATTTTTGGTCATTTTTGCGTTTTGAAGGTCAGAAAATCCAAATCAGGCCTTATCTCAATTTATGTCACGATGTGTGTTGGTAACGCTCAACATCACAATTTAGACCGCTTTTCACGCAAAAACTAGATTACTGTTATAGCTGAAACTTTTTTCCTGTGTAGTATGCACATATGAGAAGGTTTTAGACGACTTAAAACTAGCGTACGTCTTTTTGAAATTTAATAGCAAGCTTCTAAAAACAGAGTTTTATTTGATTTCGACCAAGTTTGTTTTGAATTTCCCCATAATTCAAGGCGATGACGTTTTGTTTACATTTTCAGTGTTCCAAGCAGATGGTAGTTACCTTCACTGATGGATTCGTCGTTACAGATGTTTTATGAATTCATTCAGTTTTATGTTTTGGTTTATAATATTTCTTTTTAATTGACATGTACTATATAAAGTTAATATTTTCCCACTCATTATACATTTATCAGGATTTTCATCCTGATCTGACCCCCGGACTCCACGCACAGACCCTCTCAAAGATCATATTATAGTTCTGGACAGCCTTACTGGCGGGTGGCAAAATGTGGAAACTCTACAAATCATCTGCTAAAACTCATGTTTGTGTTGATCAGTCAAAACACTGTATATGTTTTTAAGGCACACCAACACTACGAAATTTGTCTTGCAATACTTTACCGAAAGTTGTCTTGCGCAATACGAAACGTAATATTAAGTATTGCCACTACTAACGGGAATAAAACCTCTTCTTAGACTTGAGGCAAGCTCTGCGGGAAAGTTTACCGTCATTTTACGTGTAAGTTTGAAATAGATTTCAACGAGACCTTGTTGAGATTTAATATTTATTGCATATGAGCTTGCAGCATAAACTTTCATATTGTAAATGCGTCTTTACTTAAACATGCAATCATATGATTGATTGCCAAAACAACACAGATGTTAGACGCCCATTCCGAATACAGCGCACTCACCCACCCGCCAGTAAGGCTGTCCAGAACTGTAATATCCTTATGCCAGAATTATAAGTGATGAAATGTTAATATTCAAACAGATGTTAAAAGCAAGACATTTCATAGAATGTAAAACCAGCTGTCTGTAAAAAATAAAATAAATCACTGACTTGAGATACTTAAAAAGTCCTTCCTTCCTTATAACAGCTATTAATGAAAGAGATAATGTAAACCATTTTTAAAAAATTACGGGACGGTTATGTTATTTTGTTGTTGACTTAGAACCTTGAAACTTTTCATGGACGTTGCTATAGGACGTGAGCATCCGCTGAGAACGGGTTTTCCAAAATTGAAAGTTTTCAGGGTTTTTCGGTGGGGTCAACGGTCTAAAATCTTTCTGTATAATTTAATGGACGATCTTTTGATTAAATTGTCAATTTTCATTTAATCAAGAAGGTGGTTTAAGCTTCACATACAGTTAGGTCTGTACAGCTGATTAATAGTTTGGTTCCTTTTATCACGGTTGTTTTTAGCGAATTTCCCCTATAGGGAAGAAGCTATTACCGTAGGTCTCATGGTAAGACTTAAGCTCGGGACCACTATAACTTTTCGTTTCGGGGCCCCCAGAAGCAAAAAACACTATTCGTTTGAATTTTTATATATATATATATCTATATTATATGTTAGCACGATAGCGGCTGCAAAAATGGTCCGATCTTTATGAAATTTGGTACGGACGTGTAAAGTGGTAATCAATTGGACGAGTTCGTGAACCAGCCCGATCGGACCACCGGAAGGGGGGGTAAAGGGGGATAAACCCCCCCAAAAATGGGTTTTTTTAATTTTTTACATAGAAAAATAAAATTTATCGAATTTTTGTGGGCACCATTGAATTGAGCTCAAAAAAACAAACAATTTGGTATTTTGAAACACTGCTCTATGTCCATTGGTTACCGAGATATTGAAAGTGGTAAACACAGTACGTTGTCCCAATGTTAACCTTATGGGAAATAAGTAAAATTCTATATCTCGCTTATTTCTCAACATATCTCAATAAAACTTGGTAAATAGCTTCTTCTAGTTCAGATCTACTAAATATTGAATTAAAACCACCCAGTTTTAATATACCTGTAGCAGCACACCTGCATACTCATTCCCCATGTTATTCTTATGGAGCTTACAAAAACATGTCAAATCTCGCTATGTTGGATTGAGATATGTTGTTTTGCATTTGAAATTCGCTGAGTATGCAGGTCTGCTGCAACGGGGGTATTTTTTCTTTTAGGTGATATGTACTATATTAAAGTCACCAATAGTTTTTTTACCTTATCTATTTAATCATAAACTCAGTATGTGGCACCATCTTCATTTAGGCAGCGGGTGTTGAAATTGTTATCGTGAGCGAAGCCACGGGCAACTGCTAGTATAATATTAAACACCTTTGTATTTGAAATTTCATTTAAAAGTCTTAAATTCTTTACTTTTGTCAACTGTCAAAATTTTATTTTACTTCGAAAAATAATCATACTTTCAGCTGGGATTCAATGACATCTGAATAATTATAGAAAATTGAATCAATGGGCAAAACAACAATTTGAAGCCGACCAATGTGGCCCAATAATATCAACAATCATCACTGTCACACCTCCTAGCAAGTTATTTCCATCGATTAACCGCTATCAGTAAATACCTAAGATTGGTTTTCACACACGATTGCAAGTTCGCAATGTTAAATTTGTCGTTTAACAGTGATCAGCAAATACACGCGATCTTTTTTCACGGCCGATCACGAATTCGTTAAGCAACATAGGCTGTTCATACGCGATAGGCAAATACGCGGCCGTTCGCGAATTTCGCAAAGCTAGATTTGCTATATACTTGCAATCGGCAAAAATGCGTGATCGTTTTCACAGCCGATCGCGAGTTTTGTAAAGTTACATCAACCGTTCAACTGCGATCGGCAGACACGCGCCAGCGTATTCCGCGGCCGTTCGCGAATAGCGCAACGCTATTTTTGCCGTTCATCCGCGACTGGCAAATACGTGCGATGTTTTTCGCGGCCAGTCACGAGATTTGCAAAGCTGCATTTGCAGTTTGTTTGCGATTGGCAAATACGCACGATGATTTTCAACGGATGATCGCGAGTTTCGCAAAGCTGGATTTTACGTTTATTCGCGATCGGCACATACGCGAGATTGTTTTCCGCGGCCGATCACGAGTTTAGCGAAGCTGCACTCGCAGTTTAGTTGCGATCGTTAAAACGATCCCGTCCCGAAAATATCCCGAAGGGAATAAAAATCCACCCGAAAATCGGGAATTTAATTTTCCCGAAAATTTCCCAAAATTTCGGGACCCAACCATTCCTAATTGAATGGATAGCCAAGAGGATAATGTGCTCCCCTACAAACCTGAGGGTCACCGGTTCAAATCCTTACCGGGATCAAACCGGGTCCAGTTGCCATTTGTCATTGGGCTATGAGTTAAAGACGCTATCTATTGAAAGGTTGTCGTTAGATAATAAAAAGACCCGGGTTTGGTTGTTCCCGATGAAAACATTAAAAAAGACCACTAGCATAAATCAAATACCCCCGTTGCAGCAGACCTGCATACTCAGCGAATTTCAAATGCAAAACAACATATTTCAATCCAACATACCGGGATTCAACATGTTTTTGTAAGCTCCATAAGAATAACATGGGGAATGAGTATGCAGGTTTGCTGCTACGGGTATATTAAAACTGGGTGGTTTTAATTCAATATTTAGTTGATCTGAACTAGAAGAAGCCATTTACCAAGTTTTATCAAGATATATTGAGAAATAAGCGAGATATAGAATTTTACTTATTTCCCATAAGGTTAACATTGGGACAACGTACTGTGTTTACCACTTTCAATATCTCGGAAACCAATGGACATAGAGCTGTGATTAAAAATACTAAATTGTTTGTTTTTTTGAGCTGAATTCAATAATGCATGCAAAAATTGGATAATTTTTAATTTTCTATGTAAAAAACTCAAAAACCCCCTTTTTGGGGGGGTTTACCCCCCTTTACCCCCCCATCCGGTGGTCCGATCGAGCTGGTTCACGAACTCGTCCGAGTGATTACCACTTTACACGTCTGTACCAAATTTCATTAAGATCGGACCATATTTACGGCCGCTATCGTGTTAACAGACATATACATATATAGATATATATATATAGATATTTATATAAAAATTCGAACGAATAGTGTTTTTTGCTTCTGGGGGCCCCAAAATGAAAAGTTAACATGGTCTCGGGCTTAGGTCTTACCATGAGACCTACGGTAGTAGCTTATTCCTTTAAGGAAATTCGCTAAAACAAAAAATATGGCAAAAATGTTAGAACAATAAATTTGCAGAGAACTAATATCAAAAGTTATTTTGAAAGTTTTTATATAGTTTCCATAATTAGTTAGTTTACATAGTTAAGATCACAAACATTGTTTGAAAATACATGCCATCTTATCACGTACTAATGGCAGTTACCTTTCAAAACACATATCAGTCGCAGTCCATTAATAGTCCAGGCAATGAATGCTCAAAAAGAGGCATAGAGGGAGTTGCATGGATCACAATTTTTGACTTTGTACAGTAGAGCGCCGATTATCCGAACTAATTGGGGACAAGGGGTGTTCGGATAACTGAATATTCGGATAATCGAACATGAAAAGACAACATTTTAAAATTATATATGTAACGTAATTCTTAGTAGTAAAAAGGCTTAAAAATTATCAAACAAAAATTATTCAAGTAATTTTATTATGAAATCTATCAGAATATCCCGATTGATATCCCGGCGCAACGGGAGTTTCGGTTGGCGCGCAAATTTGAATTGCTTGAGAATCATGTTCAAAATATGAATTATTACGGCGTTCGGTTAACCGACGGTTCGGATGACCGACGTTCGGATAATCGGCGCTCTACTGTTTGGACTAGTTAGGAGTAAAACATATCAAAAGTCCCCGCCCTTAGCCCTTGAGCCGGCTGGGCTGGAAGGGCCTAAAGGTACATTTTTTTGGTTTTTCCTAAATGTCTTGAAAACTATCAACTTTTATTATTCCCTATTAAATTTGAAAATTAAAAAAACCAATTTTTATGATTGAGGTGTCAAATTACTGGAAATTTTGTCAATATTTCCTGAATGCTGTTCATTTTCCTTTAGGTGAAAAAAGCGTTGCCCAATTGGGCACCTAAGTTACCAACAAATTTACATGTATTTCTTATGGAAGGGATATTTTTCTTAATATTAACAAAATTAGTGCTTACCTTGTAAATGGTTGGACCAAAGTAGACATATCATGTATTTTTCTTACAGAAAATATAATTTTCTTTAATTTTCAAATTTAATAGGGAATACTAAAAGTTGATAGTTTTCAAGATATTTAGGAAAACACAAAAAATTGTACCTTTAGGCCCATCCAGCCCAGCCGGCTCAAGGGCTAAGGGCGGGGACTTTTGATATGTTTTACTCCTAACTAGTCCATCAAAGTTAAAAAGTCAAAAGTTGTGATCCATGCAAATCCCTCTATAACCTTTCGTTGCCTTGACTTTAATCGTTTCTGATAACGGGTGGCTCCTGTGGAGAATATCCTTATCTGTCACATTCCAATCTTGTGACTGTAGAACCTATAGTTTACTACCAACATCCTATACTCTTATATGAGTAATTTTATCGTGCTTGTATGCTTGTATGCTTGCTTGCTTGTGTGCTTGCACAAATATCTCTAAAACGGCTCCGAGGATTTCCTTCGAATTTTGAAAATAAGTTATTTTTGGCTGAAAAACGTCTTCTATGCAGATTACTTGGCCAGAGAAAATCTATTAGTGTAACAAATCGAATTTAAAAGTTGTAAAATTTTTACATTGGCCTTATGGGTTGCTGTAATGGCAACCAAAATGAACAAGGAAAGTGTAAACAAATAAAGTAATCATAACAGCTGTTTGGAATCTACAGCCATCAAGGAAAAATACAGCAAGTGGGATGAAGAGAACATAGAGCAATAAAAAATTATCAATTTTACGACATTGAAATATTTTATAGTAACTGGATGAACTGTTAAACATGAAATATCACCGAGCAAGGCTCGGTCCACCAGGTACTAGTACTTGATCTACAATAGATTTTTCAAATTTTATTCTAGATTTTACCCGTGGCTTCGCACACATTCCAAATTTGAAACAGCTTGTATTGCTCCTGCACTATTTTTCTATCTGTCAATTGGAATTGGGTATATTTCTTTACATTTGCCTGCTTGGATGGATACGTTGTTACAGCTGACTTACATAATAAGATAAACATCATTTATTTACATCAATGATGACATGCAAACAAACTCACAAACGTTCACACTTATAATATTAGTAGAATGACTATAAATACTAGTACAGTATCGACAGTATCTATATATTAATACACAAGCGGTTTTCTTTTCACAGTCCAACTTTAATAACAACTGGATCAATTTCAACATTTGAGGTGTCAAAGGAATTTTGATGTAGATTTGACAACACATCTCAGAATTTTTAAAAAAGGCATCACTAAAGTACAGTAAAGGACTGAAGTTTTGGAACAGTGGCACTATCCATCGACATTTCACCAATCCCATTTCAATTTATTTACACCTGAATATATGGTCATATGGTCATGCTTTGAAATAGTTGTAAAAATAAACCACTGAATGCAGCACTTATAATTTATTTTTCGAAAAGAGCGGTTTTTATTTTTACAGCTGCTTTGGCTACTGGGACATGAAAAGAAATTGTTTTCAACAGTTTGTTTATTATCGTTTTTAAAGAATTTAAATTTTAGGTAATATTGGCCTTGATTAACACATAATAAAGTGTTGTTTAAATTGCTTATTCGGTGCAGTTGCCAGTTTACCGTTTTATAATGTAGTTTACAATATATAAATACATTTCAGCCTTGCAATTTTTGTGATTTTATAACTTGAGCTAATTTATTTTTGGATTTGGTGCAGTTTTAAGAAGAAGACGAACTCTGACCAGTCGGAGGGAAAACAAACGTAACCGCTGGCATCACCCTCCCGATGTAACACTTGATGGGTACAAAGAGGTATCAATAGATTGTCGTGGTGCTCCTTGCGGACCTATGAAGTTACATTGTCCCGTGGTTTACATTGCCGCAACTTGCATTTCAAGAATTAAATAACTGGTAGAGATATTGCATCATTAACTCTTAGTTGCCACAAAGGGAAGGTCTGTCGGTCTTATTTGCGGATTTTGCTGTATTTTCAAGATCTTCAAGAAAACTCTCGATCTGAGAACAGAGCTGCATACCTTGGCCTTGGGCTGTTAGACTTAAATCCAATAACTTCTGGGATAACATTCAACACTGTTGCTATAAGCAGAGCACGATCTTTTGCCGATATTAAAATATACATTTCAAAATCAAAAGAACAAGGGAAAACAAAACAAAATATATCGTTTGGCGGTAACTCCTCATTTGTGATTTGCAATTAGGAAACTCTTCAGTAAATCAAATTGATGAAGTAAAAAAAATCAGTTGTTTAGCCATAATTTTGGCCCTTTGATTACACTTTGAAAATAAAGTAAACGGTCCATTTTTTATCTTTTACAATATAATTTTTGTGTTGCTTGATTTCGAGCGACAGGTTATCTAGTTCGAACGAAGTGAAACGAGTGAGTTATACTCGACTTAATAATCACTATATCTGAACTAACTCCTCTTTTATTATTTTATGAAAATTTGTGAAACTTGAACTACATCATAATTATACCACGGAGATTTTTTAATCCATAAATGAGTAGTTAATTACACGTTTAAATATATATTTATTTAGTTAATAGCTTTCATTTAATTGCTGATTTGAAATTTATGATTTGACTTCGGCGGTCGTCAGTCGTCGTGAAACTGTCAAATGTCAAATGTGTAGCTGACTAGCAGACCTTCAATGTCCAGCACCTTACTGGCAGACGTACTGGATTGAATCTAGAAATACTGATCTTTCATTAATGCCATTGACATTCATCAGTATTTCTCATCGATGTAAATAAATACAACTGGATAGCGCGCTCCCTGTAAGGCTCGCGTAGTGATTTCCGAGCCAACACAGCTGTGCGTTGGGGTTGCAGCCGGGCCGAACTGAAGGGGCGTTGGGGGAAATGCGCGAAACTGTATTGTTAATCGTATTGAAACTGCACGGATTTGGGAGCAGTTTTACGGGTAAAGCTTGCTGTAAGAGCTGTATTGCTATAACTATAAAGTAATTGCAATTAATATTTAACTAGACTGTCAGTACAAGTTAGTCGGCAAAAGATGCGTTCCCCCATCGCCCCTGCAAAATCTTAAACGCAACCACTGCCGGCGGCTCGCGATGCGGGGCCTGAGTTACCAATCCAGTGTACTTATTTACATCGATGGTATTTCTATCATTAGGGCTACCTACTTCAGAGTCCACAAGTTTTTTTTAGTTCACTGACAATATTGAAAAATAATGTCAGACACAAATCTTTGATTGCAAAGTCAATGGTACTGTACCGCAATATTTGACCGTGTAAAGTCTGCTTTTTGCCGTTTACAATCTTTCTAATCGTCAAAATTGCTACGTTAATAATTAATTCTATTTCTTTATGAATATTGACAGTTTTAGCCAAAAATTTTAACTATCTACTGTGGTTGTTAGGATAAATATTTAATGTTCTGTGATAGTGATATTTACACAAGCAATGTTAAGCCAAGGGGCGAATAAAGTACAGAAACTTGTTTATTAATCTTAATTGCTATGAATTTGTGGGACATGGCGTTTAGGAATGTTTTCGAGGCTTTCGAAATCATGGTGATGCCGCCCCGTGACTTTTTTTCATTATCTCATCTCTTCAGAACTTCTTCTCTCCAACTCCAAGACATCAACAAGTATCATTTAACACCCTATTTTCATTGTTCACAAGTAGCCTACCAAGCTATTTGAGGTAAGTTTAGTTCATTTTTTATTCATAGGGGTAAGGCTCTTGGCTGTTTATTCAAAGACGATTTCCTCAATAATCTGTCATTTAGTGTGGGGGAATCAATTTTGCAAATAAATGTTCCTAACTCCACATAAGTTAGGTCTAGCCTAGATTAAGGCTTATGCAATGTATGGGAATATGAGAATGCCAACTCTGTCGTAAGTTGATATCAATCGGCTATAGTTCCGCAGAGGGCCTTTCCGCTATAGGGCACGCTTCGCCTCACTATCTAGGGGAATCGGGGTTATCGGGTGGGGAACTATCATTAGTCAAACACCCATACGAACGATAAATCGGTATTTGCTAACGGTATTTCACAGATTAACTTCACATTACACTTACTATCTATTTGGTGGGAACCGGGGTTGATGGGTGGGGAACAATCGATTGTCAACGACTTGGCCTGTTTGCAAATTTCCCACATTTGGAATTTGGCCAGACTACAAATTTCCTAGGCCTATCCCTAAAAGCCTGGCCGCTACTGCAGCCATGGCGTCAAAGGCGCCACTGAAGGCTGCAGCGGTCGGCCACGGCGCCGCATGGTGCCGTGGCATCACCAAAATGGGTACCAACAAATAAATGGGCATTAGTAAAAGTGGTTAACTTTTTCACATATTATTTGCTATCTTTGACGCGGTAGGCCTATTATTTCCTTTGTTTTCAAACAAAGTGAGGGATCGTGGAATTACTGTGGAATCTATCATAGTTTGACCAACGATGATCATTGTATTTTATGAACCGATAAGTTAGTCCTGATTCCACATTAGGCCGAAAAGCAGATGTTGAAAATAGGCTACAATTAAGGCAGAGGGGCAGAAATTCAAATACGGTACTATACTGATCTCTTTTACGGTACCCTTAAAATGTAGTCTGTCCCAAGATACAAATTTATTCACCTTAGGCCTATTACTAGCCAAGGAAGTTAGGCCCATTTCATTGAACATTGGGGGTGGGCTTTGCCGTCATTTGTCCCAATATACTACTAAATCTTTGCCATGTTTAAAGTAAAAGCTTTAGATTGATTGAAGAATAAGGCATTAATTAATTACTTCTTAAGAAATTGAGATGTAAGTAAGGTTAGTGTTCTTCTCTGTTGAATGTTAGTTTTAATGAAATTAATTAGTAATTGAACTTGCACATGACACTTTCTTGCAAAGCCCTAAACAGACTGACACATTTCCTGATAATAAGTCCAAACGGACAGTTTAGTGCTTAAAGATTTTAATTTAATTGTTTTATTTGCAGTTGTGTAAAGTGTAAAGCTTATAATAACTGTACCGTATTTTTTTGCAAAGTATGTCATTTAGGCCTACTTAAATATTTCGTTCAATAGTTGCACTGAGAAAAATTTAGTCCTGAAATACGTGGAAAATACACGTAAATAAGGGTGTGCGGGTTATCCACTGCAATCTGGACCCGGCTCAATGCTCCGGCAGTGAGGCCGCCACACGGAAAATCAGGACTTAGTTTGTCTGCATAGTTATGACGTCACTGGCTATGACGTCATTACTGTCGGTTGTAAGTCCTGCCGATCAGAGTTTGCTCTCGTAATTGCAGAGACTTCTCTCAGAATATCCTGCAATTCATTTTGCCTTTACCACAGTTTATCACAGAATATACATTCCTATTCTCGTAAAATACAACCGATTTCTATGCACTGACTTGCCTAGTCTCTGCATTTACCTGTATTTTTGACTTAAAATCAGTAAAAATTGTCTGGGTCCTTCTAGCGGTCACCCATCCAAGCTATAACCACGCCCGATGTTTCTTGACTTGTATGTTCAGGTGAAGACTGCTATATCCATTGCGTTACGGCTCTCTGTTGACGAATGTGGTTGTTGAATAGCATCTGAAGAAGTTATAAGTGCAGTTTACGCCTAATGGTACTTCTCTTACAGTGACAATTTATTGCGTAATTGAGTCTAGACTAGCCCTCTGTACGTGTCGTGCGTGTTTCCCGGTACCGGAATTTTTATAAAAAGTAATGTTTGTTCGTTGTTTGTGTCTATCCGTTTGTGTTACGTGTGTATGTGTCATGGTGGTTTTTAATGCTTCTTGACGACTTCCACTGGAATGAAATTTGATTTCCATCGCCCGAGGAAGATCTCTCTGAGATTGTAACTGTCGTAGCCCATAATATGAGACTACAAAGGATCACTTTGACAGTACAAGGTATTTACACCATTAATAGTTACAATTTATTGCCCTGATATATTTATTTGATACATTTAAAAGTGGCAGCAAATCAATGCAAGGTTATACTCGACCTGCATTCTATTTCTTACAATTCATCTTGTTTAAGACTTTGCTAAAAATCCCTGAGTTATTAAAATCAAAGCAGGATTCAAGCAGTGCAATCACTTTTTTTGGTAATCTGTTCGTGTAAACTTTGGGCAGATAAAATTAATCTTAGGTCTAAAACTGATCAATGCGTCCTTGTAACTATTTAAAAATAAAATAATATTTAACATAAGTAACTGCTGACAAATAAAACGATTTGATTTTCTTAAAAAATCTAAGCTTTTTCTCTGAACAATTGGAAATTTGATATTCTTTTAGACGTTTCACTATCATTTACTTAATATGTATTTACTATCAATGGTACTACAGTAAGTAAGTCTGTAAAAAACATTAATAAAATTTGTATTATAGAAACCAAATGTTGTTATTTAAACTTATATCACATTTGTAAATTTTCAATCCCAAATATAGGCTAAAACTAACACAACGGACTTAAAGTCAATCCAGATTTGGTTAAAAAATATTTATTCGATTGAAATAAAATATTTGATGATAGTGCGAGCTAAAACAAGGTAAAGACTAACTGCTTTTAACAAATCACATGGAAATAATTTGAAGTTCTTATCCATACGCCTATCGTAAATGCAATGGGCTGCAGGCAGAAAGTAATCATGGATAATCTTATGACGTGTTTTGTGACGGATGCAAACCATCTATGACGTCACTTTAATATTTATTTCCTTAAAATCACGGTAAATTCCCTGACTATTTGCAAATACGGCAGTTCGAGCGTAATTGCAGGGAAAAAGTTCTTAAAGAAGGACTGCGAGTCCTGCGTCTGTACTAATGCCCAAAACTCTGCTGAGTCATTGAGCTGGGTCCAGACACAACACTCCTGTACGTGAGCCAAGTCCTTATTTACGTATTGCGAGTACAGATTCTAGACTTGGGGCTAAAACTCTGATTTTCCGCTAAGATATTTTTCTCAGTGTGAATCACATTTTTAAGTTTTGTTGGGCACTGACTTTTAATGTTAGAACTTTGATTAGGTGTTTATTCAGGATATTAGTAATACTGCCCCAAGATAGTATTAGAACAAACACACTGTCTAGAACACTGGCTTAGCCCTATAGATTATGTATGAATAATTAGTCACTGGTTTTTTTAGGTCCTCTGGAAAAATGCTGACCAACATCATTGAAACATGAATTGGCTGCTGAGTAGAGGTCTGCGGGTAGTGATTTTTCAAGCCGGGTCGGGTTCGGGTCGGGTAGTAGATTACCATCAATTTTCGGGTCGGGTCGGGTTCGGATATTATAAGTGGAATAAAAATTCGGGTCGGGTCGGGTTCGGGTATGTAAGTTGAAGAAAAATTCGGGTCGGGTTCGGGTATTTTAGTTAAAATTCGGGTCGGGTATGGGTATCATTTGTCAGCAAAACATTGATTTCATTAAATTTTGATGGGATTACCAAGCAGTTACGAAGTAAAAATCTAACATAACATTCACATTACTTACATATATACATACAAGAAAAAATTACAGTTTGCATGAAGAAAATAACACTACACATGACCATGGGACAAGAAATATTTTGAATTGAAGCTAGACAATGAACAAGATACTCTAAAACACAAAGAACACAATTACACACACAAATAAATATGAAACTTTACAATAAGTTACCATCAAATATAAAAAAATTAAAAGATTCTTATTAATAAAAAGAAAAAAAATTAAAATTAAAGATTAATATTAATTAAAACTCCAATTTAGAAAGTACATGAAGACATTCTTTACAAATCATTGTATTTATGATACAAATGAATTTTTTAAGCTAAAATTTTAATAATGTTATAGTATATATTATGAAAATTTTGTAAAACATTGTAATGCACCAGATGGTGCCATATATACAATATACAATAACCAATACAGTCAATAGATATTCAATATTCATGACAACTTATTATTTCATAATTTATCAATGAAATAGTATTTATATTTTATAACAACAATAATCAACAATAATTTATTTTCATCATAAAATTAGTTTTATTATAAAACTTCTATGAAGAAAATAATAGTTAGTTTAAGAAATAATATGGAAGAACAGGCAGAAACCATAAATTACCAGAGTAGAGGAAGGGAGGAAAGAGAAGGGGGGGAGAGAGAGAGAGAGCTAGAAAAAACAGCTTTCTCAGTCTCCTTATCAGTGGGAGGGGGGAAGTGGGGGGGTTTGTTTACTCATCAATTAGCCTGTCCGCCAGTCCGGTGTTATCTGCGTTATCTGCGTGCGTGCGTGCGTTCGTCTTTTCCCTTCAACGAAATGCGAAAATCCAAACCATTTGTCCCACAACCACGTTTGATAGCTCATACTTTTTGTCTAATTTTTATAAAACTGATGAGACAAAAATGAAACTTCTATCCCTTGTCGTTCAAGAGAATATCTACGATTAAACAATGGACTGATGTGTTTTTTGTGCTCCTCCAAGGTCAACTAAATATAGCAGAAACTTTCCGAATTCCACCTAATTGGAGATAATATTTCTTTTCACCTGTCAACGTCCTTTCTTTACACTTCAGGGATTATTGTTTGTGTATTTTTTCGTGGGAAGGACATGAACGTATCCAAAAATAAATCGCAACAATTATCTTCTCGATAAGACCTCTCGTATCACAAGATCGGCTGGTACGACTATTTCATTGCATCAAAAGGAGGATTCGAGAATACGATAATAAGCAGTAAGCATACGATAATTTTGAGCCGGCAAGGAGACGGCTGATTGAGTGAGACGTACAGTGAATATTGCTTCTTAGTTTGACATCACGATAATATGATATCATATGATACGCGACCGTCTTTGTTCCTCACGTTATTCTAATGCGTGGATGTCGTAAGACAACAGCTTTGCACGAATTAATTACTGTTGAACATTTTTAAAGTTTCGGGTTTCTTTCGGGTAGTATGTCGGGTATCTTCAACCCGATTTCTTTCGGGTAGTAGGTACCCGCCCGACCCGACGTGTAATAAAAACCCGCCCGAATAAAACCCGAGACGTGTCGAACCCGCCCGACCACTCGGGTTCACGTAATTACCCGAAGCTACCCGAATTTTCGGGTACCCGCAGACCTCTACTGCTGAGTAAACCCCCCGGAATTGGCCAACCCTTGGAACTCGTTGGAATTAAACCTTGCTGCTCTTGGACCTGTATATTGGCCTGCTTTGGGCAGCCCCCTCTACATTCATCGTTCTATGCTCCGATAAACCACGTCATTCCTAAATATCTCCTCTTCACACTCATCTGCTCATCTGGATCTAGTCAAACTATGAATCCATTAACTCAGAAGCACAGTTTTTCGGAAGTGGATCAGCACAGTTTTGCAATATTTTTCAGTGACTGGATTTTCCAATTTGGGGCATAGATTTAGGTAACTCAGGAATCTAATTTTCAGTTCAAACTTAATTAGCAGTCAAGCTTTATAGTTTAATTATATTCCAAACTCCCCCATAATTTTTACAAATTAAATTTCACGATGACTGGTTTTCTTCTTATTGTTCATTCAATTCTGAATTTGAACAGTTTGAGTACTGAAGTGAGAAATAACGAGGGACTGTGCTTAATACTGACTCTGGCTCAGCTGAATATCAGCAGCAGAAAAAGATTTTCGGTCTAAGGTGTTTTGTTTTTTAAGCTTTATAATGTAAATATAGTGTGTTAGGCCTAAATGGGATTTTGTATATGATTATTTTTGTAAGTCGATAGAGCCTTCAAACCCTGAGTAGCCATTGTTTGGTTCAACCTGATGTAAAACTGATCTGTTTTGCGCCTTCAGTTTGAATTTAGGCACTCGAGGAAAGAAGAAAATGACACTTTGTCTATTTAAAGATGACACTTTGTCTATATAAACTATTTAGATTGATTTTCCTTACTGACCAATAAATTCAGTTGGAGCCCGAATATGCTGATGTACAGTTCACGCATTAAATCTCCAGCTATGACAGAGTCAGCTGATTTAAAGACGAGGGGAGGGGGGGTACTTTTCTAAATACATTGTTATATAGTCCCGCTGTTTGCCAAACGCTGTGTTTCCCAAAATCATATGTTTGAAATATCATATGATACAGTTAGTAGCGTAGTGGTCATTGCTGGAGATATATTGCACGAACTATAACTGTTGTTAGTCGCTCATAGTCTTGAAGAGCTAGGTTTACTCACTCTAATAGAAAAAAAGCATTCAAACCATCATGGCACGTTAATAATGGGTAGTTTAAGGGGGGGGTGTGGGGGGGGGCGAAGCCCTCCCCATGTCCTTTTGCAAACTACTGCTTTGGTGCATAACTGTTATTAGTCGCTCATGACTGACCAAGAAATTCAGTTGGAGCCCGAGTATGCTGTTGTACAGTTCACGCATTATATCTCCAGCTTTGACAGTCAGCTGATTTAAAGACGGGGGGGGGGGGGAGGGGGGGTGCTTTTCTAAATACATTGTTATATAGTCTTGCTGTTTGCCAAATGCTGTGTTTACCCAAATCATTTGTTTGAAATCATATGATACGGTTAGTAGCGTAGTGATCATAGCCGGAGATATATTGCACAAACTATAACTGTTATTAGTCGCTCATAGTCTTGAAGAGCTAGCTTTACCCACTCTAATAGAAAAAAAACATTCAGATCATCATTGCACATTAATAATAGGTAGTATAAGGGGGGGGGGTTTGGGGGGGCAAAGCCCCTCCATGTCCTTTTGAACACTTCGGCACGTTACTGTTATTAGTTGCTCATAGTTTTATGCCCATGTTTTCATGTTTTTATGCCCGGACATTTCATTTAAAACTTGGATTTTGTAACATAATTTAAGAATATGGTAAACCTTGAATATATTTTCTCGCACAGAGTTTTTTAGGGCCTATTTCTTAGAAAAAACTCCATTCCACTATTTTTTACTTTGTTCCAAATAGCTTAATTAATTCAACCAAAACATTAATTAATTTTTTTCTTTTGTCTTATTTTTTATGATCAAGGTCAATGACTTTTTTTATGAATTTCAGCCCTAATTATACTATGAATTTATCTCATGAACTTGTGTTATTTTTTGGCATCCTTGTACTCTACTCAACTGTAATTGATTGCTAACTGTTTCTTGAGCCAAGTTTCAACGACTAGACAGTTTTTATATGTGTTCTGTTTTGTTTAAAGTTGTTACTGTCCACTCATACGTCATCGTGGAATCGTTATTTTAAGTTTAGTTGACCTAAGGATTACTTTAGTCAAGAATTAGTTTAAATTTTGAGCATATACCTACTGCAAAGACCTTTTTATAGCAAGACTGTATCTGATTACTGTGATGTAGACACTAAATTTAAAATTGACAGCTCAATATTTTCATTATCTTGTTTTTGGGGGCGACTCTGCAAGTGTTGATGCACTGACAACACAAAATTTCCTCACCCCCACTACACTTACCAAGCAAGTATAAAATGGTTTAAAGGAAAAGCGTCTATGTGCCATTCCAACAAATTGCCACCCAGAGAGATCGCCAGCTTTTCAAGCTGGTTTTGAGAGAGCAGGTTGTCTTGTGCTATCGATGACAAATCATTTTGAAGGAGGTGGCGATTTGACGGGATGGTAACTTGACGCAGTCGTGCAAGTTGGTGGCCTGTCGTCAACACAGATGTCAAGTACCCAACAGCCACCTCGTCATTAAGTCATTGCATCAGGTCGCTTTTCCTTTTATAAAAAGTTCAATATTCACACAAAAATAATATTTGTTATTTTGTTGTAATAGCCTACAGTTCAGCAAACAGTTTGTTGACCATCTGTTTTATTGTCAAAATATTCATTCTATTTACAGTAAATTACAAAATTTATAAGTGTATTTTAAGTAGTTGGTAGTGTTTTTGGAAATTATTATTACTTAATTAACTAGAAGTGTCTTAAGAATTCATAAATAAACAACTGTTTGCAAACTACATAGCCATCTGGAGAAATGCCATTCCAGCATGCAGGAAGAAGACTGCATAGAGAAATATTGGTGTTGCAGCATACCTGCATACTCAGCGAATTACAAATGCTGAAATAGGCTAAGTTATTTAAGTGCAGCAAAATCAAGAAAAGTTTTTAAATAATCATGCATAAACATTCTCCTTAAGAATGACAAGAGCCTTGATCATGCAGGGTTGTTGCAATTAAAATATTAAATGGGGGATTTCAGGCTATAATCCAGAAGATTTCAACTAAATGAAGCAAACTAACAAACCAGGTTTGACTTAGGTTTTTTAGCCTATTTCGCATTGTATATTCTGATGAAAACAGAGCGGGGTAGCGATCTGTCGTGTTAGCTCCTACATGGCCTTTAGAGGAGGCAATCAGTCGTGTACACTAACGGAAAAACGCTCCACTTTGGGGTGAAAAGGTGGCAATTTGATGGGTTGACAACTTGACAGCGTCAGTGTATTTTTTGATATGGCTATCTGTCGCCATGGCGAAGTGGCGATTTGACAGGGTGGCTCCTAAATGGAGAACCATTGTAAAACATACCTACAATCAAAGCCGTAGCCAGGAAATTTTTTCGGGGGGGGGGTCATTTCGGCGACTGAATTCCCGGCTCGCCAAAAGTGGTGACTTTTTTTTTACTCACCCATGTGCTTTTCGCCCGCTTTATTCTCGATTTTGGTCCCTTTGAGTCTGCCTCCAGACCCCTATGCATTTGCCCGCGGGGTTTTTTACTATTACGGGGGGGGGGGGGGTTTCGGGGATTTCGGGGGGGGGTTTTCACTCCCGTTTAATACTATTTCAAGGCTATTTCTACTTTTTCGGGGGGGTTCTGACCCCCTAACCCCCCCATTGGCTACGGCCTTGCCTACAATTTTTTAAAAATCTCTACGCAGTGACCACATTAAAACTCTTTTTAATGAATAATACAAAGTTAGTTTTATAACAAAATAACCTAGGCTCTAATAGTTTTAGAATAACAGTTCTTTGTCCTTGCATAAAAACTTCATGCACTTGTTTTGATGAGGAATGGGTAATAAAATTGAAACAAATCCCAGAATTACTGTTAATTATGCTGACATACCACTTTTAAATAAACCATTATATTTATGATGTATTCGTTGTAATATTTTTTGGAAACCAAGAAACTTAAATGGTTTGTATTCTTTTTAGGACTACTCAACAATTGTTTATTATAATAGTTTCAATAATTTTAACTTTTTCATCTTGTTTTAAAGTTACTTTTAAATAATAGGTACCCAAGTAAATCATATATTTTTTACATTTTTTTCTTTTTCACCAGTAACTGATAATTTTACCGCACTTCGTTCGGTATACGCGACATAGGAGCGTACTCCTAGTTTTAATTACTAGTTGTTTGAAAGGTTTAAACGCCTTAGTACCGCAATAGTCTTGTTTGGAAAGGCTTTTTGCCTAATTAGGTGGGAAATCATGGACAGGATAAGCAGGCTTACCTTTGAAAATGTAGGCATCCCAGATAGAACACATAATAAACACACAAAAATGTAGAATATTTCGAAGCCACTGGCCTCTTTGTCAACTTGAAGGGAGAAAGGAGAGAAAGTTGAGATTTTAAATTTTAATGGTCACTGGTTCAGGTGTACCAACACACATGTCTTTAAAAGCCACAGGAAAAATTAAAACATATAGTCCTTGTGTATAATCACTTGAATTTAATAATCACTTCACTAATTATAATATTTACATATATACAATGTCTAAGCCTGCTTGAGGGTAAAGGTAAGGTAAGGAATGGTTTATCTTGGGTTCAGGTTTGGGGGTTCTCTTGATTTGGTGAACCACTGATATGAAAGCTCCCATCTTCTGAGCTGTGATGAATTGCAGCTGGGTGGGAAGGATCTGATAACTTTTGAGTTGAAGCAACTATTGAGATCAGGTATTTTTGATGACTGGCAGCATGGATGGGTATTGGTTTTTCAGGATGGTTGACTTTTATATCATTTCTGTGGTTGTTCATTCTGGTTCTGAGGTTTGCAGTAGTTAGGCCAATATACTGGGCTGGACAGTGGGTACACTGGAGTTGATATATTAAATTTTTTGTTGAGCATGAGTTCTGTCCTTTGATTTTGTAGGTTTGCTACAAAATCAACCCAATATATTGGGCTGGACATTGGGTACACTGGAGTTGATATATTAAATGTTTTGTTGAGCATGAGTTCTGTCCTTTGATTTTGTAGGTTTCTTGGGTGGCTGAGCTTGTGAATGTTGTGCTGGGCTTCGAATGTTTATTTCACACGTTTTGCATCTAGGCTGGTTTGTGACGTAATTTTCGGGGGTCAAAGGAAATATTCCCGTGATCTCCTACCCCGAGAAATTAGTCACCGTGAGCGAGACTCGGAATCGCTCAGAAGGAGCTAATTCCAGGGTTCACTATAATTTTGAAAAAAATAATCGTGGAGCAACTCTCGCAACTACTTCACGCAGGGCTCAGAGCAACCGGATGCAACGACACAGTTCAAAGAATGAGTTGCCTCATCCTTGCCCTCGTGAGAGTGAATAATTTTGCCTATAACGACGAAACGCCTGAGTCGCACGAAGTAATCGCTCTAACGTTAGCCCCTGCCCACACCCTCGCTTGATAAAGGGTTACTATGAGCAAGAGGCTCACCCAACACGTTTTGGGTTACCACGGGCTGGGCTAAAAGCCGTAGCGTGACCCATGACTCTTCACGGAAATCGTGGAAAATCCAAATAAAACTTTCCGGAGTTTATTCGTAGGCGTAAGGCCTAACCGAACGTTGTTCGTAACCGCTCAGTGCGTCGCCCAATTAATAATTTATTAATTGGGTTACCGTGGCGTAGCACGTGCTCCGTAACTTGTCGCGACGTGAGCGTGCAAGTACGGAGTGGACGAAGAAGTAAGTTACTGCACTGAGAAAATGCGCCAAAATCTTCTAGTATTTAATGCTACGATATTTTCGTGAAGGTGAGGAAGGCTAGGCCTAACAATAACGTGAATTAATCTATGCGTCTTTTCGAGAATAATCGCCTACGACAAACTCGGGCAGGTTCGTGGGGACGTAAATTCGAAGTCCGTAATTTCGTCTCTATCGAAATATTCCCGTGAGTCGGGTTCGATAAATGTGTTAGTAAAGCTAAACGTTAAGCAACGAAACGTAAATAATGAAGAAACCGTACCTCCGTATCGTATTTGACCGTCGTCACGTCGAGCGTCGCGTCTCGAGTCGTGTACGTCTCGGCGGCTGGTCTACGAACGAATAATCGCCACGAGGAGCCCAGTCCGGGTCCTCTCCCCTCCTGGATTTCCCAAAATAGGGGTAGTCAGCTGTTCACCCCGTGACGTAAAAACAGCTGATCGCTGGGTAGCCAGTCGGAGAAAAGAAGCCCCAAGATGGCTACCCTCAATGATTGTCAACAGACGCTATGCGGTTATGTTTGGGTGATGCAAGACGAAGCAAAGTGTTTAGAGGTCCATTGTAATTTATAACTGTCATTGCCATCGTAATTAAAGTGGTTTTATTGCGTACAGTGATTTGGCAATGGGTTATTACCCAGGATATTTCGTAAAGTGGTAATTCAGTGTTGTGCAACTTAGGGTGGTCCTAGGTCCAACCTCTATCCTAGGCTAACCTATAGGCCTAGACATACGGGTGAGTCGAATATCGTTTGTTTACCAGCTTAGTCATTTACTTTTTACCCCCCTCCGAAAAAGGCACCTTACACCCCCTACCCACTTCGACAAAAAAAAAGTAAAAAAGGACTTATACTTGGGGGTTACGGCCGTCGGGGCGCCAGGGGTCAACGACAACTCGTCTGATCGTAGAATGGCTTGCATGGCGGGGTTCTTCGGATAATACCGCTGTTTAATCGGGACTACGTTTTCTCCAAGCGAATCGTGTGCTCGGCCAACGTAGTTTGTCCCTCGACAGCGTCAAACAATGGCAACTCGTGTCCTCGTCAGCGGTTAACGCGCTCAGGGCACTCACCGCTCGAAAGGGCTCTTCGTCTAGCCCCGAGGAACGTTCGACCTCCGGATGGAATTGGATGAGGTTGACGTCCGTAATGCACCCCATGCCCAAAACCATGTCTGTCGTGAGGCCAGGAACGTAAAGCGCTTCCCACGTCAGATATTGCCCGGCGATTACGCCTTCGATGCAATACTGATCTGTCACGTGGGAGCTGGCACCGTTAGCCATCCTCAGGTCCACCTTCCTCTCATGTGGTTCGATGCCGTGTGCACTTAAGTGCCGCGCCACCTGGTCCCCAATCAGGTTAACGGCAGAGCCGGTATCGACAAGGGCTCTGAATACCGTGCCGGAGAGGGAAACGTCCACGAAAGGTCGATCATCGGTGGCCTGGGTACTCTTGCCTCCGCCGGTGGACGTTCTTATGACGTCGAGCCAGCGGGTCCATCGCTCGCGTTCCTCGGAGGTCGTTCCTCGTTTCGGGGCGCCGGACTCAGATGGCCTCCGGTCGACTGAGTCCTTCTCCCGTTTCCCGACCTTCAGCGGCACCGGCGGGTTGACACACCCTCCCGTTTGCACCGAAAGCACCGAAGTACCTTCGGTTTACTGCAGTCACGGAACAGGTGCCCTGCCTCTTCGCAGTTCCAGCAGATCAGACCGCTTCTGCCTGGGCTGCGTGCCGGGGATCTGGAAGCTCGCGCAGATCCGGATCGTTTGTTCTCCCGTGGCGGAGAAGAGCGACGCGCTGGGCGCTCACCAGCGTCGGACTGCTGGTTACGGCCCCACCCTGAGGTTGCGTTAGACCGACGTCTAACTTCCACCTTGGGTTTAGCCTCGTTCCCACGGCTCAATTTGTCGACGGCCGCGCTATCGTACGTGTCGGTCTTGCACTTGGAGGCTTGGTATGCGGTCTCCGGAACGAGAGCGACTGATGGTGACGGAGGAGGGCGGAAGATCTGGCGGCTACGTATGTAAGCCTGGTAATCTTCGGCCCTTGCCATCAACCCTTCGACCGTGGTAAAGTCGGATCGCCGGACCATCAGTTTGTACTCGGGCCTCATATTGCAATATATGAGGTCGAGCTTCCCTTGCTCCGAGAACGTTCCGCTACGTCGAATCAGGGTTGAAATCGCTACCACGTAGCTGCGGATCGGCTCGTGGTCACCCTGAGTTTGTTTGCGAATCTCCTCGTCGAGGCTGTGGTGATAGCCCGTGATAGGAACTGAGCCTCGAAGCACCGCTTACAATCCGCGAACGAGTGCCACGCGTTCCGTGTATTCCGGTACCAGAGCAAAGCCATCCCGGTTAGCAGCTCGGGCATCGCCTTGAGCATCTCGTCGTGCGTGACTCCTTACGCCTCGATCATCTCCTCGAGTCTTTCGAGGAAGGAGACCGGGTCTTTCTTGCCATCGAAATGCAAGTTCCATTTGCGAATCCGGTCACATAGCGACGGGGTGTCGCTTGGTGGCCGGCCACCCCGGACGTAGGGGTTACTTGCCGACGTGCAGGGAGCGTAGTAGAGGGGCTGGCTAACCGTCGGGTACGTTGGCCCGAAGTACCCAGTTTTCCGAAGGGACCGGAAATCGCAGTGGCATCGGCCGAATATCCCAGTGTCTAGGTCACGAACGGCGTCGGTCTCACCGGCAAGTCCCCGAGCGGTGCCGGTTCACGATAGCGACCGCTGAACGTAGTGTCGTACCAAGGGGCCGTTCGCGCATCGAAGTGACCAGGGTTGTATGACGAGGCCGCGTTAATCTTCACGGCTTCAACCAAGGTCATCGAATTCCTCGCAAGCGAAGTCAAAGTCCGCTTCACAGTCTCCGAATCCGCGTGCGGTGGTAGACCGAGTATATCCCTGACACTAGCGGTTTCGTCAACCACCGGTCGCGGGGGCCACTGCACGCTCTGAGACGTCAACGGCAGACCGGCTACCGTTTGTGCCTCAGGTAGACCCGCGTACGAGAGCTGCGGTACCGTCACAAAAGTCTCAACGGTGGTCACAGAGGCGTTTGCGGCTAAGTGGCCGATCGATCCCAAAGGATTTTTCCAAAACTCGCGGAACCGCTCGCGAAGTTCAGCACCGTTTCCGTCCGTTCGTAAGCCAAACCGTGCCATCTCAGCGACGAGTTCGGCCTTGCTGACCTCATGAATCCACCCAACACGTGAGTCGTCAAATGGCGACCTCACGTGCTCACCCACGGTTACCGGGGTTAACTGGGAGGTTGTCATCGTGGTCGTGGTTGTGATCAGCGTTTGGCTGCCGCACACGACTGCAGCAGTAGCCGGGGCATGCATGACTGGCAAGATGCTTGGCCTCGTAGTCACCGAGTCGGTTGTCGTGACAATCTCGGTTGCCTTCGGGAATTTCCTCATTTTCGAATCTAGTTTTTAACGAGTCCAAATGTTCGGGCGCCAGAAATGTGACGTAATTTTCGAGGCTCAAAGGAAATATTCCCGTGATCTCCTACCCCGAGAAATTAGTCACCGTGAGCGAGACTCGGAATCGCTCAGAAGGAGCTAATTCCAGGGTTCACTATAATTTCGAAAAAAGTAATTGTGGGGCAACTCTCGCAACTACTTCACGCAGGGCTCAGAGCAACTGGATGCAACGACACAGTTCAAAGAATGGGTTGCCTCATCCTCGCCCTCGTGAGAGTGAATAATTTTGCCTATAACGACGAAATGCCTGAGTCGCGCGAAGTAATCGCTCTAACGTTAGCCCCTGCCCACACCCTCGCTTGATAAAGGATTACTATGAGCGAGAGGCTCACCCAACACGTTTTGGGTTACCACGGGCTGGGCTTAAAGCCGTAGCGTGACCCGTGACTCTTCACGGAAATCGTGGAAAATCCAAATAAAACTTTCCGGAGTTTATTCGTAGGCGTAAGGCCTAACTGAACGTTGTTCGTAACCGCTCAGTGCGTCACCCAATTAATAATTTATTAATTGGGTTACCGTGGCGTAGCAAGTGCTCCGTAACTTGTCGCGACGTGAGCGTGCAAGAACGGAGTGGACGAAGAAGTAAGTTACTGCACTGAGAAAATGCGCCAAAATCTTCTAGTATTTAATGCTACGATATTTTCGTGAAGGTGAGGAAGGCTAGGCCTAACAATAACGTGAATTAATCTATGCGTCTATTCGAGAATAATCGCCTACAACAAACTCGGGCAGGTTCGTGGGGACGTAAATTCGAAGTCCGTAATTTCGTCTCTATCGAAATATTCCCGTGAGTCGGGTTCGATAAACGTGTTAGTAAAGCTAAACGTTAAGCAACAAAACGTAAATAATGAGGAAACCGTACCTCCGTATCGTATTTGACCGTCGTCACGTCGAGCGTCGCGTCTCGAGTCGTGTACGTCTCGGCGGCTGGTCTAAGAACGAATAATCGCCACGAGGAGCCCAGTCCGGGTCCTCTCCCCTCCTGGATTTCCCAAAGTAGGGGTAGTCAGCTGTTCACCCCGTGACGTAAAAACAGCTGATCGCTGGGTAGCCAGTCGGAGAAAAGAAGCCCCAAGATGGCTACCCTCAATGATTGTCAACAGACGCTATGCGGTTATGTTTGGGTGATGCAAGACGAAGCAAAGTGTTTAGAGGTCCATTGTAATTTATAACTGTCATTGCCATCGTAATTAAAGTGGTTTTATTGCGTACAGTGATTTGGCAATGGGTTATTACCCAGGATATTTCGTAAAGTGGTAATTCAGGGTTGTGCAACTTAGGGTGGTCCTAGGTCCAACCTCTTTCCTAGGCTAACCTATAGGCCTAGACATACGGGTGAGTCGAATAGCGTTTGTTTACCAGCTTAGTCGTTTACTTTTTACCCCCATCCGGAAAAGGCACCTTACAGGTTACAGGGGTAGGATCCTTCGGTTATTTTGGGCTTGGTTCCGGTGATATCTTCTGTTAATTTAGGGTGCACAAGGATTTTTTTCAGGTTGGAGGTTTGTCTGAAAACTGTTGTTGGTGGTTTTTGAAGAAAGTTATCAGATCAATCAGATCAATCAAAAGTTATCAGATCCTTCCCACCCAGCTGCAATTCATCACAGCCCAGAAGATGGGAGCTTTCATATCAGTGGTTCACCAAATCAAGAGAACCCCCAAACCTGAACCTAAGATAACCATTCCTTACCTTACCTTTACCCTCAAGCAGGCCTAGACGTTGTATATATGTAAATATTATAATTAGTGAAGTGAACAGTAAATTCAAGTGATTATACACAAGGACTATATGTTTTAATTTTTCCTGTGGCTTTTAAAGATGTGTGTTGGTACACCTGAACCAGTGACCAGTAAAATTTAAAATCTCAACTTTCTCTCCTTTCTCCTTCAAGTTGACAAAGAAGCCAGTGGCTTCAAAATATTCTACATTTTTGTGTGTTTATTATGTGTTCTATCTGGGATGCCTACATTTTCAAAGGTAAGCCTGCTTATCCTGTCCATAATTTCCCACCTAATTAGTACCATAATAATAAGAGACATTTTAAACCAAAACAATCCTTTTTTATTATAGTATAAAATACCTTCTTTATATAAAATAGTATAAAAATAGTAGTTCTTTATAGTATAAAATAGTAACCTCGCTTAAGATCCTCCTAATTTTGATATATTATAGCGCATGGTTTTCAGCAAAGTATCAGCATCACGTGTTTTACATAAACAAAGCAGACTTTTTTTGATCCCTTGTTTTTTAAGTGGCAGACAAATTACATTATTTCTCTTTTTCTGGGGAAATCTAGCAATTTCAGTAATTTTCTGCGCCCCTGATGTCGAGACCTTCAATATGAGCCCTCTCCCATCATCCTACTAAATGCAAAACGCCAACAATTTCTGTGCAAAAATTTCGCTTACCCAATTATATAGATTTCTTGGATTCTTTCCAAAGTTAATGATAATTATTTTTAACTAAGTGAAAATGTTTTCAGGTTATCATTATTTTTACATCAAAGATAAATCATTGAAACATTTTGGACCCAGGTATACAAGATTTTTCAAAAAAGGCTATTTTGATTTTTGGTTGCCGATATTATGCTAGTCTTATAATCATGCAGATATCTATGTGCCCAATTGCCTATTTTTTTAATAAAAAATATTTAAATCTTTGAACACAGAAAGAAATTGTAATGGAAATTTTTTTAACTATCTAAACAATGACATCGATGCATGTCGTCTTATCTTAATTAGCCCGAAGAAATTACTTTAGTGTTTTTCCAAAGTAATCTTTAGTGTTTTATAAAGTATTTCCCCAGCAATGAATTGCATGTTGAATCTGAGAGTGAACCACTAATACAGAGATCTTTTCAGTTCCTTATCACACTTGTTTCTTAAATACATTACACTGCCAATTTTCTAGGATCATCAGGATCGAGGCTGTCTCGGATACCAAAAATCTTGGATAATATGGAGGTTGCTTCTATTTTAAAGTCAGAATGTTATGAGACCACATTAGTAAGTGTAATGCTGGTAAAATATTAGTTAGTTTCATCAATCTATCTAGTATGTAGGTCGGTAAAAGTTTCTAGTAAAAAAATTAGTTAAATACAGTAACTTTATTTAAATATAACAATCAGTTACATGCGCTTTGTCGAGGGAAATTGTCACATAATGTAAGTTTACATTCGTATGAACATTTGTTTATGGTGGGAGTTCACTACCGGCAAGCAAGGGTGACGGGGGGGAGGGGGAGGCAATACGTACATGGTAGTGTACTGTTGCAATCGGCATGACTCATTTTTATGACACTCTCATGAGTCCTCTTGTGATACATAGTTCACTGAATATCTGAACAAGTCAAATTTGCTTTTGTTTGACGCAAGTGAACTCTCGCCTTACAACCAGCAAATGTCTCGTCAGTTCGTCTACGTGTGATTTTGATTCGGAACACAAATCTAGATTATTGTGGAGTATTCATATCATAAAACAATACTTTGATAATACTTTAAATTAATAACTTTAGTAAATGCATAAATTAACATATTACTAATTTTATATTCACTTTAAACAAAATACTACTCAAAGTACAACTACAAAATCACGTTAGTCATGTTATTATGTTTAGACCTGAAATAAAAATAAGCATGCATTTTTTAGCTTAGAGCGAACTTGGAGAACCCAGAGTCTCAGATAACCAGGGCTCGAATAGTCGGGAGTGTACTGTCGTCAAATGATCTGATGCCTCACTTCAACTGATTATTTACAAATGAAACCTGCGGTTTCAAGAGAGCTTCTCTTCAAAATGGATTCTCAAATACTTTTCCATAGTTTAGCAATTACTGGACAAATTATTATCACAAGCAAAATTGTGAAAACAATATCTCTATCAATGCTAAATTTAAATGAATAAATTTAATATATTTTGTCTTTATCACAATGATTTTCATAATTTTTATGGCACAAAACCTGCAAATAATTTTTATACTATTTTTCAAGTACATTTGTAGATAAAATAATTAAGTGCTGGTGTTTAAGAATTTTTTGGTGAAATCTACATATATTTCTAGAAAAAAATATTAAAGACTGTACATGTAAAAAATAAACAGATGAGGTGGACACTTCCTTGCCTTGACAAGAAATCCAAAATTGTAACCATCTAAAATTGTAAAACAAAATTTTTAATTTATTAATTTTCAAAAAACTAGGAAACGCTAACTTTATTTTTTTGCTGTTGTAAAAACGTACCTGCACTCATAAAATAGGGTATCCTGAATTTGCCAGCCATGACCCTATTCCTCATACACTGCAGTGTTGAGCCATCAAAAGGCAGAGCACCACACACCAACACATACAGCACCACTCCTAAACTCTGGAAACAATCATCCAAAATAACTTAGTGACAACATACAAGCTAGATAAAATTCATAACAAATTACTAAGTTATGTTTAAGTTTTAGATATATAACTGCCTGTTTAACTCACTGTCTCACTGGTTAAAGGATACAAATTTATTTTTCACTTCCCGATGAACTAGTGACTTTGGTACCGTTTTCTGTAAGGAATGTTACCAAGTTTGAATTTTTACACATTTTAAAATGCATTGAAAAACATTATACAGAGTGATTTTTTTTAAACGCAACCCATTTTTAAGATTGAGTAACGCATATATAAATATGAAACGAGTATTGTTTTGTTTATATTTACATTTTATACAACCAATTACTTAAGATTGATCGCATTTAGTTAACATTATAAGTTCAAACAATCCTCCATTGGCATTTGTATAAAGTTGTGCTCTCTCCAACAAATTCCCGAACATGTTTTGCTAGGTACCTCTTTAAATTTCTTGCATTGTTATGTTGGTTTTTGAGGTGCTGAATATCCTGTGAATTGTTTACATAGGCCTTACTTTTTATGTATCCCCAAAGAAAATAATATAGTGGGGTCAAATCCGGGGATCTTGGGGGGAAATAATCCTTCACTGATAAAATAAAGTTTTGGGTTGGGTTTTAAAAAAAACAAAAAACACCCTGTATATGAGACAATAGTATATAAGGAATAACACATACTAAATACACTTTTAAATTTTTGATAGGATTAGCCCGAGCGATCCATCGGGAGAGGGTAGGGGTCAAACTCTCATTTATTATAGTGAAACTCATCTGTCGTTTCTTATTACTGTACCAGGGTGGTACAGTAATAAATTTTTACTCCAAATTTACTCCAAACAAATTTTTCCATTCCCGGTTTTTTCCCGGTTTTCACGGGCATTTTCGGCCGTATTCCCGGTGGCAGGGGCAAACCCAGGGGGGGATAAAGGGGATATATGCCCCCGAAATTTTAGAGAACAAAAATTTTGGACGAAAAGACAACCATTTTCGGCTATCACGACGCGACTACGATTTTTATCTACCGCGACGCGAAGACGCTTTTCGTATACCGTAACGCGACGATGACTTTCGTTTCCCGCGACGCGAAGAATTTCGTTTGCCGCGGCGTGAAGACGATTTTTGTCTACCGCGACTCGAAGACGAATTTCGTCTACTGCGACGTGACAACGATATATGTGTCTACCGCGACGCGATACTCGGCGACCGTGGCATTAACACAACGACGATATTCGTCTACCGCGACGACTAGATTCGCTTACCGTGACAACGATTTTGTCTACCGCGACGACGATATTCGTCTACCACGACGACCTTATTTGTCTATCATCACATTAGTACAGGTGTTTGAGAGTACATAAATCCCCCCTTCCCCCTTCTTACACGATATCCCCCCCCCCGAAATTGAATCCTGGGTTCGCCCTTGCCCGGTGGCATATTAACTCCATAATAGTCGTCCCAATTAATTGGTGACAACAGAGTAAACAATGTCTTACAGTTATTCTATATTATTATTAAATCCATCTCAACCATGTGGAAAAAACAGAATAGCCTGTTAATTAAAAGAGTTTAAAAAGGTTTAAACGCAAGAGGCAAGATGAGTTTCCACCGGCCGCTTGTACAATCAGGGTGTTAACGAAATCGGGCTATAATTCCCGTACATTACACACCAAAATTACGTATTTTACGCTGGGTAATAGATAATGCTTGAGTATACACGAAATAAACCACATTTTTGTAATTTGCATTTTTAAATTTCAGTGACTCGCTGAGGAGTCACGGTTAACCCAATCACGGAACCAATAAGGCTGAAGCAACAACAACGGCTGGCAATATTTTGAAGCAGGCGGTATTCAAAAATTCAACTAGAAATAGGCCTAAATCAAAATGAGTCAGAACACGCAAATACAAGGCAACAAAACGTGCAACAGACGGCAAATCAGCATTGATCCTCTACTCACGCGGCAGCAGACTGTTCGCCGTAGAACGGTTAAAAAATACTTGAAAATAAATAGTCCTCAAAAGTTTTTGTCAAAACCAACTTTTCATTGTAAAATGTAATCCAAATGCATTTTGTAACGTACCGTACGTTGTATGACACCAAACGGATAATTATTAAATTACTACCTTATCGTATTCGATGCTTAAAGGTAGTAGAACTATGAACCATATAAATTAGATAAGTGGAGGAAGACGCAAAAATATGGATATCGTTCGAAAACTTGACAAAGTAAGGGTACGCACGCGCCGACTATCGGCCTGTCTTGCTTCACATTGCTGTCTGCCCGAATTCACGTTTCACAACGCAGTGGCAGTGGCAGCCGCTAATTGGCTCGACGCAATGACAACACTTGGTTACCATGACAACCTGCTATGCACACTATATTATGCGCCATCCGTGTGGTGGGGGTGGGGGGAGGAGAAAGGAAGGAAGAAAGGATGAATGGAAGTAAGACAAAAAACTTCAGTAACCAGAAAGACGACAAAACAAAATTGATATTAGATGTTCACTCTCGCACCCGATTTTGTACTGATTTCCCAATTCTAACCAAAGTTGAACTAAACACCATTTAAAGTTGATATTGAAAAGATAAAACCCAATTTGTGACAATAAATAACTTCTGAACATAAAATTTTGTGGTCTATCAATTATTTAATTTTTATACACTAATTGTACTCATTTTTGCGAATCGTCATGCCGTAAACATAAAACACAGCACGTTGAAATTCATTGTTGGTGACTGTGAGTTTGTTTAGATTTTTATTTTTGCGAACATTTATTTGCCATTACTGTTAGCGAATTTCCCCTATAGGGAAGAAGCTATTACCGTAGGTCTCATGGTAAGACCTAAGCCCGAGACCATGATAACTTTTCGTTTTGGGGCCACCAGAAGCAAAAAACACCATTCGTTCGAATTTATATATATATATATATCTATCTATCTATCTATATATATATATGTGTGTGTCTGTGAGCACGATAGCGGCCGTAAATATGGTCCGATCTTAATGAAATTTGGTACAGACATGTAAAGTGGTGATCGATTGGACAAGTTCGTAAACCAGCCCGATCGGACCATCGGAAGGGGGGGTAAAGGGGGGATAACCCCCCCAAAAATGGGTTTTTTGGGGTATTTACATAAAAAAATGAAATTAATCAAATTTTTGTTGGCACCATTGGATTCGCCTAAAAAAAACAAACAATTTAGTATTTGAATCATTGCTCTATGTCCATTGGTTACCGAGATATTGAAAATGGTAAACACTGTACGTTGTCCCAATGTTAACCTTATGGGGAATAAGTAAAATTCTATATCTCGCTCATTTCTCAACATATCTTAATTAAACTTGGTTTGTGGCTTCATCTAGATGAGATATAATGTATTTTAGTCAAAAATCCTCGAAATTTCAATTTTTGTGGCAGCAAACCTGCATAATCATTCCCCATGTTATCCTTATGGGAAATAAAAAAATTCTATATCTTACTTATTTTTTAACATTTCTTGACAAAACTTGGTATATGGCTTCTTCTAGTTAAGATATACTAACTAATGAATTAAAACTAACCAGTTTTAACATACCTGTTGCAGCAAACCTGCATACTCATTCTACATGCTAACCTTATGGGTAATAAAATAAGTTGTGTAGTTCGCTCATTTCTCAAAATATACTGATAAGAAATGGCATGAGGCTTCATACAGTTAATATCTACTTGATTATGGCTTAAAATATCCAAATCATCAAATTCCTGAGGCAGCAAACCTGTGTACTCTCTTTCCCAATGTTAACCTTATGAGAGGTAAATGCAATTGGATAGCTTTCTTATTCCTCAGCATATCTTGATAAAACATGTTATGTGGCTTTATATAGTTTAGATATATTGGATTGTAGCCTATAATACCTCATTTTCAAATTTCTGTGGCAGTAAACCTTTATTTTTCCATACTAATCTTATGAAGAATAATTTATTTTTGAATACCAATTGTGGGCATTTGGCAAATCACAGGATGAGGGAACAGGGCTCAAATTAAATGTTTTAATGTCAGGGACTCAGGAAAAGTGCTGCAATTTCTTAAAGTTTGCTAGATAACAAAAAATAACATAAAATAACTGCCATTTAAGTAGCATTGGGAAGTAGCATTGGGATCTAAAACGTCTGCTTTGTTTACATTAAAACATGTGAGCTGATGTTTGATTCAAAGCCACATGGTGGATACAGACATATGGCTTACTTAAAGGCCAGATAACTAAATATGTCAAATAAATGTACTATAGCGAATACAGATTTTTACTGATGATGTTTATGAAATTTTTTACTCAAACTTAAACAGCTGGTCATTTCCCCATACGATTAAATTGGAAAAGCCAGCTGTTTTGAAGTTTTGAACATTGCATTTTCGTGCCAAGTATAGGCTATTATTTTTTATAGCCTGTTGATCTTAAAAGCCACTAGGAGAGTATTTTTGCACGCTTTCTTTTGAATGTATATTGATTTTACTTGATGCGAGACTTCATTTAAATTATTTATTTATGCACTTGAAATTCGCTGAGTATGCAGGACTGCTGCAACGGAGGTATTTTTACTAATAATAAGTGATGGCAAATTACGGCAAAAATCACAATCAAAGCCTAACCAATGCTATGCCGGTTCAAAAATTATTTTACGAATCGGACGCCTTTAAATTATACGTTTAATTAATCTTTTAGGGGCGGGCGAATAGTGGGTTTTCATTTCGAGTCGAGTAGTAAGCCAAATACCCGAGTATAAGTTTAATTAACTAATCATGCAGAAAAACAAACAGTAAAGAAAACATAAGGGGAGGTACTACTGCAAAATAATTTCAAACACAATTTAAAATCTTCGGTGCAAAGATAATGGTTCAGCGTTATCAATAAATCACTTCAAAATTACGTTCTTCAGTTTAGAATAACCCACGCTTTTATCGACATTCGTCGAGCCGCTAGTCAATACGCATGAACACCTGACCACTTTTTGTCTCTTTCTTATCTTCAATTTTCGCTAAGCCGAATCTGACCGACACAAAAAAAACCAATTTCCTGAAACAGGCTGTAGTTATAATAATTACAAACTGAAAAATACAATACTTGTATATTTCGTACGTCAATGATCTCGCGGTTATTCCTTTTAGAAAGACGGAAATCTTTGCCGGTAAAATTGATCCGCAGTTTACAGAATCGAACTACTGGACCATACCAAACTCAAGTTCATTTGTACGTTTTGACTAGAAAATCGCCACAACTAAATAGAGGCATATTATAGGCCTACATCTCGTTGAAATAGTGGCTGTTTTTCTTGCTTGCAAAACAGAATAATAAATTATAAGCTTATTTTTATCTTCGTCAGTTTTGCAACCGAGTTTGCGGTTATTCAAAGCACAACTAACCAAGAATCGATACCTAATAAAAACAAATGAAATCGTCTTTTTATGGAGAAGTACGTTATACGAATAAAAATTAACCTTTGGCGGTATATGAGTGACTTTTTTTAAGAGTAGGTACTCATCACTAATGATCCTTGAGTACGTTGACTGTACGTAATAATAAAGTTTCGTAGAAAACGTTTTATTTTAACCCCAATTCTTCTGCGTAGAAATTCGTTGTTCCATTATCTGCCTACACTTCCCTCCCCTTGACTGCACTATTGCACAATCACTGTTGTCTGTCTGCTCCCCTGCAGGTGGACTGGGCAGACAACGTCATTCACTATCCCTGTCGACCAACAATCTTCACCACAGATTGGCGTTTACGCTGAGAGTGGCGATAGACACTGGACACTCTTTGCCGTCTTTCGCTTTTTACTGACGCGTATGTGATTCTGCTTCAAGCAGTTGCGCATTAGTAGTTGTATTTGGAAGTTGCTTAGCATAAATATGACGAAATGATCTTGCGTTTTTCGTCAACTATTTTAATATTGATTTGTTTACGATGTTTATTATTGTTCTTTAAAAAATGGCGTTTTCCCGGATTTCGCTTGAGATTCACGGTTATTTCCCGTTTTTTTCACGGTTTGAAAAATTCCCGGCTAGTTCCCGGTTTTCCCGAATTCCCGATGCAGTGGCCACCCTGTGTACTAATTTAGTATATTAAATTATTTTAAGACTCCAACTCTAGGTAGGCCTATTTTAAAGCGAATATGAATAGATGGAGGGAAGATAAATGGTTGACTGGGCCAACGTCTGACTGGAGTTCCCCATCTCGGAGAAACGGCTAACTCCTAGACGCTGTTTAATCGGCAGACATGGGAATCGCGGAGTGACTTGGCGCTAGACGATAGCGGCTGACAGTTACTCTCAGTTTCATTCATACGATGACAGTGACTGCACTGGTCAGAAGTAGGTGGGCCAACTTTATGGTCAGTGGCGACGTGTGACATTTTTGAGTGGTCATCGCTGATAGTGTAGGAGTAGACGGGACTGCGACGGCGCCGTGCTTCGGAACGGCTATTATAGAACAGTCGCGACAGTCTTGCGCTTGACCGGCCCGGATATCCATCCCCCAGCGTCATTCATAGACCCCTCGACTCTACTGAAAAGGCGAATGGATTAATACTGATACTTAAAAGCTCTCGGATGAAAGTTTAACATTGAAAAATGCAGCTAGCTATTTTATTAAATAGTTTAGTTTTATAATTTCAATTTTACAATTTTTAATCAGTTTAGTTTTATTTTCATAACTGTTTCAGTTGAACAATCATATCACCTTCTTCTTCAGTCATTGTTGTGCTCATCAATTAATAATAAAACATGTTAAACATTTAATTATTAAACCAATGCAAACTAAACAAACACAAGCACTACGCGCGGCGCGAGAAACGAACATGACACTGACAGCCACAATCAATGAAGTTGAGAATCGCTCGCTATGTGGCGAAGGCTGCTGAGTACAGCCGAACGCCAACCAATTCTCCAACGACAGAGATGAGTTGGCCGCCTTTACACAACAGCGGTGTGAGTGGTGGGGATGGACGCGGGGAGGTGGGGGCTCCACTAGATTGGATTCTCCAAACTCGGCGAATCGGTTTGGATAAAGAACTAAGGACGCAACGAATCTGTCGTGCAAAGCGAAACGCCGTGCATAAAATAGTCTGATACTTCGAAAATTTATGATTTTCTTTTGAAAATAATAGACATTTAGTCTTCTATCATTATGTTATTTATAGTTTTATTTTAAATATTTACTTTTAAAATTGAGTTAGTCATCGGCGAATCTGTAGATGACCGCACACCTCGCCACTGCTTATGGTTTAGAATGACCATGAACATTATATTATTCTATTGACTGATGATGATGGTGTTAATAATGAAGTAAGGCAAAAGTAAATAACAGTTTAAGACGAGAAATAAAATTGGGATTGATAAAAAAACCTTACTGAACTATGAGTGTTTTTTAAACTAATGGTGTTTAATGATTGATGAACGAATGAAGTGAGGCGAATTATTAGTCTGAATGAAGTGAGGTATTAGCTGAGTCGAATATTCTTGACTGTCATGTCACTGTTTGGGCTTACCTGTGTGTGTGTGTGTACGTAACGTGATAACTCAAAAACAGTAGCACAGATTATTTTAAAATTCCTACAAACGTTTAATAGCTTAATGAAAATGTGTTATTAAATTTTGAAGCAGATCCCCTGAAGCGTTTATTAACAATTTGATTTTAAAAATTGAAAAAATGCCAATAAATTAGCATTGGCGAAAAATTGTGTTTATTAGCAATGAGATGCAAATGAAGATGACATCAAATACAGTAGACTCCCAATAATTCAGACCCCTCGGGACCAGATCCTTGTCAGAACTACAAAAAATTCCAAACCATCCAGAGGCCTATCAAACGTGCTAAAAGTAAAATAAATAGCATATCTTTATATTGAATAAATAATCTGATGCAAAAAAAGTTATTTTTAATATTTACGATGTTTGTTTTTAGGCAGATGTAACAAACTATGTGATCCCTGACTATTTCTGCTGTGAGAAACACGTCCATGGGCAAATTTTTGGCGACGTCTGATTTCTGAGAAGCTGTCCAAACCTTCCGATGTCCAAACCACCCGATTCCGAATGAGGTGAGTCCACTGTACAAAACCAAAACAAAAGTACTAGTGAAAAGAAAGTGGTAAATATATTATTTTCAGAAAAAGATACATCACATGCTGATGTTAACGATTCTTCAGTTACCTTTAAAAAGGTTTCATTATTAGGTTTATTACTAATGGGAAACCCAAAATTTACATGCGATTGTAAGTTTACAAATATGTCAAATATTTCGATAATTAGTTATCAACTCTAAAAAATCTCCGAAATTTAGCACGTAACTTGGTTTTTATTTCAGCTGAATCGAATATTTGCAGATTTGGCAATGGCAACATCATGAGGTAATTTGTTTATCGTCGAATGCTCAGATTGGTCAAGTGGTTTTCTAGTGCAAGTGGTGCGCTACTATCATCTATGAACATGAGGTCACTTAGTGATGGAAAGAGCGTGTCGACGGACTAGCGTCTAAGAGTGAGAGATCACTCCATGATGGGGAACCCCAGCTGGCCATTCGCCAAGTCGATTAAAAGCATGGATCCTGAATAGATGAGTGTAAAATAGATCATATGAAAACTTGGATTTTGGCAAAGATCAGCTGATTTGTCTGCCAGGATTATTAATTATAGCAGGGGTATCAAAAAAGAGGGTCTCGTAGCGACACTGAGCGAAACAAGTATGTTTATATATCAAAAGCCTACTATATTTTTGAATTCATATTTAATATTCATTTAACAACAAAAAGTTAAATTAAAGTTTAGCGAATTTCAAGAAAACTATATATTAATAGGCAAGTATTATTTTTGTAATCCCCATCAGCTTGTGGGCATCATAGGAAAAAACTGAGCACACCGTAAGAATTCTATTTTCCTGTATACCTGCACAATCCCATTGTAATCCACTATAGTTTTAGAGATTTATAGAAAAAACAAATTAGTCCTGCATCTGACAATGTTATCTGAGTGCAAATTTTGTCCAGAGAATTTTCCATCTTTATTTTGTAGTAAGGGTCTAAAGAAGTGTTTTCCACTCGGGTGTCAAGCACGCAAGTGGTACGTTCTCCGGCTATGACGTCATCAAAATGGCGGACAAGCAATTTTGAAATGCATATATTTTGAATACTATTAGTCGGATCGGAATAATTTTGTTTTTGTTTGAAAGGTAATTTTTTATGCTAAACATTTTATATTTACACATTTGCTGTATCAATAATACTTTTTTAGTAATTTTTAAAAAACCTCTTTTAATAAACCTGTTACTAAAATTCAATATATAAGCTTTTTAATGAAAACATGATCAAAACATGCCAATGGTAAATGTTTTAGAGAATTTTAAGACCTTTTCAAAAATACCATATATATTATATCTTTACTAGAATAATAAAGTGAAGAAACTGGATTAATGTTGTAAAAACACGGAATCTTCCGTGTGGCAGACCAATCTTAGACGGTCCAGTATTAATTGTGCAAGAAAGGTAAAGAGAAATTTACTGATTTATTTTATAGTAGATCTATAAAGAAGCATTTTCCACCCGGGTATCAAGAATGCACCTTAATCGTTTTCCAAGGATGATGTCATCAATATGGCGGAATATCCATTAATAAAAAAAGACTCTATTTCACATACTATTTGTCCGATTTGAATAAACTTTTTTTTGTTTGAAAGATAATATTTAAGCCTACAATTTTTGTATCTAAACATATATTCTACTCATAATAATTATTTTGTAATTTTCAAAAAATGTGTTTTTTAAAACTTTTTTGCTCTATTTTTGCACAACTTTTTTCATGAAAAAATTAGCAAAATATGTCGAACGTAAAATTTTTAGAGAATTTTAATACCTTTACAAAAATACCATATTTCATATGGTTAACTCAAACATTAATGTGAGGGAACGCAATAAAACTTATAAAATCAATGAATTTTTCGTGTTTCCCAAGAAAATGCTTCACCCTCGGCCGGGCCACTGCTCTGCGTGTAAGACAGAAATAAAGAATTTTACTGCTTTATTTTGTATAAGATGTCTAACGAAGCGTTTTCCACTCGGGTGTCAAGACTGCACCTAAATCGTTTTCCGGCGATGACGTCATCAATATGGCGGAATATCCATTATTAAAAAAGGCTCTATTTCACATTCTATTCGTCCGATTTGAATAAATTTTTTTTTATAAAAAGATAACATTCAACCCCACAACTTTTGTATTTAAACATATATTCTATTACTTATAATAATTTTGTAATTTTCAAAAAACATGTTTTTCCCCTCTTTTTGCTCTATTTTTGCATATACCTTTTTAATGAAAAAAATTATCAAAATATGTCTAACATTAAATTTTTAGAGTGTTTAAATACCTTTACAAAAATACCATATTTCGTAAAATTAACTCCAAACATTAAAGTGAGGGAGCTAAATAAATCTTATAAAAACAGTAAATTTTTCGTTTTTCCCAAGAAAATGCTTCAACCTCAGCCAGGCCCGGGCCACTGCTCTGTGTGTAAAACATATAAAAATATTTTTACTGCTTTATTTTTTATAAGATGTCTAAAGAAGCATTTTCCTCTTGGGTATCAAGAATGTACCTAAAACGTTATCAGGCTATGACATCATCAATATGGCGGAAAATTCATAAACAAAAAAGCTCTATTTCACACACCACTTCTCCGATTTTAATAACTCGGCTCAGGGGCCTGTGCCTAGCCCAATTTTAATTCCTTTCATATTTATTGCTGAATATGTAGCAGCAGATCATGATTAAAAATATCAATTTGTATGAAGTTTAGTAAAATAATATGAATTCTAGATTTGTGGTTAGTCACTATTTTAATTAGGACCATACATGCCAGTTAATGTTGTTGGCATATTAGTATGTAATTCGCGCATTATATCTCCGGCCATGGCTACTATGCTACTAATCGAATCATATAATATTTTCTAAATATTAAATTGGTAAACACAATGTAGAACAATGTTTTCAGAAAAGTACCCCCCTCTCCCCCCGCATCTTGCTATCACCTAACTCTGCCATAGCCGGAGATATAATGCAAGAACTGTACAACAGCATGCTCAGGCCCCAACCGAATTGTTATCTTGGTCAGTAAAATTGTATTCACTGAGAATGTCTTGGTTGGGAATGTATTTTTAGTAAAATAAAAGCGAATAATGATTTATTTAAATTTATGCTTGCAATAACTTTCCCAATAAAGTTTGTTTCTTTAAATTAAACTAATAGCCTTAATTATTCACTATTATCAAGTATCAGTCCAAATCAAATTTGTAAAGGGTTACCAAGTAAATTACCAAGTAATTTTTAACAAATAAGGCAAGGTTTTTATCAAGTAAGGTTTTAGGTTTTATTACCAAGTAAGGTTTTTATAAATGTAATGCCGTTTTAGGTCCTTTATAAATGCATAAAGTCAAACTTACTGTAATTTTGCGTTTCCTCACTTTGTGGTTTGAGCAAAGCATACAAAATATGGTATTTTTGAAAAAGGTCCTTAAACACCCTACTAACCCCATACCAGGCATATCTTCATAATATTTTCGCTTTTAAGATTATATAAGAAATTTAAAATTAAAAATAATTTTTTTTAATTACAAAATACTTATTGCAAAAATAATAAAAGATTAAAGTACAAAAATTGTATGCTCAAATCTTATTTTTTTGGACAAAACAAGGTTTATTCAAATCAGAGGAATGGTATGTGAGATAGAACTTTTTTGTTTATGGATTTTCCGCCATATTGATGACGTCATAGCCTGATAACGTTTTAGGTACATTCTTGAAACCCGAGTGGAAAACACTTCTTTAGACATCTTATACAAAATAAAGCAGTAAAAATATTTCTATCTGCCTTACACACAGAGCAGTGGCCCGGGCCCGGCTGAGGTTGAAGCATTTTCTTGGGAAAAACGAAAAATTCGCCGTTTTTATAAGATTTATTTAGCTCCCTCACTATAATGTTTGAGTTAATTATACGAAATATGGTATTTTTGTTAAGGTATTAAAACGCTCTAAAAATTTAATGCTAGACATATTTTGATAATTTTTTCCTTAAAAAGTAAACGCAAAAATAGAGCAAAAAGAGGGGAAAATCATGTTTTTCGAAAATTACAAAATTATTATAAGGAATAGAATATATGTTTAAATGCAAAAGTTGTAGGTTTAAATGTTATCTTTCAAACAAATAAAAGTTTATTCAAATCGGACAAATAGTATGTGAAATAGAGCCTTTTTTATTAATGGATATTCCGCCATATTGATGACGTCATCCTTGGAAAACGATTAAGGTGCATTCTTGACACCCGGGTGGAAAACGTTTCTTTACAGATCTACTATAAAATAAATCAGTAAAATTCTCTTTACCTTTCTTGCACAATGAGCACTGGACCGTCTAAGATTGGTCTGCCGCACGGAAAATTCCGTGTTTTTACAACATTAATCCAGTTTCTTCACTTTATTATTCTAGTAAAGATATAATATATATGATATTTTTGAAAAGGTCTTAAAATTCTCTAAAACGTTTACCATTGGCATGTTTTGATCATGTTTTCATTAAAAAAGTTATATATTGAATTTTAGTAACAAGTTTATTAAAAAAGAGGTTTTTTAAAAATTACTAAAAAAGTATTATTAATGCAGCAAATGTGTAAATATAAAATGTTTAGCATAAAAAATTACCTTTCAAACAAAAAAAAATTATTCCGATCCGACTAATAGTATTCAAAATACACGCATTTCAAAATTGCTTGTCCGCCATTTTGATGACGTCATAGCCGGAGAACGTACCACTTGCGTGCTTGACACCCGAGTGGAAAACACTTCTTTAGACCCCTACTACAAAATAAAGATGGAAAATTCTCTGGACAAAATTTGCTCGCAGATAACATTGTCAGATGCCGGACTAAATTTGAAATTATAACAAAATTAACATAGGCTTTGCGAGTTACCATTTTAGCTACGGAATAGCAAAAAAATGCAGTCAAATATTTTATTGTAGCAATGAGTAATACCCCCGTTGCAGCAGACCTGCATACTCAGCAAATTTCAAGTGCACAGTTCAAGCCAACATAGCGAGATTTGACATGTTTTTGTAAGCTCCATAAGAATAAAATGGGGAATGAGTATGCAAGTTTGCTGCCACAAAAATGGAAATGTCGGGGATTGTAGACTATCAAACATTAGATATCATCTAGATGAAGCCACAAGCCAAGTTTTATCAAGATATATTGAGAAATAAGCAAGATATAGAACTTTACTTATTTCCTATAAGGTTAACATTGGGACAACGTACTGTGTTTAACACTTTCAATATCTCGGTAACCAATGGACATAGAGCAGTGATTCAAGATACTAAATTGTTTGTTTTTTTGAGCTGAATTCAATGGTGCCACCAAAATGTCGATAAGTTTTATTTTTCTATGTAAAAAACTCAAAAAAACCCTTTTTTGGGGGGTTTATCCCCTTTTAACCCCCCCCTTCCGGTGGTCCGATCGGGCTGGTTCACAAACTCGTCCGAGTGATTACCACTTTACATGTCTGTACCAAATTTCATTCTGATCGGCCCATTTTTGCAGCCGC
The DNA here is from genome assembly GCA_035578135.1 of Flexamia atlantica. Taxonomy (NCBI): domain Eukaryota; kingdom Metazoa; phylum Arthropoda; class Insecta; order Hemiptera; family Cicadellidae; genus Flexamia; species Flexamia atlantica. The sequence goes on from JAQJVK010000001.1 coordinate 112,810,340, forward strand.
TATCGTATTAACAGACACATATACAGGGTGTTTACGAAAAACCCTTACAGACTTCGGGATATGGTTACTTACATCAAAAATAAGAAAAAAGTTCCTATAAACATGGGTCTTAAAATGCTCGGTTATCCGTCTGTCGGTCTGTATGTGTTTCTAACATGATTTTGCATAACTTTGGAACTACTAAAGATATCAACTTCAAACTTTGTACACGTATATGCTGACTAGTGGAACCTATTTTGGTGCAGAGTATCAAGTTTCTACTTTGTACCATTTCAAAATGGCAGCCATTTTAATACTTTAAAACTTAATATGTTAAATACCGTAAATTTTACAAAAATTATACAAGAGAGAAAAAAGTTGCGTAATTTTATTTCCTACAAAACCATATTAAGATCATAAAGATCGAACCACAAATAACGGAGTTATTACAATTTTTAAAACAAATTAATGTGAATATTTGCTATAACTGACATAAATAAGCATGTATTCTGTTAGAAAAATTGCAATAACTCCGTTATTTGTGGTTCGAACTTTATGATCTTTATATGGTTTTGTAGGAAATAAAATTACGCAACTTTTTTCTCTCCTGTACGATTTCTGTAAAATTTACGTTTTTAAGATATTAAGTTTTAAAATATAAGAATGGCTGCCGTTTTGAAATGGTACAAAGTAGAAACTTAATACTCCGCATCGAAATTGGCCCCATTAGTCAGCATGTACGTACCAAGTTTGAAGTTGATATCCTTAGTAGTTCCAAAGTTATGCAAAATCATGTTAAAAACACATACAGACCGACAGACGGATAACCGTGCAATTTTAGGACCCATGTTTATAGGAACTTTTTTCTTATTTTTGATGTAAGTAACCATATCCCGACGTCTGTAAGGTTTTTTTGTAAACACCCTGTATATACAGGGTGTCCCTAAATAACCTTGTCCCCTTTTGTGTTTTTGTTCCTTGCATAGAGACAAACAGATTTTGCAATATAACCATGGGTCTCCCATGCCTAGTTTTCCGTCTGTCTGTCTGTATGTGTTTTTTACAAACAAATTCATAACTCCTAAACGGTTATGAAGGTACAGCGTTGAAATTTTGCACAATTGTTTATCTTATTAGGTCCTGTCTACGTTTGAAAGTATACCAAAATATCGTTAACCGTTTCAAAACTGCGGCCATTTAAATTTTTTAATGCCAAATTTCACGAAAACCGTTAATTTAAACAGAAAATTGCAAGATACACAAAAGAAAGTCCATTTTATGTAATTTTCAATGATACCTTGTTTGTTAAAATTGGATGAATATTTACTGAGAAATTAATTTTTTCGCATTGGATAGTGATGTGCGATTCGCGAACGAATCGTTCAATTTGAACGACTCATCGAGTGAATCAAATGATTCATGATTCATTTTTCAAAAGAATCGATTCGTGGCGCGAATCAGTTGCAGAAAAACATGCCGCAGACGACGCGCCGGTTTTGTTCATAATTCTGCGCATCAGTCAATTGAGTTTTGAGTCTAATTTCGTGTAGAACAAAGGAATGGGCAATGGTCATTGATGTGTTTGGAGCGTGGTCAGGGGTGAGGGGGAGGATGGAAATATGATAAGGAGACGTGAGGGGCAAGGCGCTCGCTCATTGGTTTGCGTTTATGCGGTAAAATATTTACACCAATCACACAAAACCTCAAAATCGCTTTCCGTTTTGATTTTTCTCTTGGCTGAATCGACTTCAACTAACGGTTGATGATTAGACTTCAACTATCGGTTCGCGATTGTTTCTCTTTATCATTAATTTTCAATGTACCCTATCAGACTCTTTTTATCAGACAATTTTAGGTTAGAAATAGTTTTAATACACCATAAAATTAATTAATTGTAATTAAACATTTAAAAACTACTTTATAATCCATAAAAACCTATTAAAGTCGACGTTATTTGGTATGCAGTGGATAGTGAATCAAAAGAATCGATTCAATTTTCGATTCTTTGGAATTGAGTGATTCAAATGAATCGACTCACCAAAAAGAATCGAACTGCGCATCACTAGCATTGGATGACCACTTCTCCATTTAAACAATGTTAAAATTAAGGCGTGTCCAGCTTAACTGTGCCACCATTGGTATCTCAGAAACTATTGGGTTTAGAGATAACTTTAAACGAGGGACTTCACCTACTTTTTTAAGACATTTGAAAATATGAATTCCATTTTCATGTGAATGGCCGCCATTTTCCAATATGGCGGACAACTTTGATTTTTCTTATGGAACACCCTGTATTTTATGACGTATTTGGATTATACGCTTAATTTTAAGAACTTATTATTTTTTGACATTTTTTCCTAAACTCAATAGTTAAGTGGATATAAGCCGTTAAAGTTTGATTTTTAACACCCTGTATTTTAACATTGTTTATATGGGGAAAAGTGGTCATCCATTACAAAAAAAACTAATTTCTCAGTGAATCTTCATCCAATCTCAACAAACAGGGTATCATTGAAAACTACATAAAATTGACTTACTTTTGTGTATCTTGCAATTTTCTGTTGAAATTAACGGTTTTCGTGAAATTTGGCATCAAAAATTTAAGTGGCCACCATTTTGAAACGGTTAACGATATTTTGGTATACTTTCAAACGTAGGTAGGGCCTAAGAAGATAAACATTTGGGCAAAATTTCAACGCTGTACCTCAAACCATTTAGGAGTAATGAATTTGTTTGTAAAAAACACATACAGACAGACAGACGGAAAACTAGGCATGGGAGACCCATGGTTATATTGCAAAATCTGTTTGTCTCTATGCAAGGAACAAAAACCCAAAAGGGGACAAGGTTGTTTAGGGACACCCTGTATATACAGGGTGAATCAGACCACCCGTCCACCTTTTGTAATGGGAGAACGGTTTAAACGTAGAAACGCCAAATAGAATTATTCCCTACTAATTTGCATATAAAGAACTCATTAAAAATATTTTCATTGCGATTTATCTACAGGGTGTTCCAGAAATGAAGGTCATGAGTCCGAATCTGCAAATTTTCTCATGTGAACCTATAGCAAATTGTACATAATTTTAAAGGTCTTGTTAAAAGAAACATTTTGGTGAAAACAGAACTGAATTATCTCAATCCGTTTCAAAATGGCAACCATTTATGTGAAAATTTTTGATATTTACGGAAAACGCTGTATTTTCGAAACCACTCAACATTTTTCAGTTCTGATTCAAAATTCATAATCCTTGGTAACTCAGCTTTACTATAATATGTCACATGACAACATTTGAAAAAATTTTATTTTTTTAATGTTGGCAGCCAAAGCCGTAGCCAGGAAATTTTTTCGGGGGGGGGGGGGGGTTCGGGGGGAATTTCCGGCCCGGCAAAAGTGGTGACCTTTTTTTTACGCGTCTTTGCTTCCGCCGTCCTTATCGTCATTTTCCTCGAGGGGTTTTTAGGGGGGGTTTCAGCTATTTGGGGGGGGGGGGTTCTGACCCCCTAACCCCCCCCATTGGCTACGGCCTTGTTGGCAGCCCTGGAAATAAAAAAATGTAAATGGTAACATATGCTAAAAAGCATACCATTTTAAAGGCCTTAAAAATTCCTACAACTTTGTTATTTACACAAGTATTCAATCTTTTTTAATTTTTTAGTTACAGTCAAAAAACTCCATTTTCCCATATGAAGTGCATTTTATTTATGCAGTTCACAAAACAAAAGGGTACCCATGGACCGTTTGCTATGGACTTGTAAATAACATGCGCTTCATAAAAAAAGATAGAATACTTGTGTAAATTACAAAGTTGTAGGAATTTTTAAGGCCTTTAAAATGGTATGCTTTTTAGCATATGTAGCATATATTTAAATTTTTTTATTTTCAGGGCTGCCAACATTTTAAAAAACTATTTTTTTTCAAAATTTTAAAATTTTTTAAATGTTGTCATGTGAAATATCATAGTAAAGCTGAGTTACCAAGGATTAAGAATTTTGAATCAGAACTGAAAAATGTTGAGTGGTTTATAAAATACAGGGTTTTCCGTAAATATAGAAAATTTTCACAAAAATGGCCACCATTTTGAAAAGGCTTGAGATAATTTAGTTCTGTTTTCACCAAAATGTTTCTTTTAACAAGACCTTTAAAATGATATAAGATTTAATATTGGTTTACTTAAGAAAATTTTGAGATTCGAACCCATGACCTTCATTTCTGAATACCCTGTACATGAATCGCGATGAAAATATTTTTAATGCATTCTTTATATGCAAATTAGTGGGGAATGATTTTATTTGACGTTCCTATGTCAAACCGTTCTCCCGCTACAACAGGTGGACGAGTGGTCTGACTCACCCTGTATATCTAAAAATTCGAACGAATGGTGTTTTTTGCTTCTGGGGGCCACAAAATGAAAAGTTATCATGGTCTGGGGCTTAGGTCTTACCATGAGACCTACGGTAATAGCTTCTTCCCTATGTGGAAATTCGCTAAAACTAAAACCATTTTTTTCTAGTTGAATTTTGACCATTACACTTTCTCTAGTACATTTAATTACGCTGACACACTGCAGTTAACATAGGCTCACTATGTCTTCATTACCCAAATATCAGCCTTGGGTCCGTCATATTGCTTCCCCTCAAACAGTTCGGGAGCTGCATAAGGAGGACTACCACACCACGTGGACAGCATCTCTCCAGGTACAAAGTGATTGCTAAATCCAAAATCTGCAAACATCAGGGATTAGCCACACATCATCATTGTGAACATCATCTATATTTCATAAAACTTACATTAGGCCTGTGTTATGGAACAACCATTGGTCAACTAATCAGTCGCCCCTATCTAAGAACATGTTTGCAAAGAAGAAATAAATCTATCTATATAATAGAACCTCGATTAACCGTCACTCTCAGGACCGGGAGTGTGATGGAAGAGAATAGACGGATAACAGAAATTTAGCTATAAACCTGTTCAATACGTAGATTTAAAATATTCTGGAAGAAATTAAACTCTGTATAAGTGGATAATACATATTTATATTTAAATTACATTCATACTATGGTAAATACAGACCTTCTAAACTGTATGTTGTGCTCATTCAGTGTTCGTAAATGAATTGCATAACCTCACATTTAAAGATAGTCCGTCATCTTTTAAATGAGTCCGCGAACACCATAAATCAGCGCGGTACTTGTAGCTGTTTCTGTTTCGCCCTTCTTCAAATGTTTAATAATTTTGATCTTTTGGTCAAGCCCTAGTACGACTCGTTTTTGTTTTTCAGCCATCGTTAACAATCAACAGTTACTGTACTGCAGTTGAATAACAGTACGCATGTAGCTACACACTACACCTGTGTAACAGCAAACACATTGTAACGCTGAACTACGAGGCGTGGCGTATAACCGAAAAATCAACATGCCAATAAATAACTCGCTCACCCCCATACCACTCCTTGCGTGGGAGTGGAGATTTTCAGTGGAAACTCAAGGTCATTAGCCGTGGATGGTCGCGTTCCATCACAATGGCGCTTGCACTTTCTTCCGTGCTATGCACGATACCAATTTACAACATATTGCGAGCCCAGAAGCAGTGACAGATAACAGAGAGTGACGGTTAAAAGAGTGATGATTAATCAAGGTTCTACTGTACTTATTAAATATTATATGTTTGGTGTTTCTTTTACATCAAGAATCTTTCTACAATTCTGAACCTATTACAATAATTTAGGTGTCGTGGGAAAGAGCTGAACATGGAGTTTTGCAAGACTAAAATTTGTGGAATTAAAAGACTTTGATTTATGAACATCAGACTAAATGAAGGATGCCATTAAATTTGGTATTTTTTCATAAGATGTAATCTTGGAATAAGTTTCAAGTAAAAACACCTGATTGAAGAAAAACTGAAGTTTTATAGCAAAACCATAAACATTATTGGAATAAATTGAACATATACTCTGAAGCAAACTTTCTTTATCCATTTAAAAGTGAATATGCTGTAGATATTGAGCTTTGGCCCAAACAGGCTACAAGTCTGTTTCAATGGAAACTGACGCTGAAAAATGTTTAAGCTATACAAGCCTAGGCCTAACACTCAAGCTCAATAAATACACTGTAAATGTCATTCAAACTCCAGATTGAGTGAAAATTGGATGAGTAAAAATTGTCTAAATCAAAATACACAGGCAAAACTTAACAATTATAATGATACGAAAAATGAATCTAAACTCTCTTTGTCATTTCAGAAACTTGTTGATATAATACAAAAAAATACAGGATTGACTGTTCTCAAATTAAAAGAAGAACATTCTAAAAGAAAAAGGTTTTAAAATTAAGAGGATATCTAGGAGAATGGAATTCAATATTTTATATATTAATAGTTTGACGGTATTAAGTATGAACATAAATGTTCAATGTTACAGTTGAACCTCTGTTAACCGTTAACAGAGAAATATGAATAGACGGAATAGACGGATAACTGAAATCTATATATATAATTCCGTAAGTCAAATTTTTGTAAAGAAATTGTGAGTGACTGGATGGCCGTAGAAGGATGGGAGGGGTCTTATTTTAAAGGTCTTGACGTGAATTTTGAGGGAAAACTATTCATTTTTCTTATTTTTTTACCATAAATTCGCAACAGAATAAAACTTTCCCCATTAAAACAACATGGGGTTTAATTTGTTTACATCTTTCGAAATTAAAACAGCTGTGCCACAGAGTTGTATCATCTATATTATTAATTCTGTAAGCGATTTTTTTCAATCAAAATTGTGAGAGTTTGACAGCTCGCAGGATGATGGGAGATGGCTCAAATGAAAGGTCTCGGTCCTTGGGGGTCGGGAAAAATATCAGATTATGTCCAAATATACCAGAAAATGAGAAATAACGAAAAATATCTTCCACTTAAAATGCATTGGGATTGAAAAACGTCTGCTTTGTTTACATTAAACATGTGGTGCTAATGCTTGATTCAAAGCCATATGGTAGATGTTGATTTTTTTCAAAATGCAGCTAACTATGCACGTTCAATGCACTATAACAAAAAATATTTTAAATTTAAGATTTTCGGATTTTATAATAATTAAGGGTTTGAGTTTTTTCATAATTTAAAATTATAAAAAGTTAAGTACGTTTGATTAGTTTATGTTATAACGATGCAGATTTAATACCAAATGATCTATATATAATTACGTAAGGGAAATTTTTGCGCCGAAAGTATGGGCGTTTGGAAGGTCGCAGGATGATGGGAGGGGGCTGAAATTGAAGGTCTCCATCCCAGGGGCTCGGGGAAAATACAGAAATTGCTTTAAGCTCACTATAAAATGAGAAATGGCGTAAAATAGCTGTCATTTAAAAAACCATTGGGATGTAAAAAGGCAGGCTTTGTTTACTTAAAACCAAATGCTAGATATAATCATAATTTTGTGGATCCAAAAACCTACTTTCTAAGAAGGAATTTTGTACTATAGTAAAGAAGGATTATGCTTAGGGGCTATTAGCCCCTTCAAGCCTCTAGTTTCATTATATACCTGTACAGTAAGTGTAGATTTAAATGGCTTTGGAAGAAATTACCCTGTACAAGTGGATAAAACAAATTTCTTATTTATTTATACGTAAACAAGAGTAAAACAGAACTGCTATACTGTAAGTTGTACTTATTCAATATTTGTTCAACGTCTATTCTGACAAATAAAAGAACAGATGCAGTGATGGATAACAGAGAGTGACAATTAAAAGAGTGACGGTCAATCGAGGTTCTATTATGTTTCTCTTCTTTTAAAAAAGAGGGTGGCAGCCTCTTTTATCCTTGTTTGCTTCACCCCCACTAGGCTTCAGGCCTATACATGGAGGTTATCGAGCAAAGAAAGGAGGAAACCGGTACAGTACAAGGGTGAACTGCCCACCTATAAGTAAGTGAGACTCGAACCTACAACATTGCTGCCATAGTTCCGAGGCCCAGTGTGCTTCCAATTGTGCCAACGACTCACTTGAGCTTCTTAATATTAAATTTACCCTAAACTAAAAGAAAAATAAAAAATTACCTGCTAATTTGATATTCATATTTTCATCTAATAGTAGATTTTCAGCCTTAAGATCTCGATGTACAATATTTTTACTATGGCAGTAACTTACTGCAGAAACTATTTGATGAAAGACACGGCATGCTTCTTTCTCAGGTATCTTACCATTTGTGACTAGGTAATCTGAAATAAATATTATTATTAAAGAAAAATTAAAATCACAATGTGAACTGCGATGGTAACAACAATGAATAAAAAGAAGAGAGGAGTATGTAATAGAGGCATCTGTGCATATGACAGCTATTTAAAAAGCATAATGTCTACTCAATTCAAATTTGTAAAATTTTAAGCTCCTGCACAATAATTTTCACATGTGACAAGACAAAATTGTCTTAAGGTAAAAACCAAACTCAAAATTAAACAACTTGCCTTTTTAACTCAAGTATATATGCATCTATAAATATATATATATACACAGGATGTTTTTTAACACAACCTAAAACTTAATTTTATTAATGAAGGATTATTTCCCCAAGATCCCCGATTTGACCCCACTATAGTATACTATTTTCTTTGGGGATACAAAAAAAGTAAGGCCTACGAAAACAATTCACAGGATAATGCAATCCATCCAGTTTTGCCCTACAGGAACCGTTGAGAAAACTTAATGACATAAAGCGCAAACTGAATTTGAACTTTTGATCAAACTTTGAGTAATGGAACCACTTAGAGAGGTAAAACGTAACAGTCAAATTATTTCAGGTTGTAAACGGTTTTTCCGACTTGCTTTTCCAAGGGGATTGAAAAAAATGGAGATATCGAAGACTTAGAGATTTTAAAGATCAAGTTAGCAGGAGTCAACATTAATCAACTTACAATGAAGGGACAGAAGAAAAAAAAATACTAAAATAAAACACAAATATGTTTGAAATAATATTGAAGAGTACATACCAAAAATTTCTCCACCACTGGCATATTCAGTCACTAAATAAATCATTTTTTCTGTCTCCATAACCTGAAAATAAGTGAAATTATAGTACGGGATGTTAACTTTTTTATATTTAATAGAACAACATGAAAACATCATCCTCTGGCCTTCCCTATACTTGATAAAAGTGGTCCTTGAAGCCAATTCTTGACTGAGTATAGATCCCACTGAGCACAAGTAGAGTGGATTTTAATTCACAGTGTTACACTGCCTTGACTAAATGAATAGTTATAAATAAGATATATTTTTGAAATTTCATAGCAATAAACAAAATAAAATTACCATGCTAACAATAAAATTACCATGCTAACAATACCAAAGTTGAGTAAAAGTTGTTGATGGATAAATTAAAAACTTAAAAATAGGTAGTCTTTCACTGTTTGCTCAGGCTATATTTGCCTGTTAAAAAGTCGTTGGGAAGGATATAAATGCTTGTTTTAGCCTACAGGCAGCTTTGAAGGTGCACATTTTTGTTTCCCAATTTCTGCTGGCCCACAGAGCAGAGCTGGTGCAACCCTATTATTTAAGCTACAGTTCAATGAAATGGTTATTTTAAGGTAACTGCTTCGAATGCTCTTGTCCTCGGTTTTACCAGTCCTCGGTTTATCTGGCCGCTTTTCAGTAGCCAACATCAAAACATATTTCTCACACTTACAGACGCATATTCCCTCTGATTACCTCTTGGATATCTCTCTGTTTGTTTACGTTTTATTATCTCTCTATTTATTTATGGCTCCAGTTTTCTACCAACAATCAAAATGATCTAGGCTAATGCGAACATGTACTGGTACGTTCAGTCAGGCCCGGCGACAGGATTTTCAGGCCCCTGTGCAATCTACCACCCCGGGCCCTGAGACCTTTTGACCTTTTTTTTGTTTTGTGTGCTTTTGGGCCCCTTTTCAGCTCTCTGGGCCCTTTTTGGTGTTTCTGGGCCCTCTACAAACCCGGGGCCCTATGCATTTGCCCCCCCTGTCACTGGCCCTGCGTTCAGTAAGACTCATCTACATCTTTCTCTTAAGACCACATGCCGAATGTTTTGGCAAGTAGGATCCACCCTAATTTGGCAATAATGAACTTGAGCCAATAATTTGTAATGCTATATGTACACTACTCAGTTGAGCTAGTAACTTCTAAGATTATGTACTGTTGTTTAATATGCATCCAATGCGGTCAAAACCGTAGCCAGGAAATTTTTTTTTTTTGGGGGGGGGGGGGGTTTGGACAGGGCCGGTGGCCGAATTTCCGGCTCGTCAAAAGTGGTCACCTTTTTTTTTTAGCTCACGCATGTGCTTTTTGGCCCCTTTATTGCCATTTTGGCCCTTTTTATCTGTTCCCAGACCCCTATGCATTTGCCCGGGGGTCTTATTACTTCGGGAGAGTTTTAGGACCTATTTCGGGGGGGGGGGGGGGGTTTCACCCCCTAACTGCCCCCATGAACTACAATTTCAAGACTATTTTTACTATTTTGGGGGGGGTTCTGACCCCCTAACCCCCCCCCCCTTGGCTATGGCCTTTAATGCGGTTATTAATTGTTTTGATTTTTCAAGTCTCATTGTAGGCCTATGGCAGGCATACAGATGAAAGCTATAACAGTAGCAAATGCTACCGAGTAGGTAAATAATTTCATTAATTCCCTTGGGTGAGACGAGATCAATTTGGGTTCCAAGTGATGTGTAGTATTGGTTTACTGACATTTGTATTTTTGAAATCATCCAAAAAGGGGCCTTAAAGCTGTACTCTGGACAATTCACTAGCTATGTATTATTACTTAAGTATAAATTATCGTTTTCGTAATAGGTTGGATTATCCGGCCAAATCGTTATCTGGCCTGGGCTCTGTCCGGCGTTAGGGGGGGGGGGGGGCAACAGGGGCAGCCGCCAAGGGCCTCGCGCTTTCGAGGGCCTCGCGCTTAGAGGATTTTTTTAAAGACGTTAAGTTACGGCAAGGAATTTGTAAACTGGTGCACGCGCCAGTGAATGATGGGTGAGAGGCGGGGGCATTGTTTACTGTCAATGGCGAGAGCTGTCATCAACGTAATCATTGTAAACACATCATTGTTGTGTTTACATAAGTTATCAACACATTATTTTCCTTCATAAGATCAGTAATCTCAATCTGTCGGAGCGGACAAGTGGCGTACCTGTGACACTGATGGTACTGATAGTAGTGATCGCGATTACTGATCCTTTTTAATGGGTGAAAGTGATGAGTTTTATAGTTAAATAAATAAATAATGTCTTTATTTTCAAGCGTTCTTCAAAGTTTACACACTGCTTTACAAGACAACTTATCATAAAAGGTATAAATTTACCTGAGTCTGCCGAAGTGATCCTAAGGATTCCTAAAAGGTTAATGCGTTTCGAGGATCAGTAGGTCCTCATCTTCAGATCGTAGTACAAGAACAGTTCACTCGCGAAAGGTCGTCAAATCGATTAAAAATATTAAAACACAGAGGATTTTACTTTTACACTTAAAAACTGTAGGCCTACACATTTAACAAAAAGAACTAGCCGCGTGTGCACACTTGTTCGGGTGACGGTCATGACTGCGTAGCGGAGGTTTGTCTTGAGGTGAACTTTGTCCGTCCTGGTCTCTTATCTAACAGCTGTTCTTGGCTCTCTATGAGCGTATTAAATAATATGTTAGACTGGAAAACAAGCTTGTCGTTCAATAATGTGTTAGGCTGGGTTTTATTTATTTAATATATTTCATATTCCTCTAATGCATTCATGTAACTGCCTTTGTAACAGTAATGTAAAGGTGTCATATTTGTTTCAAAGTCTGTATAGCTATGATTTTCGTTAACTAAATGAGCAGCAAAATTGGATCTTAAATGGTTATTAGCTTTTGGTAAATGTTCCTTAAACCGTCTTTGGAAACTTCTGCCTGTCTGACCAATGTAGAATTTATTGCAATCATCACATGAGATTTTGTAGATTCCGGTTTTATCTGCAGTATTATTTTCATTGCTATATTTATCGCTTTTGAGTAACTTTTGCAGTTTATTTGAAGATTTAAAGGCAATACTGATTTTCTTTTTACCTAACTCATTTTCCAGTATTTTTGGGAGTCTAGTACCATATTCGGACGTTACGTAGATTTTCTTTTCGACATTCTCTGTTAAATTACTTTTTTTCCTCAACTGTTTCTTTATTAATTTATCAACTATGTTGGGATCATATCCATTCTGGGACGCAATATATTTAGGATCACTTCGGCAGACTCAGGTAAATTTATACCTTTTATGGTCAATTGAGTGATTCGGAGACAAGACAACAAAATATGAAGACAACTTATGTCAAATATACATATGATACAAAAGAACACTAGCACAAACTGTAAAATAACAACTTAAAAAGATAGGTCTTTTATTCTTTTCTTAAATTGCATGTAGCTGCTGCCCTTGATGGTCGGAGGCAGCGCATTATAAACCTCAGGCCCAAAAAAATGAAAAAGATTTTTTCCCCTTTTCCAATCTAACTCGCGGGAGCTGCAATTGGCAGTTCTGCCTGGTGCTTCGGAGGCTCACATCTCTTCGGTAGACCAACTTCCTCCCCAGATAAACAGGCCTTCCTGACAGAAGAACCCTGTGAACAAGTTTTGCGGTTTGATTTTTCCAACATTGGACAATGCCCTGTACTTCAGCTCTTTCCCTGAAATCACTGATATGATCAAATTTTTTTAAGTTGAATACTAATCTCAGTGAGGCATTTTGAAGCCTCATGAGGAGTGTGATATTTTCACGGAAAAGACTATTTCCAAAGACTGGGATTTCATAATTGATGGTTGGAAATATTGTGGAGCGGGTGATCTCTAGTTTAACTGATTCAGGCACGATGAATTTCAATCTGTACAAGGTTTTTAACTTGCAAGTAACAGTTCTACGAATGTGACTAACATGAGCTGAAAAACTGAGGTTTGAGTCCAATAGAACTCCGAGAACTTTCAAAGAGGCACACTCAGGTAAGATTTTTCCATCCAAGACCACACCAATCCTTCCATTGCCTGAGCCCACATCATCCTGTGAACCCATGTGACCAAAGCGCATTAAGGAGCATTTCCGAGGATTTAGCTGAAGGGCCATCTTCAGACCATTCTTTGATTTTGCACATATCATATGTGATTTTAGATACTGCTTCTGACTGCTGGGAGGGAGGGTATGAAAGAAGTAACTGTGTGTCATCGGCATAAGAGTGGAGAGAACAAAAACTCAGCTGGTCCCCAATGTCGGCCGTGTATATCACAAAAAGATCGGTCCCAAGCAAGATCCCTGGGGCACTCCCGATGTTCTGGGCAAAACAGAATAGCACATTCCATCAACCTTAGTCATCTGACTTCTATCGTGAAGAAATGATGAAAACCATTTGATTGAAGAGTGATCAAACCCCAAAAAACTTAAGCTTAGCTAATAAAATTTTGAAATTTTAATCGCTAAGCAAATCGCTAAGAATCGAAAGCAGAAGAATAGTCAAGTGCAGTTAAGAGACTGCCAGAATCTTTGTCTCTCGCAATGTATAATTCGTCAACCAGATTGAGAAGTGCAGCTGTAGTACTATATCCTGCCCTAAAACCGGACTGCGCATCTGGAAGGATACCATTTGTCTCTAAAAAAAAAAAAAAAAGAAACCACCTCTTCCGAGACAACCTTCTTAATTATTTTTGACATCACAGGCAGGATGGAAATGGGGAGAAACTGAGAGACATCAGCAGAGTTAGCTGTTTTTGGGACTGGTATCACAAGACTCCGCTTCCAATGTGTTGGAAAATGGCCAGAAAGCAAAGATACATTGATCAAATGTGTTAAAGCTCCTAAACAGAATGGACTTAAGCTCCTGATCAGTGTTGGATATTCCATCAGTACCAAAGGCAGATGTGGTGATACCATTCATGAACTCTTTTATCCTGTTCTCTGAAACAAGACTGAAAGTGAAAGACTCCTTTGATTTCACAGATCGGTTTGTTTCGTAGAAGCCTAACCTATCTGGACTGATATCTAATCCACCTCCAAGTGAAGAAAAATACAGATTCATCATCTGGATGAATAGTACACTTCCTATCCGTGTTGGAGCCAATTACTCCACCACTGCGCAAGGTAGACCAGAACTTTTAGGAGTCCCTCACATTCAAGTTGGACTTGAAGAAGTCCCTCTTTGCTCGCCGTATAGCTACGTTCGACTGATTTCTGGCCCTACAATATTCAGTGCGGATTGAAGGACTTTTAGAATTAAAGAACTGATTTTTGAGCTTGTTTTTCATTTCGGTCAAATATTTGATGTTGTCATCCCACCAAGGAGCCTTCCTCCTCGTGATACGTTTTCTGACCAAGGGGGCACAGGCTTCGAAAATAGATATAATGCCAGAGTTTAGGGAATCAACAATGTCATCAACATTATTGAGTAGTTTGATGTCATCCCAGTCGATAAAAGAGGCAAGGGAGTTGACCCTAGAATTGTCGAAAAAGTCACGATAGTTAAATTTTATTAAACTGTTATTTATAAGTAAATAAACACATCAACTAAACTCTTAATCTTTGTGGTTTGAGTGGTTTGATTATTAATCGTTGATGTTATAATCACATTCTAAATAAGGTTAATCATGTCACGAGAGCGTGAAAAATTTAGATATTCGAATCTGGTTATGAAAAAGGAAAGAAAAAAGAAAAGCGAGTTCAGAGTCTCGAATCTCAGCCTTTGAGAAGTTTGTGAGGCAAGTTTTTTTTTTAATGAGAGTCTAGAATATTAAAACACAATTTTAGACGACATCAACGATATTAGTTACGAAAATATTTTCTTATTAGGTAATCCAACATGAATTGCCTGTGTAATAATAAAAATATGTTTTGATTTAAGTTCACTATTTTCCTTTTGCAATGTTTACAGTTCAGAGGGAACACTGATCACATGATAGATCACTTATCTTTTGACCTGGCGATGTGGGCAGTATTGCTGGGGAGACGGACTCAAGGCTCGAGAGGTACCCTTATTTTTTGTGCCAGAGGGTCATAAATCTCACAGAACCTCTGGCGTGAACTTTGGGCGCGAGGGCTGGAACAACCCAGAGAGAGGTGTCTCATCGAGAGATGATGGGGGAGTGGCTCTGGGGTACGCGAGAAGACGCTGGAATGTTGACCGGATTAGCGTAATTTCATTGAACCACCCCAAATCACCCTTGTTTGAGCGGATATGAATGGTACAGGAGGTGTCAAGTGGTATGAATATTAGACATGAAACTGTAAGCAGGAAGGGACATAGTTTTAAAAGGAGATAATATGAGAAACAATTTCCTGTTAAAATTCTAGAGTAACGATCCGGATATAAATTATTACTACGTTCAAAGAAAATCAAACTAACTTGGCAACTAATTAGCTATGTTATGTTAGTACCTCAATATATAAAAAGGAATTGTTCAACAGAACAACAAACCATCTATAAACATAATTAATTGTTACTACCTGGTTCGACAGAATTTTTTTTTTTCATTATTTTTTATAATGTGTTGCTGTAGATGCTCCCATGTAAATATAACCAGTATTAAAAAAAACCAATAGGCCTACCTTAACCGCGTAATGCAATGTAATGCGTGATGCCTAGTGGTATCTTAACTAATACAATAAGTATAAAATGCCTGAATATTAAATTTAAACGATTACGATTTCTCTTTTAGCGTATTTCACCTAGGGGAAAGAAGCTGTTTCTGTCATGGTAAGACCCAAGCCCGAGACTATGATAACTTTTTGTTTTGGGGCCCCCAAGAAGCAAAACACCATTAGTTTGAATATGTGAGTGTGTGTTTATGTTAAAACGATAGTGGCCGCAAAAATGTCCCAGTCTTAGTTAAGTTTGGTACCGACGTTTAAAGTGGTAATTACTCTGACGAGTTTGTAAACCAGCCCGATCGAACCACGGGAAGGGGGGGGGTAAAGAGTGATAAATCCCTCAAAATGAGGATTTTCAGTTTTTTACATAGAAAAATAAAAACAATCCAATATTTGTTTGCACATTTGAATTCTGCTCGGAAAACCAAACAATTAGTATTTTAAATTATTGTTTTTTTTCCATTGGATTCAGAGATGTTGAAAGTGGTAAAGACAGTACACTGTCCCAATGTTAACCTTATGGGAGATAAGTAAAATTCTAGATCTTGCTTGTTGTTCTTCAGCATATCTTGATAAAACTTGGTTTGTGGCTTCATATTGATGCAATTTAAAGTATATGGCTCTAAAATCCCCAACATTTAAATTTTTTGGCAGCATACTACAATTAAATATCACCCGCCCTTTTGGAGCGTTGATGGCGTTTTGATTTTCCCCATATTATTCTTATGGAGAAAAAATTCTATATCTTCCTTATTTGTGAACATGTTTCAATATTTTAATAAAACTTGGTGTATGGCTTCTTATAGTTAAGATTTACTAAATATTGAATTTAAACCACCCACTTTTAACATACCTGTTCCTGCAAATCTGCATACTCATTTATAACCTGCATACCCCATGTTACTATTATGGACATAACAAAAACATTTCATAACTTGCTATGTTGGATTGAAATGTTTGTACATATGCATTTGAAATTCACTGAGGATGCAGATCTTCTGCAACGGGAGTATTTAAATACTACGTGCATAGAATCCTTATTTTCCTTAATATCCTTTATTTTTTGCAACAGCATGAGTTTGTATAGCAATCAAAAATGTTGTTAACGGAATCGCTTTTAAAATTAAAAATACAAATTGGATTAAAATTAATGTATTTTGATTTTTCAATGTTTACTCCCATCCCGCCGAGTTCAGTAACTTTAAATTACCTCTAGTTTTTTTGAAAATGAACTACTATATTTTTCAAAGTAAAAATAGGGCAACGTCGTTTGGAAAAGCGCAGATTCATTCATGGAGAGTGAGCTCAGGAGACGTTAAGTCATTTTTGTTAAGAGGCAATTTTTTGTGAGATTGTCCTAAACGCATTTAGTTGCCGTATACAAACCAAACAAGAACTTTTTCCATAAAAAAGTTCAATAAGGGAAAAATATGCAAACACTTTTTAACCTCTCATCCCTTCATCAAAACTATACTCTTATACGAGAAATGTTATCTTGTATGTTTGGTTGCATTTTTGCACAAAGATCTCAAAAACGGCTCCGAGGATTTCCTTCCGATTTTGGAAATGATTTATTTTTGTCTCAAAAACAAGCTTATGCAGTCTACTACACCTAAAAAAATCTAATCACGTAAAAAAGTTAATTTGAAAGTAGTAAAATGTTAACATGTGTTTGTATGGGTAGCCAAAATGGAAACGAAATAACGATGAAAAAGTAAACAAAAGTCAAGTTATAAAGCAGCTGATTACAAATACCCCCTTTGCAGCAGACCTGTATACTCAGCGACTTTCAAATGCAAACAACATATTACAATCCAACATTAAGTGATTAAGTGATTAACATAGTGAGATTTGACATGTTTTTGTAAGCTCCATAAGAATAATGTATGCAAACCTGCATACATGGGGAATGAGTATGCAGGTTTGCTCCAAAGGGTTCATTGAAACCGGGTGGTTTTAATTCAATATTTAGTAGATCTGAACTAGAATTCTTTAATCATTCTTTAATCATTCTTTGGTGAGACAGGTACCTCATGGAGGACGTTACCCTGAATATGAGTGAAGGATGAGTGTGATGATCGTGATGATAGTGGCGCGATCTTGTAGCCTTGTTACTGACTAAGGTTGGCACGTTCCTTAGAAAGGACTGTTAATTAATAGCCCAACAGCAAATGGCAGCTGTTTACTTGAAATAGCAGCCAACAGAAGAAGCCATTTACAAAGTTTTATCAAGATATGTTGAGAAATAAGTGAGATATAGAATTTTATTTATTTCCCATAAGGTTAACATTGGGACAACGTACTGTGTTTACCACTTTCAGTATTCCAGTAACCAATGGACAAAGAGCAATGATTCAAAGTACTAAATTGTTTGTTTTTTCGAGCTGAATTCAATGGTGCTAACAACAATTTGATAATTTTTAATTTTATATGTAAAAAAACTCAAAAAACCCATTTTTGGGGGTTTATCCCCCTTTGCCCCCCCTTCCGGTAGTCCAATCGGGCTGGTTTACGAACTCTCATCCGAATAATTACTACTTTACACGTCCATGCCAAATTACATTAAGATTGGACCATTTTTGCGCTAGTTATCGTGCTTAAGGACATATATATCTATACTATTATAAAGAAGAGGTGGTTTCTATATGTATGTATTTATGTATGTATGTATGGGGCAAGTAAACGCAAAAAAAACTGAACCGACTGGGTTGAAATTTCACATAGAGGTAGATCTTGAACCTGGGAAACATATAGGCCTATTCACTTCCTTAAAATCCCCTCGGGTTATGCCCCGTGAACGTCCTCAGTTTCAAAGGATGTAAACATTCAAACACAGAAATGTTAACAGCTGTGGGTACTAATTTGATAGTTCTAAGAGCAGTGGCAAGATCAGCTGTTTCAAACTATATATCGTGAGCGAAGCCACGGACAACTGCTAATATATATATATGTATATATATATATATTTATATTTATGAAAATGAACGAACAGTCTGGGGGCCCCAAAACGAAAAGTTATCATGGTCTCGGGCTTTGGTCTTACCATGAGTACTACGCTAACAGCTTCTTCCCTATAGGGGAAATCCGCTAACAGACCTTGAACCGCTAAGGCGCATAGAGAAAGACATGTCCGAACAGATAGCTCCGAATAAAGGTTGAACAAAGAGTATTAATGTATTTATTTAGTGAATTTTCATAGGCCAATGGAAAAAAATTATTGGAAATTTTAGACCATAAGGCCTGTAGTTTGAGGATATAATGTAGCTATTTACAATTTTTTATTTATGCTATTCTCCACAAATAAACCAAGAAATGCTTTTATCATGTGCAAATGAATAAAATTATATAAGGATTATAAAAGGATGTTTGGGGTAAGCGTCACTGATGTTTTATCACACACTGTTAAATATGGTTTGTTGTTATTACTATAGCAATGGCTTTTTCTTTCATCTTTAATTAATTACATTCCTATGGAAATATTAGTTCACAGTAAAATGAAGCACGTTGTTCCACGGATAGTGAAGGCCATTGAGTAGCGATTACATGCAGGCTGTTAAAATATACCTAATTACATAAATTTAATTACTTTACTTTAGTGCTGATGGATGATGTATATTTTATGATTGAACTTCCTGTGCTCAAACCCAGGAAGAAGACTACCTTAGTTGACATCAATATTTTAACATTATTTGTAAGCCTAAAAGAGAAATCTGTTTATTGCTGTTAGAGGATATTGGAGGGACTTTCTCACGAAATAGTCTCTTATGTTAAGGTTCTAACCAAACATTTAATTTTGGCTTAGTTTTATATTTCAATGTTATAGAAATATTAAATTGCAATACTTAGAAATACTTTGCTTTCATAAATGCAAGATGTTTTATCCATTTCAACGTGGCTCTCAAATTATCATTCTAATGTTCAACATTATTTTTACTTCAATATGAGAAGAACTTTAAGTAAACACCTATAGAAATTAGAGACAAATTTTATCATTGAAATAAACTCTTTTGTTAAGGTTTTTTAAAATATATTTTATTTAATTTATTTTGGTTTAACTTTTAAACCTATAAAAACATTCACTTATTCCTTAAAATAAATGCCCGTTATAAACAATTGGCAAAATAATATCGATCCAAACACTGATATCTTAAAAACTGGATTTGTATTTGCAATGTTAAGAAGAGATATCAAACACTAATAAATACATAAATGTTGTTTATGAGTTATTTAGAACTTGCAAAGTTTGTGTTTGAGCCTAAAGTATAAGTATACGTAAAAAAATTTTAAAGTCTACTTTCCTATGAACAACTGTTATGTAAAGTTTGATAATCATTAATTTTCTTTAAAAATACATCTTCCCTTACAGCCTAATAAAGATTGCTATACAAACCAAGGAATGTAAAAAAACTTTGACGTTTTTACTTTTAAATTAGTTGTATATGTGATTAAGAACACTGAGTGTATTCCTACGCCATTACTGCCATTTAGTAATTTTGTATTTGTCTTTATATTTATAAAAATAATAATTTTGGTATTGTACATCTAGAACTGAACCTATTATAAAGTCCATAAATTATTTTAGTATATAGGCCTTAGTATCCGGACATAACACTATAAATTAAGATTGCCCCTTCTTGCCCTTTGGAAAATAAGAAACATGGAAAAAACTGGTTTTTGTACCAAGATTTGCAGTGTACCAATGACAGCGTATAAATCCTATTAGGTTTTCGAACTGATTCCCTGCCGAGTGTTGGCAAATGGTTCTTTCTAAGAAATGCAAAAATACATTCTCTCACACTCCCTTGTCCTTCCCTCCATCTACCCCCTCTTCACTGCTCCCTCATTTTCTCTGAAGGCCCCCTCGAGCCCACACTCCTACCCTCAAACTTTTGACAGTTTTACAACCCCGAGTGATAACGACTCAGGTAAACCCCCGAGCCTTGGGTCCTGCACTCGTATTGCTGGGGGAGAAGGAGGGGTGGGGAAAAAGGGTGTGAAATTGGGGGGCGACACAGTGATTCGGAGGGGGGGTAGTCACTGAAAAGGGAGGGCCTCGCGAGGATATCTCACCCAGGGCCTCGCATTGCCTAAGGCCGGCACTGACTTACTGTTTTCAGAATACTCGTAAAACAATGATTGCAAGGAAAATAACCACTTTTAATTAAAAAAATGCTTGCCTAAACCAAATTACATTTTTTGTAGATTTCAATTTCGCTCGGAAAAGGAATATTATTTTATTATTGTAAATAATCTTCTGTACAGGCCAATTTTGGTTAGTAATATTTAATACATCAATAAACACATGAATTAACTGCAATAACAATGTGAATTACCTGTTATATCTTTAATAAGAGAAATAAATGTTTGTTCTGGAGTCCATTAAAATTACCATTCAAAACATATAACAAAAGTTTGCCAATTTCAAATGATAGACTCTGCATTGCATACTCAGGGCCGCCGAGAGGCCATGTCAGCCAAGTCTGAAACTTGGGGCCCAGGATGAGCGGAATTTTTCAGATTGAGGGAATATCGGTATCAACTTCTTGGAAATAAAATTAGACCTATATATTAAAAAATAAAATGTCCAGTTTTATCACAAAAATTACTTTGATAATACAGTATTTAGCATTAGAACCAGATAGGCAGATGGCCGGTAAAAATAATCGTACACATTGATCGTGAAAAAACGGAAAAGTAACTTCATGAGTGGAACGAACGCGAAAGCTATGGGAAAGAGACGAATGTCTCGAAAATCCAATAGTGCGGCATCACTGATAGCGGTAATTTTTAATCAGACTATTTTCTAAATCCGACCGACCATTCAGCCTCAATTGGTTCAGATTTTTGGGGTTCCTGTATGTGTGTTGTTCCACCTTTAGACTGCCTAAAAACGCGAGTTTAGAGATCTAATTTTCGAAAATTTTCCTCCTTTCACTGGGGGGTACTCTATACCTTCCAGACCCCCCAGAGGGCCCGTGTGGTGTGCAGACTTGGGGCCCAGCTTGGCTCTCGGCGGCTCTGTGCATACTGAATTTGTGACTGACGGTGCGAAGCTCTGCGGCAGTGGTGCAGTTGCGACTCTGCAGTCACTACCCCCACAACTCGTATGTCTGTCAGAACGGCCAGCCGGCTTCAACTGTTACGCGATATTGCCAGTCTATGTTATTCTTTGGTTGCTCTAAAACTCTAGGTGAGTTGAGAATACACACAGTCTTTATTGCTTTAATTTAAACTCAAACCACAGTTTCAAAATGGAGAGCACATCAACCGTACAGTGCAAAGTATATACAGTGTATTATTTTGGGAAGAATATAATTTTTTTAACAAAAAAGAATGAAGAATTAAAAATAAAATTACTAATCATTTGAAACTTGGTGTTGTGAGGATTAGGATTAATTTAGGAAGAGGTTTTTTCATAAATCTAAGTATGACTAGCTTAAGAAACCTAATTAGTAAGAAAATAAGCCAGAATTTATTGAAGTAGCACAATGTAAGTCTGAGTGGCAGGGAGGAGCATATCAGGAAGGCCCAGTGGAGCAAGGCTGCTGCAAGGTCATGGCTAGCCACATCTCACTCAGTTCACATCCAATAACCTGTCAACTGTAATCCAACATCAAAATCAATGCAACTGTACTTAGGTGCTGTACATTTAGTAAAATCATTGATCTCACTTTACTCATTGAAATCGATTTAATGTTTTACTTGTATTATACTTTTACATTTTCCAAAAATTTAAAGGGCGAAAACAAAATAAATTATATAAGATCTGGATGTAAAGTATAGCAAAGTATATGTTAGGGGCTTTAATGGTAAAAATAAATAAGTGTACAAGTCAAAATTTATATTCTTCATAAATTACATGAGAAAAATAATGTAATTTTGTTTTTGTTAGATTGGAGTCCTTCATCTGGTGCACTAATTTAGAAGTGCCATTCCACAATCGAGAAAATGTAAAATAAATCACTCATCTTAAAGAGATTCATTGCACTAAACATATTTAAAATGTAGAATTTGGCTTTATGTGCTACAATTTTTGACCTATCTACTTAAAATTTTCACTATTCTTTTTATAAATAAATTTCCTAGGCCCCTACAAGAAAAAAATACTTTTAGTAGTACATGAACTGGGTAAGAATTTTACATACATACCTTCATTAAAAGTAAAACATGAAAAGTAAAAAAAAAAAAAAAAACACTAGAAAACTGGTGGAAGAAAATGTATGTTTCAAAATAATTGTTTCAGTTTGTGCTTCTTTAAATAGTTTTGATTAAAATCCATCCTTACCTACAGGTTAAAGCCCCATTACTTTTAGTAGTACAGTACTGGGTAAGAATTTTACATACATACAAATATTGTAATTTTATTTAAATTTATTAAAATGTTTTAAAGCAGCTTGTAAAAAAAGACGACACATTTTTTCAACTATAAAACCATGATATTTTGGTGTAATATTCAGTTTTTTTACTTAGAAAAAATATTATGATAACACATAAACATTCTATTAGTATATAGGACATTAACCAAAATCTTGTATTTGCCGAGTTTCAGCAGTTTCCTAAAAAATAGGCCAATTGTTACTATTCATATACTCATACAGCTACTTTACCATAATACTAACAATATGTTGCCGAAACAAAACTCATTTTGCTAAAAATATACAATAATTGATTTTTTATATAATTACACAATACATCATTTCTACTTTATACTTTCTCCCCCCTATACCATAGTATATGGAGAAAGTATTGTTTTCGTCAAAATTTTCGCATTTGAGTTGTTAGTGGATATATGGATATAGTGGATATATAAAAAGTGGTTTTTGGCGTGGTGTCTGTCTGTCTGTCTGTCTGTGTGTGTGCGCGCGTATGCGCGCGTGCGTGCGTGCGTGTGTGTGCATGTGTGTGTGTGTGTGTGTGTGTGTGTGTGTGTGTGTGTGTGTGTGTGTGTGTGTGTGTGTGTAAACAAAGCTAGAGACGACACCAGTGGTCCGATTTTCATGAAATTTGGCATGTAAGTATAAAGCCGTGGTATCTCCAGGCGTATTTTTCATTTTTTTGAATTTTCCATTTTTAAGGGTATTTACCCCATAAAAACCCATAAAAAATGACAAAAATCCAAATTTCTCAAAAACGGCTCTAACGATTTTGATAAAAATTTCATGGTTTTTAGTGCTCAAGATGACAAACAAAAGGACACCACCCGCATGTCTCTAAAAATTCAGGTTCAGAAGTTATGGGGGTTTAAGTGTTAAAAAATTCATATTTTTCAAATTTCACAAAATCTGTAACCTCCAAAGTAAATATACTTGCAACCATTAAATTTGGCTTGAAAAACTAAATAATCCAGTATTTTGAATCATTATTCTATGTCAACTGGTTGCAAAGATAATTGATATTTTAGTTTGGCGGTAAACGCAGTACGTTGTCCAATGTTATTCTTATGGCAAATATTAAAAACCGATATCTCCGTTATTTACTAACCAATTTTTATAAAATTTGGTATATATTTGTGTGATTATTAATTGTTAATTTGTTTTATTTCACTATATATGTTTTCTGGTTTTAAATTACTTGAAGGGAGAAAGTATGAGTCAGTTTCCTGATACCGTTTATTTAACTTAAAAATTGGCAAGTGCAAAGGTCATCTCTGCAAAGTGCCCAATGGAATGTTAACCAACCTGGGGCTTTAACCTGTATGTAAGGATGGATTTTAATCAAAACTACTTAGAGAAGCATAAACTGAAACAATTATTTTGAAACATACATTTTCTTTTATCAGTTTTTAGTATTTTTTTTACGTTTCATGTTTTACTTTTAATGAAGGTATTTTATTTTTAACTTTTAACTGATTATATATTTTACAATTTAATTCCCAACTAAGGTCAAACTTTTAACTGTAACACATCAGCCTCACATATATTTTTTTGCAAATGTCTGTTGACTTTAAAAACCATTCATTTATTTATTTATTTTGCCTTTTAAATCACCACTTCACCTTCTGAACTGAATCCTAGTTCCAAAAGGCTTGGTTAAAATGTAATTAATTACAGAGAAGACTTTTAAAATCCTGTCATTTTCACTTAAAAAGCCTAAGACTTTTAAAACCCTGTCATTTTCAGTTAAAAAGTCTAATTTATCACTTAATATTTAGTACTTATTATATAGAACCTCGCTTTTCCTGCCTATCAACACAGATGAAGAAGGCCAAGCCCTTAATCAAGTCAATCATCCAATTCCAACCAATGCAATCAATTGAAAGCAAATTGTTGGTTCATGTTATTTGTTTTTTCTTAATGTTTAACCTATTCAAGCTGTAGAACAAATTATTTTAGGAATTTTGGTTTGATTCAACGAAATGATTCTTTGTTGTGAATTTTGAAACTTTCAAATATTTAACCCAACTAATATATACCATAAAACTGACATAACTACTACTTATTTCTTTTAACTACCTTATTTTACGGGCTGAAGGGGCTAAAAAAAATAAAAACTTAGGTTTTGAGGTATTTCTTAAACTTATGTGGGTAAATATCTATGATAAAGATGCAACTGAATTATTCTTCAGTGAATTTAAATTCTTGGAACCGGATAATTGTCCAAAATTCAATGGGCGGGGAAGGTACCCACAAGGAGCTACCTCTTGGGTGGGTTGGAGAAATGACCGATCTACCCGCCATGGGAAGGGGGTGGGGTAAGCGGGTGTGACTGGATTTATTCTTCCAGGAAAAACTTAACTTAGGAACTGATAAAGGTGCATACAGCGGTCTTCGTATCAACTAATAGATGAAATGCTAGAGATACAATAATTTCCTACATTACCACCTAAACATTATTGTTATTAAAGACTGTGTTCCTAAAAACTGCGTTTAAAAATGCCACCTTTTTTAATTTACAAAAGCAAAAATTATCAAATCATGAAATTATTAACAAAGAAAGGTATAAAATTACCTGGTAAACTACCAAATGATTGTAATGTATCATCATGACATTAGAATCATTTGGCGGTATACCAGATAATTTTATACCTTTCTTTAGTAATAAAGAAGATTGGAGGCTATTCAGTCATGAAAATGAAATTATTATTTTCAACTTAAAAAATATCTTTAGATTGCAAACTACTAATAAATATCATATATAGCAGTGGCCTAAATACTAAACCCAGGAATCATTGTGTTCGTTGACTATTATTAAACATTTATTTTGAAATGAAATGAAATGAAAAATTCTTTATTTTCACAGGCAAAGTTAGGGCCGCATGGCCCTTTCTTGCACTTAACCTGCCAAAACAATTTATACACAAATATAATACAACAATAACATTATGAAACACTAACAAAAACATAATGAACTCTTCCAATAAATTGAGAAAAACAAAAACATAATTTCCTTTCACTCTAGCACATTCATTCTCTGCCAGTAACCCCGCCCAAGACAACCACCTAGGATACACCAGCCAGAGTCATCCGCTCAAAAAGCAAAATTTTCAGCGCCGCCACAAACCGACGATGACTATCTAGGGATTTAATGGAAAAAGGAAGGTTATCACAACTATAATAATCCTCAGGCAGGCAGTCACAACAATAATAATCCTCAGTTTTGATAATCCTCTTTTTGTTTGAAAGATAATTTCAAAATAAAACTTTAAACTCTTCAAAATTTAAGATTTTTTTCTAAAGTTGTTTTTTTTTGTATAAGTTTTCATTGTATATTTGAAAAATAAAATTTTCCATTTAATTCCATAAGAAAGTCTAATTCCTCAATAAAATGCGTTTTGAGGGGCTCAACAAGGCAATGGCTAAATGTAGAATATTCTCTAGGTTGAAAATTTATACAAACAGACATGTTATTCCAATTGGTCAAGTATTATCAGAATAATGGCTTCAAATAGATATACACACAGGCCATTTTCCGAGTTAGCCTAGTATTTTCGGTATTTTATGGAGTAAAAAACTATTATTGAGGTGAAACCTGAATAAAACCAAAGAAAAATAACTAAACGATCAAAAAATGGATCATAATAGTTTAATTCTATGTTTTCATCCATTTTGAAGGTCCAAAAGAAGCTTTTGGTCGCCCCATGTTAAGCATAGGGCAAAAGGACAGGCTCTGACTTTTTTTGTAATAAATTCTTTATCCATCGGTAGAAATGAATAAAAATTCATGAACATATTTAACATAAACATTTGAACGATATAACATAAAAAAATCTTAAATAAATAATCGCTAAACAAAATTTATGCGTGTTTTAAAATTTTAGTGGTAAAATCGAGCCTTGCTGCTGGCGCCCCATTTTGGAATTTGGCGCAAGCGAGCCTAGTGCCTACTAAGCGTGTTTGCGAGCACTGCACCAAATCTCTTCAATTAAACTGCTGAAAATAGCTTTTAATTGAGATTTTTTGATGTTATATCTTTACGATATTTTTGTTGAACATTTTCAAGACTATAAAAATTATTTTCATAAATACTATGCTTTTTTAATGGAGGGGATTCGGCGTAGCTCTCTCAAATACGTGTGGTTAGCACCAGCCAGCCACGCTTGCGCTGAATTCCACAGGGGGCGCTAGCAGCGCTTAATTTTACCACTAAAATTCATTTTAAAACACGTTTAAATTCTGTTTAGAGGTTATTTATCGGAGATTTTTTATTTTATACCGTTCAAATGTTTATGTTAAATATGTTAAAAAGTCAGAGCCTGTCCTTTTGCCCTATGCTTCTCATGGGGCGACCAACAACTTCTTTTGGACCTTTAAAATGGATGAAATCATAGAATTATACTATTATGATCGATTTTTCTCTGTCATCTAGTTATTTGTCTTCGTTTTTATTCAGGTTTCACCTCAATATTAGATTTTTACTCCATAAAATACCAAAAATACTAGGCTAACTCGGAAAACGGCCTATATATATATATATCTTTTTGAGGCTATTATTCTGATAATAGTTGACCAATTGGAATAAAAGTTCTGTGCGTACAAGTTTTCAACCTAGAGAACATACTTCATTTAGCTATGGCCTTGTTGAACCCCTCAAAACGCATTCTATTGACTTTCTCAAGGAAGTAAATATAAAATTTTGTTTTTCAAATAGGTACACAATGAAAACTGTTAACTTTAGAAAAAAAATTTAATACAAAAAAGTTTTATTTTAACCCTTTTAAGGCCAGCTCCCAAACTGTGGTACTTGCGAAAAAGGCCAGCTCCCAAACTGTGGTACTTGCGAAAAAGGCCAAACCATTTCTTATGTGATGTGCATAGTTTTAGTTAAAGGGATATAACTTCCACAATTTTTATCAGATACTCATAATTCTTTTTTAAAATTGTTCCTAATTAAATGGGCTTTAAAATGCATTAGAATATATTATGAAACTATCAGAAAGAAATTTTGTTTACAGGTATATGTAAGAAAATTTTAATGAGCTAATTTATTTTTTTCCACTTTGACGACATATAAAAAATATATAACTTTGTTTTACATCCAAAAAGATTTATAACTATAAAGTAAAACTTATTTACAGGAAGTATGCCAATTTTGAAGTACCTTAATTAATAACAGAACTATAAGGGATAATGTAAAAATTGACACTTCACTGTTTTAGGCCTAAATGGCTGACGCCATGTTATTTGCATACAGGAGGATAATTTCGCTTACAGGTCATTTATCTCGACTTCTTTTGCTCATTATTCATTTAAAACACAAGTCAAGCACACACAACCTCATAAAACAATAACCTCATCACATAACCAACAAAACACGAAAATTAAACAGTAACAAAATCATCACATGGCCAGCAGACGATCATGACATGAAAATCTATTTAGACAACTAAGAAATTTAGGCTAAAACGGCAGTATTTGCCATTATTCATGAAGCCCAGATGTCCCTCTACAAGAGAATATCAAGTTTAGTGGCCTTTGGAAAACACAACCAGCCAGTAAACGGGGAAAAGTGAACGGGTGCCTATTACGGCCGCCGGCCTTGAACGTACTTTTTACCACGGGGGCCTATTACGGCCGTCGGCCTTAAAAGTGTTAAAATTATCTTTCGTACAAAAAAATGATTATCAAGATCAGAATACTAATACTGGAGTTATAGAGCAATTGTGACCGTCCACAGGAAAAGGGACCTTATCTTTCCAAGGAAAATTTTTCAGTATGGCACTTTTTAGTAGTTTAGGTCAAAATTTCATATTTTCAGGTTTTGATTGCATATTTTAGCTGGGTTCTTTCAGAATATGAAAATATAAATTTTATACATATATTTTGACTAAAACATACTAAAATATGGTATAAAATTTATAAAATGTGATCAATATAAAATCAAATTATAAAAATATAAAATATATAAATATAAAATATGAAATCAAAAATATAAAAATCAAGAAAAGTCAAAAAAGAAAACTTATTTCAAATCATGGCAAAATTACCCATAAGTAGGTACCTCAACTTGGATATTATTGCAAGTATTACCATAGATACTTAACATTGAATATTACTGAACTTTGATGCTTATTTCCCGAAAACCAAGTTTTTATAATAAAAAACTTTAAAAATCATAACTCAGACATTTTTTGACATATCTCTAAAAGTTTTTCACCAAAATGTTTGTAATTTAAAGCTGCATCCATAGCAACTAAAAACTCAATTTTTAAATTTTGGAAGTTAACACATTCACTGTGAAAAAAAATGGTGAACCTTCCCCAGGTGCTGAAAAATTTTTTTCATAAAAACTTACCTTTATATAAGGTGAGTTCAAAACCGTGGTGCAAAAATTCCCCTGAAGTATTTATGACGTCAAATGGTGACGTCAAAGTTATGGGTCAGTACTGACCCACCCGCATTATGTTAAGGACAAATTTAAAAAAATCTCATATCATACAAAAATGTTTGTATTACGCGATGAACTTAACTTCATGCAAGTGTACATAAAGGCAAAAAAAGTTTACACGGGTGAAAAAATTCCCCGGAAGTATGTATGACGTCATTTGGTGTTGTCAAAGTCATGGGTCAGTAATGACCCATAAGGAATATCAGAATGGGAAAAATTGAAATATCCACTAATAACACAGAAAATATTTATTTTATTTTATTGGTCTATTTATTAAAGATTTTATTTATAAATTTTTTAAGCACTAACATACTTTTGTCACGACAAAACTAACATGGCATAAGTAGCCGTGGGTCAGTACTGACCCTGCCGCGTGAGCGAATGGGCGACGTGGAAACTGAACTACCCGAGTAACTACTGTTTCCTATAGAATGCGGCAACGCAGTACAGGTCCGTCTCCGCCACGCGCTCGGTGTACACAGAGCCATTGAATAGGCCAGGGCACCGTGGGTCAGTACTGACCCACCCGCATCTAAGCAAAGTCCGTCTTGGGTCAGTACTGACCCATCCGCAGCGAATGTGTTAAGGTCCCTTTTCCTGTGGACGGTCATAATTTATGAATGTAATGTCATCTTTAATTGCTGATATGGGGGTGTTCTACTCGAATTCAAAGTTGGTTCTTTGAACAAAAATACTTCTACAGGTATCTTCTATACACATACCAAGTGGTCTTTTATACACATACCAAGTGGCTAAGCTGTATCAAAAAGTGCAAGGTTTTTACGCCCACCAAACGTACTAAATGTGATAATTACCTGTATTGAGAGACAAAAAATCGGTTATATGGGAAAAAAGTTAACACGTTTTTTAACTACATCCTAAGAGTAATTTGAAAAATAAGCCTTGAAAATGTTTAGATGTTGAATAAATCCTAGATGTTGCGGTTAGTGCCCCAACCCAAGATGTGCATATTGTTTAATTCGTTCCTTGATGTCCTCCCTGAGCAATTACTGTAGTTATTGTTCTAATCTGGATTATTTTTCCAAAAGGGGATACATAAGGGAGCCATATATAACATGGTTGAAAAATTAGACTTCAGATAATTACTGTGTGCAGGAAGACCGCTGAGTCATCTCGTCCCCTTACATTCCTGGAAGTTGGAACCCCAACAGTCTGACGCAAACCTCTCTCTTTCCCTCTATTTCCTCCATAGCCCATTTTTCGTAATGACACCCCTTAGACATTTCTCCGGGCCGGCGGATTTTTCGTAATGACACCCCTTTCTACCGGAAAAGCTTTAGGCAGAAGTCCTACACTCTTAAATTCTCCCCCATCCCTTCCAAAAAACAATGCATTTTTGAAAGGTATACAAAATACAGGGAAACATTTTGGTTTCAGCAATTATTTCACAAAATGAGCCTTTTTTTTAATCATTTATATTAAAATATTTTATTATAATATTTTAAATTTATCAAAACATGGCTGCAAGTTTATACATACTTAATATTGAAATTCAAAGTTGATCAAAATTGTACAGTTATTAGGTGATCAAGTACATCATGAAGTTACACAATCACTATGCCCAGTCAAATGGACGTCTCATAATGTTGATTATAAAGTTACATAACTACTATGGCCTGCCTCTTGCTTGACAACTTTATAAAAAAATAGCATAATCACTGTGCAATGTCAAGCATTGATTACAAAATGGCGCCTTAACAGTCTGAGCGTAATAGGACGTTCACCACATTAGTTCACCACATGATGTTTGTCATTCAACCGAAAGGTACTGGACGGGGCAGGTGGTGTAGGGGTTGAGTGGAAGGGAATGCCACAGCGAGGGAAAAATTGGCGATGTCTGGAGATTCCAGCATAGTAGTTTAGAGTTAGTTATGTTTTAATTTGAAAAAATAAACTTAACTTTCTGAGCAAACCTCACATCTTGGAATATGTGGGTGTGAGAGCTACAGAAATTTGTCAACATTAATTCATACTCAATTCAAGTTTACATAATGTGATAGCTTATCTAATTAGAGAGATAAGCCTGTTCCACTTTCTTCTGTGGAACATCATTAGCAGGTTTAGAGTCTTTGTCGTAATGCAGCCTGATTTAAGGAATTTATCACAAAGAAAAACATACCATAAACTTAAAAAATATATCAAAATTAAAATTTGCATCATCCTTTATAATAAACTCAAATACTAGTAATTCTTATTTATGAGTTTATGTTTATATTATTCACCAACATTACAGAAATAAAATGGTTGGGTTAAAAGCAAGAATTTTAAAATCTTTCAATAATTCAAGAAAATATTTCTCTTATTAATGGTTGATTTGTGAGGTGAAATGTTATACCACTATTCAAACGTTTTGTTGCAAAGTATGACAAGAGCTCCAAAAGCATGTTTTATTTCATTTTATTTTTTATTTTTGAGGATGGTTGATTTATGGGGTGAAATGTTATATTATTGAACTTTTTTTGTAATGTATGTCGCCAAAGTTCCAGAAGAGAGAGTTTAGAGTCAAAAAATTACAAATCAATGTTAATAGGCACTCTCTGAACTGCATGCAAGTATAAACCAGTATCCAGAAATTCTCTACTATTTTATAAAGGAAATTTTCACACAGTAATATTAATGATATTAGTTTTTAAATTAACGTAAACAATGTTAACATTATATATTAGGACTGCTTACCTGGTATAGTCTTATAACGTGGGAATGTCTTAATTTTGTTAAAATTTGGATTTCTCTAAATATTTTCTTTAAATTATCTTCATCTAGTTTTGTTTTATCTATTATTTTTATTGCCACCTAAAACAAAAAAACAATTCGTTATTTAAGAGATTTACACACACTCATGTTATTATACACTGTGTGTTATTTTACATTCACGTTTCATACACTACAAATTATTATCCTTATTACGATTAACAGAATAATACAAACTAAGTTGACCCAAATCCATTCCTTATGCACTGGAAGTTGATGTTGGCAGCACAGGATTTATGGCTGGCGCAGTCCTAAGCCCAAATTTCTGTGCAGCCCCCCTAATAGTTCAGTCATTTTAGAAGAAAAAACCCGGTTTTCAAAAAAATCGGGTAACCAAGTGGGACTTTTTACCATATGTTCCTTGATATATTACCTTTGAAACCCCATCACTTTTTCGAAAATAAAACTTGTGCTCAAGCCGCCATCTTGGAAAATGGCGGCCAAAATATAGTTTTTGAGCTATATCGTGATTACTATTAAGTTTAGAAAACAACTTCTTATACAAAAGTTGCTTGGTTTGAAAAGGCCTATAACTTTTATATTTAACATATTGTTGTGCAACAATTGATGGAGCCGCCATATTGGAAAATGGCTGCCAAATAGTATTTTTTGGCTGGTGCAGCTTAATTGTTAATCTTACTACAAAGGTTACTGAAGAGCAACCAAGCATTGATAACAAAAACCAAGCCTGGCTTGGCCTTGGCCAAGCCTGGCCAAGTAAATGTGGTTGTATTTACATTAATACAACTTTGTGTGCGGCTTCTTTTAGTTGAGATATACAGGAGGTTTATGGCTTAAAATAATCTATTTTTACGTTTTCTTGGCAGCAAACCTGCGTGCTCATATACCACGTTATTCTTATGGAGAATATTTTAGCAAATTTACTTACATACATTTAGGAATTTGTATTTACATACGTTGAAGCATCATTTAAAGTACTTATCATTAGTAGAAGACGTTAAGTAAATTTGCTAAAATATTCTCCATAAGAATAACGTGGTATATGAGCACGCAGGTTTGCTGCCAAGAAAACGTAAAAATAGATTATTTTAAGCCATAAACCTCCTGTATATCTCAACTAAAAGAAGCCGCACACAAAGTAATGTAAATCAAGAAATGAGCGAGATATCGATTTTTCTCATTCCCATAAGGATAATATAGGGACAACACACTCTGTTTACTATTTTCAATATCTTGGTTACCAGTGGACATAAATCAGTGATTCAAAAAACCAAATTGTTTGATTTTTCAAGCTGATTCTAATGATGCCAATTAAAATTTGGCTATTTTAAATTTTCATGTTGAAAATTCCAAGAAAAACATATTTGGCCACCATTTTCTAAGATGGCGGCTTTATTAATTTTTGCACAACAATATGTTAAATACAAAAGTTATAGGTCTTTCCAAACCAAACAACTATTGTATTTAGTTTGCTGATGTAAATTCAAAACTAAAAAAGTCCCAGTCAAAAAACTGTTAATTGGCGGCCATTTTTCCAAGATGGCGCCTATATTTGTGAGTTTGCAATAATAAAGTAAATAAAAGTTGTAGATCATCAAAATCCCAGCAACTTTTCTTCAGTAACCTTTGTAGTAAGATTAACAATTAAGCTGCACCAGCCAAAAAATACTATTTGGCAGCCATTTTCCAATATGGCGGCTCCATCAATTGTTGTACAACAATATGTTAAATATAAAAGTTATAGGCCTTTTCAAACCAAGCAACTTTTGTATAAGAAGTTGTTTTCTAAACTTAATAGTAATCACGATATAGCTCAAAAACTATATTTTGGCCGCCATTTTCCAAGATGGCGGCTTGAGCACAAGTTTTATTTTCGAAAAAGTGATGGGGTTACAAAGGTAACATATCAAGGAACATATGGTAAAAAGTCCCACTTGGTTACCCGATTTTTTGAAAAATATTTAAAATGACTGGTCTATAAGTCCTAAGAACATAAGTACATTCTCTTCAAAAGTGGTGACCATTTTTTTGAAAAAAACATTGTGTTCAGGTTCAGGAGTCTAATTGACCCCTATAATTCACTTTAAAAACCTTAATTTCTACCGTGTGCCGCACCACCCCCCGGGCTTGGTAAACCAAGTGGTAAACCCGGCACTGGATGTAGGAACAACAATTTTTATTTTCAGAAAACTTAAGAAATCTCGTTTTTATAAGTTTAACAAACGACTTAAGCAAAGACTTAAGTTTAAAAAAAAGACTTACCTAATTAATTTTATTCAAAACCGTTATGGATTTTTAGGTGTTGACAAAACGGATGTAGTCCATTCATCTGACTCCTTTCAGCGTTTTTAAATTCTTTACTTTACTTCTTTGTTACCGTATAGCATAGCTCCTATTCATCGTTCTAAAAATATATTTTTGTGGACAGTAAGAATTTTTTAAACTATATACTGTTAGAGGCATGGAACATCATCCTGTATTTTAACATCAAAGTTAAGATGTTAACTTGCCTTGCCACCGACCGTAGGTACAGTCATTTACAATGTCAATGGACACTGACCATTATTAGTCATTATACATGCAGCCAATAAATAATAAAAGCAGCAGGGTAGAAGGGAATTCAGGGGTATAAGGGAATATTATCTTTATTCACTGATACAATAATACATGTATAAAGAGTTTTAACTACTACATAAATTACGGGTGTCGGTAATGCGGATTGGTCTCTTGGGCAGACGATAACGATGACGTCTGACATCTTCGAACAAGCGACTGATAACAAAGATGTGCGTTGCGACTGGAGTTTTGCGACTCGCTTTTTTTTTTAAATGATGCAATCCATTATCCAATAACTGATTAAATCCCACATAAAACGTCTAACATTACGTGACAACTAAATATCAATGAGTTATGATTCACATTTTACACGGAAATTACTTTCACTTCTTTTTAAATATAAAGGACAAACATTATAATAAGTCATTCACAATCTAAGATTTGAATGTTTCACGCAACGAAGCGAAGCCGAGCATTAATGCAGACAGTACTTGAATGACGTCACTTGACCACAAACCTCCCTGAAACCTCCCCCTCACACAACATCGGCGGCAGCTAACTGCCCGCGACCGACCCAACACTATTGCCACGATTCACAATTCCCTCAGGCAATTACCAATAATACTGCGTTTTTAATACGCCTTTGAAATCATGATACTACGTTATTGGATGTGCAGCATAAAGCCAATTTAAAAAATATCTTCAAGTCGTATTTCTCAAACTAACCGATCACATTTTAGAGATAGCGGAAATACTGTACATAAAAGTAAAAAGAATGGAATGTATCTTTAACCTTCATTATTTGTAGTAAATAACTCCATGCAACGACTTTGTGTAAAATATGTTAAAGAAAAAAGATATTTAATCGTATAGGCCTATGCTTTGGAATCTTGGAATCTTTTTTTAAATATATTGCGTTCGTAAATACATTAATGAAACTACGATGGTATCAAAATTGAATTGATTGGTTATTTCGTTACTTCAAACATGAAACTCGATAAAAAAGACCTCTTGGTTTGAAAAATAATCTACTGGATAATAAATCATTTTTATGCAAAGTGTTTTGGGCGATATCGCAACTTAACGAGACATTAATTTTAATATCCACTTAAATTATTTCTGCGTATTTAACGTTTATTTGTTTAAGTAAATGACAGATTAATTCTTCCAAACTGATCTCTTCCATCGTAGTATGATAATGTAATGTTTCAACTTACTTCGGTGCATGCACAAATAATATTGAAATTTCGGGGTAACCGATCTTATTTTAAATCTTTTAGTCACTTCACACTGTGCTCCGAGGTGGAATCAGTAAGGTCAACTGATAGTGTCAATGACCTCATAAACATTATTACTTCGACTCAACAAATCGCGGCACTTATACTGTCTACTCGATAAATATATGGAATTAAATTGCGAGAAAAGTTTAAATGGTTTTTACATATCGTCTTATTTTTTATCGAAGCAAACTAATTTGAATGATCGAGTATTTACTTGCAAACTGAAATCGCAGCTAACTACTGTACTTGAGGCTCCTAGAAGAAGCATTAAATAATGCAGACACGCAGAATAAGATGAATGAAGTGGTGTAAGCGGGAAAAACAAGACTGCATGCAGGCCGGGATATCGAACCGTGTGACGCACACAGACGTCACGTCGCTCCGTGACGTCACACCCCCTCCCTACCCTACCCACCAACACAGCGTCATTTATTCATACATTCCCAATTATTATTTTATTCACCTTTAACATGACGTAACCTATTACCTTTAATTGGTGGGACCATTCTCGCATGGGCAAGACGTACGGAATAATTTTCCGTCAGTTAGGTCACATAAGATCAAATTCCAAACCCAGGGCCGGCCCCAGGCAGGGGCAACCGGGGCAGCTGCCCAGGGCCCCGCGCTTTTGGGGGCCCCGCGATATCGAAAACTTCGCGGGAAAAATATTCCAAAAGAAATAAAAATTATGAATGATGTTTTAATTAGTTTCAAAACGTGATTAAAACGTTGATAAACACGACAAGAGCGAATTCAGAAACGCGATTAAAATTGCATTGACTAAGGCCAGGCCTTTCTTATGTTAGCACTAAAGTAGACGAAGAGCTGTGAAAATCCCGGCAAAAAACTCCAATCGTCTGCAGCGGCCGAGTACTGAAGACGGACACATATCAAAGGACATCGAAAGTTTAGAACTTCTTACTGAAGTAAAAGTGTTTAGGGAAATGATACCGATTGATGTTGACAATCCCGTGTCCCGTGAAAGTGTTAAAATACTTGAGCAAAATTGGAAACCATTTCCCCAACATTCAAATAGCGTAGAGCATTTTACTAACTATCCCCATAACTGTTGCTAGTGCGGAACGAAGTTTTTTGCGATTGAAACTAATCAAAACATATTTGAGAACAACCATGTCTCAAGATAGACTATCGTCTTTGGCAACCCTGTATACTGAACGTGAGATTGTAAATTAAATGAACTTTGATAACCTTTTACACGAATTTGCGAAAGGAAGGCAAGGAGGGTTAGCTTTTATTAGTTGAATTTAAATAAACATATTCTTATTAAATTTGTCTTCTTTGCAGTCCTCTACGTTTCCCAATCAAAAATCATAACTGTGCTACTATTGGCTGATTTTCAAAATCAAAATCTTAAAAAAAGCAGTTAATGTTTGGCAATTATAGTTATTTTAATAGTTATAATAATAATCAGTAATCTATTTCTTTATATGAGTAACTGGTGAAATAAACATTGTTACTCTATGGCAAGACTCGTTCGGTAATATTGTATTTTCACTAATTTTCTCATAAGAACTCTCTTCACCCACCAGCCTCAATAAAATATTTGACTGATTGTAACTGACTCTGACAGTACTTTTGTCTGTGTTTTTACGCAGCAAACAAGGTAACCCATATATCAATGATCTTTGTCACTACTTTTAAATTGACAATTCATATTGTAGGCCATTAGGCCTAATACCAAGTAATTAGTGATTTAAAAAAATAAAAAGTAGCGCTATCTGAAAGACAAAATCCATTGCAATGTATAATGAAGCGCTAAGCACTGCAGGCCTATACCGGTATTTTAACACTCGTCTACGCAGCGACTTGGAAGGGCCCCGCAACTCAGATCGGCCCAGGGCCCCGCAATTGCTAGGGCCGGCCCTGCCAAAACCAACTGGTCAGACCAATAATGAAATTGAAATTTCATCTAGTAAACAGCTTGCATTCAAAGTACATTTAGATGCTGCTCTTAAATAAATTCTTTGATATTGTACAAGTTATAAAAACATGTCAATAACAAATCACACAATTTTATTGTTTAATACAAAGCTATCTATCTATTAATTGCAATGTAGGAAGTTTAGCAATATTATGTAATATTTTGAAAATGACAAACTCACGTTGGTTTTTCATACAGTGGAGCCCCAATTCAGACACAATGTGTAGACTTAAGTTTGTGGAATGTTAAGCTATCCAGATACACTGATATAAATTAAGAAAGAGAACAAACATCCAAGATTTTTAAAACTAGGTTACAATACCTTTCCGTCGACAGTTCCAAACAAGTCAAATAAGTTGACTACATGTGTCGGAATTCAAAATTCCATCTTCAGGTCTTGGGTTGTTGTCAAATTAATCATCAAGTAATGTTGATCTTGTCAAAATACTAAAAACAGACAGTTTACACATAGGCCTACACACTGCGCACACTACAACACTTATCATAAAACATTTATTGGTAACAAGCCGGCCGGCTGATAGACTCCGACTCCGACTCAGCCGGCCGGCCGGCTTGTTACCAATAAATGTTTTATGTTAAGTGTTGTAGTGTGCGCAGTGTGTAGGCCTATGTGTAAACTGTCTGTTTTTAATATTTTGACAAGATCAACATTACTTGATGATTAATTTGACACCAACCCAAGACCTGAAGATGGAATTTTGAATTCCGAAACATGTAGTCAACTTATTTGACTTGTTTGGAACTGTCGACGGAAATGTATTGTAACCTAGTGTTAATTCGAATACAGTTTCTGAAGGCATTTGCACTATGAATAAATTACAAGATTTTTAGATGTGAATGTTTAGCAAACTAAATCACGTTATGTTATAACTTCTAGACAATGATATCTGATATGATAGTCGTAAAACAGCTCTAAAACCTACACTTCAAACACAAGAATTACTTCAAAATATGTACCGTGTGCTCAAGGTGACCAAATGGAAAATTGTTCAAGGAGTACAGTTGGGATAAAAATTGAGGACAGAAAAGGAGAACAGCAGTAATTATTTTTTCGTTTAAGGTCCTAAGTATTTAAGTAATTAATATAGCAACAAAAATAATAGATAATTTCGGAAATAATAAAAAAATGTGCCTAATCTGAGATATAAGATAAATAGTCCAAAATAATATTCAAAGCACGAAATGTCCATAAGAAATGTTTAGGGCTGAATTTTTTTATTTCAGCATATCTTTTTAGCAAATCCAAATTTTTAAAAACGGATTTCAGATTGAGTTTACGGCAGGAATCTTGTCCATAATGATGTATCACAACACCATCATTACATTTGAGAAAAATAATTTATATCCAATATGGGGGATCCAAGATGGATCCCCCATATTGGATATAAATATTGGATATCCCCCACTTTTTTCTAAAATGTTTGTATAGCGAAAAAAACCACCATTTTTAATCGTGAATTTTTTTAGTTTACCATCGTCCGATTTTGGTCAACTTTGAATATATTAAAATACACATTTGTCTAAATGGAATTCCACCAAAAACTGTCTGTTTGCAATTTTTTAAAGTTCCCTATGTTATTTTTCGACGAATGACTGGCCTATATACTCTCTCTTATAATTTTGATTAATAAAAAAAAATAAATTTAATCGCAAATAACTAAAAAACCATTGGGTTTAGAGAAGCAATGATAATAACCAAATGTGTATTTTTAAATGGGCTACATTTTTTATTTGAAGCTTTTTTTCTGTATCTCTAAAAATAAAGCAACTATAGGCAAAAATGCATAAATATGCCGCCATTTTCCAAGATGGCTGCCGTATCAAAGCTTCAATTTTAGGGGACTTTTAGTATGTTCAAAAGGAAGGTACACCCAACATGTGTACCAAATTCCTTGCTTGTACTATTTTTTTGGGGGGTAAAACAGATTTTTATTGTACTAATAGGCCAGACAGGGAGAACTTTCAAATCAAGGTTTCAAGAACACATATAAGCTCTAAAAATAACAATAAAACTTCAATAAAATTCAATTTTGCAGAACACTTTTTAGAAAAAAAAACCACACGTATGTACTTAAGTTTGAAAGAAAATTTAGAAGTAATTGATATCTTAAATAGAGGAAGCAAAATGGACTCAAAAGAAGAATTATACATATTCCTAGAGCAAAAAGAAAGACCAAGAAACATTTTGAATGGCCACATCCCTTTGAACAACCCTATATTTGACTGGTTAATAGTGAAAACTAGTCCAAAGATGTTTCCATTATTATTGGTAGGTCGCTGGCCTATTGATTGAAATAGTATTCTCAATTCACAGCTATGTTAAATCTGGCATGTGCACCTATTGGAACCACTAGTTGTTGCAGTTGCAGATTTTATGAAATTGTAAAATTTTATAAAAAATAATAGACCAGTCATTTTAAATATTTTAAAAAAATCGGATAACCAAGTGGGACTTTTTACCATATGTTCCTTGATATATTACCTTTGAAACTCCATCACTTTTTCGAAAATAAAACTTGTGCTCAAGCCGCCATCTTGGAAAATGGCGGCCAAAATATATTTTTTGAGCTATATCATGATTACTATTAAGTTTAGAAAACAACTTCTGATACAAATGTTGCTTGGTTTGAAAAGGGCTATAATTTTTATATTTAACATATTATTGTAAAACAATTGATAAAGCCGCCATATTGGAAAATGGCTGCTAAAAAGTATTTTTTGGCTGGTGCAGCTTAATTATTAATCACTGGATGTAAATAAAAAAAACGTCTGGATGTGATTCAAAAAACGGAATTGTTTGTTTTTCAAGCTGAATCCAATGATGCCAACTAAAACTTGGTTATTTTAAATCTTGAAGGTGAAAATTCCAAGAAAAACATATTTGGCCACCACTTTCTAAGATGGCGGCTTTATTAATTGTTGTACAACAATAAGTTAAGTACAAAAGTTATAGATCTTTTTAAACCAAACAACCTTTGTATTTGGTTTGCTAATGTAAATTCAATACTAAAAAAGTCGCTGTCAAAAAACTATTAACGGCCATTTTTCCAAGATATTTGTGTGTATATATTTGTGAGTTTACAATAAATAACAAAGTAAATGTAAAAGTTGTAAATCATCAAAATCTCAACAACTTCTCTTCACTAACCTTTTTAGTGAGATTAATAATTAAGCTGCACCAGCCAAAAAATACTTTTTAGCAGCCATTTTCCAATATGGCGGCTTTATCAATTATTTTACAACAATATGTCAAATATAAAACTTATAGGCCTTTTCAAACCAAGCAACTTTTGTATATGAAGTTGTTTTCTAAACTTAATAGTAACACTCCACCCGTGTGGTAACCACGTGGGACTTTTTACCATATGTTCCTTGATATATTACCTTTGAAACACCATCACTTTAAAAAAATAAAACTTGTGCTCAAGCCGCCATCTTGGAAAATGGCGACAAAAAACTATATTTTGGCCACCATTTTCCAAGATGGCGGCTTGAGCACAAGTTTTATTTTTTTTAAAGTGATGGTGTTTCAAAGGTAATATATCAAGGAACATATGGTAAAAAGTCCCACGTGGTTACCTGATTTTTTTGTAAACCGGGTTTTTTCTTCTAAAATGACTGGACTACAAGTGATTCAACAATATTAAAACTTACTTAAAGCTAACAGTTATGTTTGAATGGGCAATTAAAGGGTTTTAATTCTAACAATGTCCCTAGTCCATTTTATATTTTAAAACTGTTTTAAGAATTTGACTTTTAATTTTTGTCTTGTTGTGTTAAATTTTGTGATACAATTTATTGGCACTCGTTTTTTAAAATGTTGTGTTATAGTTTATTGGCAAACACTAATAATAGGACTAAATACCCGAAGTCGAAAACAGATAATACAAAATGCAAGAGCAGAGAGCCGTAAGCCATCGATGTTCATGGTTCTTGAATCAATAGTCTTGTGTGGAACACTCACTATACAAGGAAAGGGAGTCGTTAGTTCTTGATGTCTAAAAATCCTGCCCCCTCGTACTGAGGCGAAGGGGACGCGACCAAGGACAGGTGGAGTGTTGTGGTAGGGGAGTGGATGAAATAACGACAGGTACACAGCGCAAAGAATGACGAACCTCTGCCCAGTCAAAGGATAAAAAGACGGCGCATACTCAACGAATATATAACACTTCAACCAACCTCTTTGTTTAGCCAAATGATTTGTCTCATATCAAATCAATGTAACAATGATTAAATATAAAAATAAAGTGAATTAATTATGGTAACAATAAACACTTTATGATAACAATTAATATGGTAAAAATAAACAACTAACTTAAAAACAATTGAAGGGGTCCCCCATGAAATGTTATAAGCGACAAAATTTCAAAATAGGAGATATTCAGTGAAAAAGGTTCAATTAATATGGTAAAAATAAACAACTTACTTAAAAACAACTGAAGGGGTCCCCCATGAAACGTTATAAGCGACAAAATTTCAAAATAGGAGATATTCAGTGAAAAAGGTTCAATTAATATGGTAAAAATAAACAACTTACCTACTTAAAAACAATTGAAGGGGTCCCCCATGAAACGTTATAAGCGACAAAATTTCAAAATCAGAGATATTCAGTGAAAAAAAATTCTCTAGGACAGAAGCTACACAGTTGTATATTTTGTTTTGAAGAAATTTGAGATGACAGCCCTGATTTTATCTGTCAAAGTTGGCGTGCTTTGCGGGACTGCAGGGACTTTCTTGGGAATAACGTTCTAATCACTGAAAGATGGACTCGCCACCGGTCTTATGCATTGTCGCCCAACGACCAAAATCGCATAAATAAAAATAAATCGTGTGAGGTAAATATTGGAAAGTGGAAGGATAAGACCAGGAAGGAGTACAGAAAAGCTGGATTAGGCCTACTCTATATTTCAAAAAGTAAGAAGCCAAGGCCTGAAAAATTGCCCCCAAATGAAGCGAGCAGAATAACGTTTTAAGCATCACATTTGGATAACTTTTAGCAAAATGACGCCTAACGTTATATAACAACATTACGTTTTTGTACTTTTATCTTATCTTAATAAAATTGTTTTATATTTAGTTTTATTAGCGAATTTCCCCTATAGGGAAGAAGCTGTTACCGTAGTACTCATGGTAAGACCTAAGCCCGAGACCATGATAACTTTTCGTTTTGGGGCCCCCAGAAGCAAAAAACACTATTCGTTCATTTTCATACATATATATATATATCTATATATATATATATATATATATATATAAAACACTATTCGTTCATTTTCATACATATATATATATCTATCTATATATATATATATATATATATATATATATGTGTCTTTAAGCACGATAGCGGCCGTAAAAATGGTCCAATCTGAATGAAATTTGGCACAGCCATGTAAAGTAGTAATTATTCGGACAAGTTCGAAAACCAGCCCGATCGGACTACCAGAAGGGGGGGCAAAGGGGGGTAAACCCCCCCAAAAATGGGTTTTTTGAGTTTTTTATATAGAAAAATAAAAATAATCCAATTTTTGTTACCACCATTGAATTCAGCTCAAAAAAACAAACAATTTAGTGTTTTGAATCACTGCTCTATGTCCATTGGTTACCGAGATATTGAAAGTGGTAAACACAGTACGTTGTCCCAATGTTAACCTTATGGGGAATAAGTAAAATTTTATATCTCGCTTATTTCTCAACGTATCTTGATAAAACTTGGTAAATGGCTTCTTCTAGTTCAGATCTACTAAATATTGAATTAAAACCACCTAGTTTTAATATACCCGTAGCAGCAAACCTGCATACTCATTTCCCATGTTATTCTTATGGAGCTTTCAAAAACATGTCAAATCTCGCTATGTTGGATTGAAATATGTTGTTTTGCATTTGAAATTCGCTGAGTATGCAGGTCTGCTGCAACGGGGGTATTTTTGTTTATGTTGGTATTCCTACACTCCCTGATGTTTTCTTCCAAAGCAGAAGAGCAGTCCGTCAGAGAACGTTTCAATCACCTCTCATTTAGAACGTTATATCCCCCAAAAAACATGTAAAACGTTTTAAAATGCTTAATGGCAAGTAAACATTTAATGCAAGGCTACATTATGATGTTATAATTAGGGTATTAAAAAACAATATATTATTATTAGTTCTATTACGTATTATTAGTTCTATTAAAAACGTAAATATTACGATTCAACTTTCAATGCTTGATTACTTACTTGAAACGAGGTTTTTGTCGCTTAGAACGTTTTACGGGGACCCCTTCAATTGATTTAAATGACTTGTGAGTAGAGGAACAATTTTCAAAAATAGTTGAAAATAATTTCTAATTATTGTTGGTTGGCGGCTACAAAAATAAACCTTTTTACATTCGGGAGCATGTGCCCCCCTCCCCCCCCCCCCCCAGAGCGACGCCTATGCTTATCGGTGAAAACAGGGTGACAAGCTAAAGGCAATTTTTATTTCCCCACTTTATGTGATTTTAAGTTATAATAATTTATTTTATTGTAAATTTACTTTTGTTTGAGACTCTAAAATGTATTAAAAAATGGCAAAGCATTAAAACATGCTATCTGATATTATTATTATTTCTAAATTTTGACGATAAACAAATTGAAATTCACAACAGTCCAAGGCTACACTAAGGCAACAGCAGTTCTCATGTGTAAAAAAAAACACCTCGAATGGCAGAGTGAGATCTTAAGACTGCACACCAGCGATCTCTATAATACAACTGGATCGCGCGCTGTGTGCTGTGTTTTCGGTCCGGCCGCTCGGCTCTCCCCCCACCGCTAACGGGTGAACCGCGCCGCTGCAGCCATTTACTTTACACGGGACTACCGTGTTCACGCTCACAAAAACCGCTATATCTTCGCTCGTATTAGCTTGATTTTTAATTAGT
Source organism: Flexamia atlantica (assembly GCA_035578135.1). Taxonomy (NCBI): domain Eukaryota; kingdom Metazoa; phylum Arthropoda; class Insecta; order Hemiptera; family Cicadellidae; genus Flexamia; species Flexamia atlantica. The sequence goes on from JAQJVK010000001.1 coordinate 112,855,177, forward strand.
TTACACAGTTGCAATCTGTATTAAATTGTGGAGATAATGATATAGATTTTATATCAAAATAATTATGTTGTAAACTGTATTCGGCAGACATTTTTGCATGTTGAAAGAAAGCTCCTATCTTCGCTAATAATTTATTGATTTAATTTAGTTTAGGCATTTATTCTGGTTCGAGTTTGAAGTTATAAAATTATGTTTTTCATTTTAATGGAAATATAAATTATTTTTCCAAGAAAATACTGAAAATACACATGGCAAACGTGCATGAATGTGATGATTGTATATATTTATTTGGTTGTAGTATTAAATTAAATGAGGGCTAAAAGGCTTGGAAAAGGCCATAAAATTAAGCATAAAATACACTAATAAAATCACTTACTCACAACAATAATATTTTCATAACCTTTGTAATCGAATAATGGTTTTATGTGTTCTTAAACAATACTAACTTGTGCAGTTTTTGCCGAAGGCCAGCCGACCTTGGGTTTTTGTTAAGTGTTCTCAGTTTTGATTGGTGGTGTAGATGTATAAAAAAAAAAACAAATACCCTATCATTTTGATCAATTTTACTTTATTTGGGGTTTCTCCCACCTGCACTAAATCTTTATGGCCTTTTAAAACCTTTAAAACGTTTATTTTAAAAACATTTACAAACTAGTATTTAAAAAATTAATAATGTGTCTTACAATATTACGACAATAGACCTTGATAACTAAATTCCTGATTGCCAATTCAATAGTAGAGCGATTCTCATTTTAGGCATATAGTATGTCTTTAGAAACCAACTAATATGTTGATAACACTAGAAATGAACAAAACCTAAAATGTACCAAAGGCAGAAGCTTAGTTGAATCATGATTTTAGATTTATTTTAGACCTAAAATACTAATGTAGTATTAATAAAGCAAAATTACGTACCAGTAAAATTATAACGACTTGTTTTTAGCATTATTAGAACAGTTGTACACCGCGCAATATTTCGGCATGATGACTTGGGCATATTTTGTAATCACAACATACAGCCAAAACCAACAGAACTGAATTTCAGAAGGTGGACGAAGAATTAATAATGGGTGGGGTTAGAAACAGACAAGTCGAGACCATCGGAGTATATTTACATCGATAGTAGAGACTTGAATGTAGAATTCACGTAAGTTGGCCAAAGCATGTACTAATCATCTCATCAAAAATTTTTATACAACTCACATTGAAAACATTGTTGGTTACACATGGTGTCTGTTTACATTTTCTCAGAACTGTCAAATCGCCACGTTGCGTTTGTTTACAAGTTGTTATAGGTTATAGAATGTTTACAATATCGCCTATTTTTAGAAGTTTTTATTTCCATTCAACCTTTTTACATATAGCTGCCAAAGTTTAATTTGATTCTATTTCTTGATTTACAAATATTTTAGTTTGTTCAACTGCTTGTTTATTTTTCCTGGGTCAATTTTAATAAGTTTTGACCGCAATATGAAACAATCTCTCTTTTCAGACACTGACTTGCAGCAAGTAATATTGGCTATTCAAAAACTCGCCTATATTTCTTTGTAAATATTATTTCATTACAAAATCTTAGACTATTAACCATGCCGCATCCATGACACATCATCTTCCTGTTAATACATAATTTATTTGGAAAAGCCCCTTAGAAATATTTTAAGCCGCGCAAGTGAACTTCCAGTTGCAAATTGCATCAGAACTTTCCCTTTATTGCAAGTGCTATACTAAACAGATGTTCGTTGACAATGTTTTCAGCACAGCTGGATTTTATGGTTAAGTTCGTAAGAAGATAATAGTTTGTTTACTTTCGTTTTGGCCAACTTAGGTGAATCCTACTCTACCTCCTTTGAGTGATTTTGTTTACCTACTTGCTACGCGCGGGCTGATATCTGTAAACATCTCTTTCTATATACGTACAGCAAATCGGGACAAAATCTACTCTTTGTTCTACTCATATGAATGCATTAGGCCCATGCAATAATTGTTTTACAGCGTGAAGTTTCAGTTGAACTGGTAATATTTCACAAACAAAAAACTAGAGAAAATACCAAGTTACACCTTTTTCTTCTATTTATATCGTTGCAATGGTGTTTGTAATAACGTAAAACTACACAACAACTTCCGCAATTTCATAAGGATGAGTACAATGGTGAAACCCCCTTTTAAACTGAGTAAGTATCAACAGAGTTACTTCAGTTTATATCAATGAAAACACGGTAGCCCCGTATGAAGTGTATGGGCCGCGCGGCGAGGCTCACCCGTTAGAGCGGCCGGACCGAAATGAGCCTTGTTCTGGGCACTATAGCGCGCGATCCAGTTGTATTATAGAGATCGCTGCTGCACACCCACCAAAACAAATATTAACTTTAGCTGCCATTTAATTCCCTTCAAAACATAATTACTGTCGAGTTCCATATATTAGGGTTTCAGAGGTTAGATATCTCACAGACCTTTACTTGAATGATTTATCAGTAAAAAAAAACTTCTTAGTTCAATATTGATAAAGCCTGACAATAATTGTTGAACTGTCACGTTTGACATGCATCAATCTCGAGACAACTCATTACGTATTCATTCTACAAAAATAATATCAGTACTAATTCTTGAATAAATAGTGTCTGCTATCAATTTTCTTAGCTGAATTTTAATCCAACACTATTTTCAAACAGAATTTCATAATTTTTTATTTGAACTTTTTTTTAACACAGGTAATTTATATTTCTGCCAATTAATGCCTGGAATTATTGAACTACCAGGACTTCTTGTTTGTTATTGAAGAATTTTTATAAGGCTCATTTTACACAGTTTAATTAGAAGTAAATATTGTTTCCATATTGATATATATAAAGCCCAAACTACCCGTAACTTTTGAGAAAACCATAAGTCTGACCCCATAAACATCATACTTGAATGAAAGGCCTCGGTGAGAAAATCACAGGAAAACGATTCGATTTTTAAAAAACATTTCCTAAGGGCACAAATTTAATGAAAAGGGCGGAACAGCTGACACATTTCTTTTATATCTACAATTATTTGTTTACCTAACAACTGCTGGGAAGCGAGGGTCCACTAGTTGATTCAAAAAATATTTTGTTCACAATATTTGATGCAAAATCCATTAGCTTTTGGTTATTACTACTGTATTTTCCTTTTGTTGTACCTCCTTATAAGGATAAGCTTAGAGCTACAGAATGAAAACCTGAACTAATGTACTAAAAGGCCTTACATTTTACTTTCTCCCCCCTATACATAGTATATGGAGAAAGTATTGTTTTCGTCAAAATTTTTGAATTTGAGTTGTCAGTGGATATATTCATTTAGTGCTCCCTGAATCCAAAAAAGTGGTTTTTGGCGTGGTGTCTGTCTGTCTGTCTGTCTGTCTGTCTGTCTGTCTGTCTGTCTGTCTGTCTGTCTGTCTGTCTGTCTGTCTGTCTGTCTGTCTGTCTGTCTGCCTGCCTGCCTGCCTGCCTGCCTGCCTGCCTGCCTGCCTGCCTGCCTGCCTGCCTGCCTGCCTGCCTGCCTGCCTGCCTGCCTGCCTGCCTGCCTGCCTGCCTGCCTGCCTGCCTGCCTGCCTGCCTGCCTGCCTGCCTGCCTGCCTGCCTGCCTGCCTGCCTGCCTGCCTGCCTGCCTGCCTGCCTGCCTGCCTGCCTGCCTGCCTGCCTGCCTGCCTGCCTGCCTGCCTGCCTGCCTGCCTGCCTGCCTGCCTGCCTGCCTGCCTGCCTGCCTGCCTGCCTGCCTGCCTGCCTGCCTGCCTGCCTGCCTGCCTGCCTGCCTGCCTGCCTGCCTGCCTGCCTGCCTGCCTGCCTGCCTGCCTGCCTGCCTGCCTGCCTGCCTGCCTGCCTGCCTGCCTGCCTGCCTGCCTGCCTGCCTGCCTGCCTGCCTGCCTGCCTGTCTGTCTGCCTGTCTGCCTGTCTGCCTGTCTGCCTGTCTGCCTGTCTGCCTGTCTGCCTGTCTGCCTGTCTGCCTGTCTAACTCAATCCTGCTCTTGTCAATACAAGCTTTGCTGCCCATTGTGGAGAAGAATTGATTTAAGTCCTCAGGAGAGAAGTTACACTCATTATCTTTGATCGAGCCCAGTGCGCCATTGCTTCTTAAAGATGACCAAAAGCCTTTTGGATCTTTATTCTTTAACTGGCTTGAAAAGTAGTACTTCTTTGCACTTCTTATAGCTGAGTTCAATGTGTTCCTTGCTTTAATATATGCAGATCTGGTCGAACTGTTACTACAACTTAAGAGCGCTTTATGACACTTGTTCTTAATTTTATCAGAGACAAAATATGATCGTCTCTCCATGGAGCCCTTTTCCTCGTTACAAGCTTTCTCACAACTGGTACACAAGAATTGAAAATGTGCAAAATTTTACTATTCAGAGCATTTAAAACTTCATCCACTTCCTTTAAAGAAGATATTTCATCCCAGTCAGTCTTTGATGTTAACTCGGTGAAGAGGTCCACATCAATGTTTTTCAGATTCCTGTAGGTTACATATTTTGACTTGCTCTTCGTTCTACAATATGGGAAATCACAAAAAATCAAACTGTGATCCGTTATTTTTCTTCCAGCAGAATCAAGAATCTTCGCTGTATCAATCATTCCAACATTGAGTTTGACACTCTTGTCGGCAATTATCAAGTGTATCAGAGGAGGAGGATTCAGTCACACGTGTAGGCTCCTTGACAAGTTGATTGAGATTCAAAGCTTGGAGAATTGATGACATCAGATACTTGGAATCAGGTTTTGACATGTCCAGCAGGTTGACATTGAAATCACCCTGCAGTATGATGGAATCCACTTGTAAGGCCTGATCTATGAACAAAGCATACAATAATGAACTGAGAGAAGAATAAGGAACTGAGGGTGGTCTAAATGCAAAGCAAATACACAACTTTGTATCCTAGAAATTGATGACTCCGCATATATATTCAATGCAGCAATCGACATTGTGGAGTTTCATGGGAGAGAAGTTCAAGCCATTTTTACTTTCTCCCCCCTATACATAGTATATGGAGAAAGTATTGTTTTCGTAAAAATTTTCAAAATTTGAGTTGTTAGTGGATATATTCGTTTTAGTGCTCCCTGAAACCAAAAAAGTGGTTTTCGGCGTGGTGTCTGTCTCTGTGTGTGTGTGTGTGTGTGTGTGTGTGTGTGTGTGTGTGTGTGTGTGTGTGTGTGTGTGTGTGTGTGTGAGTGGATGTGTGTGTGTGTGTGTGTGTGTGTTTGTGTGAGTGGATGTGTGTGTGTGTGTGTGTGTGTGTGTGTGTGTGTGTGTGTGTGTGTGTGTGTGTGTGTGTGTGTGTGTGTGTGTGTGGATGTGTGTGAGTGGATGTGTGTGTGTGTGTGTGTGTGTGTGTGTGTGTGTGTGTGTGTGTGTGTGTGTGTGTGTGTGTGTGTGTGTGTGTGTGTGTGTGTGTGTGTGTGTGTGTGTGTGTGTGTGTGTGTGTGTGTGTGTGTGTGTATGTGTGAGTGTGAACAAAGCTAGAGACGACACCAGTGGTCCGATTTTCGTGAAATTTGGCATGTAGGCATAAAGCCGTGGTATCTCCAGGCGTATTTTTCATTTTTTTGAATTTTTAAATTTAAGGGTTTCTACCCCATAAAAACCCATAAAAAATTACAAAAATCCAAATTTTTCAAAAACGGCTCTAACGATTTTGATAAAAATTTCATGGTTTTTAGTGCTTAAGATTACAAACAAAATGACACCACCCGAAAGTCTGTAAAAATTCAGGTTCAGAAGTTATAAGGGTTTAAGTGTTAAAAAATTCATATTTTTCATATTTCACAAAATTTGTAACCTCTAAAGAAAATGTACTTTCAACCATTAAATTCGTCTTGAAAAACTAAATAATCCAGTATTTAGAATCATTACTCTACGTCAACTGGTTGCGGAGATAATTGATATTTTAGTTTGGCGGTAAACGCAGTACGTTGTCCAATGTTATTCTTATGAAAAATATGTAAAAACCGATATCTCCGTTATTTACTAACCGATTTTGATAAAATTTTGTATATATTTGTGTGATAATTAATTGTTAATTTGTCTTATTTCACTATATATGTTTTCTAGTTTTAAATGACTTGAAGGGAGAAAGTATGTGTTAGTTTCCTGATACTGTTTATTTAAATACAAGGCCACGCCACCCCTGGCTTTTCCAATTCTATCATTACGGATCAAATTGTAGCCAGAAATCTCATAAACGCTCGAGGAATCCTCAGGTGACAACCAAGATTCCATAATGCTCAACAGATCAAACTGAAAGTCTTCCACAATCATACAAACCTCTTGGAAACCAGTGTTCAAGGAGAAAAAATTAACATGAGCTATGTTAAATCTTGAGAGGGTTGACCTGTTGAACATTTCCCAACTGAAATGTTGGTTGCGGGCAATTTGGAATACCAGATGGGACTGATACTACAGAAACATTACTTGAAATAACTTTGACCTTTTGTGAGTCTCTGTTCTCACGAGACTTCATCATAGCTTGACACAGGGACTCACTAAGAAGTGATTTCCATGACAACTTAAATGCCTACCATCACAGGCCAAGTGACGCTTAGAAATCAGCCGAGAAGCATCAACAAACACCACTCCAAAGTTGTTGCACATTAAAACAATAGAAATAGTTGTTCATTAAAAAGTAAAAGCGCTCGATGACTCTCATCACTCCGAATAAGAATGCTGTTCAAAAGAATTCTAGCTCGAGGAAAGGTAGGCTTGGCCACACTCAGCAGGTCAGCCATGGAGTTCAACATATCTTTTTCCCCAACCTCCATCATAACCCAGCCCAACATTATAATTAGTTACAAGATCATTGGTTCCCACAAAGAGATAAACCAAATCAGGTTGGTCAGAACTGTATCTAATGAGTTGTTCTTTAGTGTGTGATATTTTTGCCCCAGGGTTCACATCAACTACAGCTCCACTTTTTGAACATTTGTCCCCAGAATACCTCAACAGCAATGTCCTCTTCAATGAGCCTCCTCCAGACATATGGCTACTTATTCCCTGCCCACTAGAACTTTGTCCAACATGACGGTATTGATTTGTAACATGTTTCCCTACCGCCTTGCCTTTATTTGAATGAAGGTTACTATTTACAAAAACTCTTGATTTAACTATTGTACTAGTCCTATTAACTTTCCACTTCCCGGACACATTCTCAACAGTTCCATCGCATATTTCTTTTTCATCTTCACATAGGACATCATAAGGGTTTTTACTAGTAAAATCCTGACCACTGCTTATAACTAAGGCATTAGGCTTAACAGAATTTTAAAAAAGGCATCACTTAAGTACACTAAAAGGCTGAAGTTTCGGAACAGTGGTGCTATCCATCAACATTTGAGCAAGCTCAGTTCAGGGGCCAAGGGATTAAAGGGGAATGTAAATTATGTAAGGGGAATGTAAATTATGTACGATCTCTTTTAACTGATTTAGACTTTTATAACCATGACTATGTTTTTCGGGGTGTTAATAGTAACATGACAGGGGATGTAGGAGGGTCACATTTGTTTCTGGTTTTTATCGACATTGCTGCTAAGTTAGGATACCATCTTGACTCTAACAAAAACGCAAACTCAGTTGTCTGTATGCGAGTGTATTCTGCGCAGCCAGGGAGCTGCGTAGATGTTGGAACCAGGATACATCTTCACCCCCACGGGTGCCAGTTTTGGTGCTCAAGACCGTTCGGGAAGAGGCAGTACAAAAGTTAATTTGCTGCCCTGTGTAACCGAAGGTTGCACTATTCACGTCCGTGGCCCTGATACACTGATCCCGGCGGATCTAAGCTGGAATCCCATATAATTCCCAGGTAGGGGGCAGCAGCAACACCAGGACCGGAATGAGCCAAAACCGGTTCAGGATGAGCCCTTGCTTAAGTGGGGGTGGCACCTGGACCCGGAGGCTCAAGCTGGATGCCTGGGCACCTGTCATGTGGGTGAGTTGCCTAGGCACTGCGGGCCTTATCGACTAAGGTGTTATGCGATCCGTGCTGAAATCTCATGGCAGTGGGGGCCTAAAATTCAGTGTCTTTAACAGAGCCTTCTGGGAACGAGGGGGAACCCAGTCGTATGAACTCCTTACCTCTCTAATCGGGTCACTAGGGAGGTGGACCTTTAGATACCCGTGAAGAGGGGCATCACCTGGTATACGGATGGCTCGAAAAAGCATCTGGGACAGGGGCAGGGATATATGGTGTCAGACCCAAGGTGCATTGCTGCATAAGCCTGGGGAAACTGGATCCCGTATTCCAAGCGGAGGTTGTTGCGTTGTCTGAGTGTGTGAGAATGTGTGTGGATCGTGGCCTCAAAGGCCACACCATATACATGAACTCAGACAGCAGTGCGGCACTGATGTCACTTCAGCTACGACTTCACTTCTAGGGCAGTTTGGGACTGTCATGAGGCCATGAAAACCCTGGGAGAGAGCAATAAGGTATAATACTTAGTTGGGTTCCAGGGCACCAAGGAATTGCGGGCAATGAGGGAGCTGACATGTGGGCAAACAGAGGAGCTGACAGCCCCCTCATTGGTCCGGAGCTTAGTGTGGTGTTGCCCACGGCACAGTACGTGAGGAGGAGGAAACAGCCTTCCACGTGCTATTTGAGTGCCCAGCCCTCTGCGCACTAGACTCGCCGTACAGAAAACTCTCAATCTGAGAACAGGACTGTTGGATTTAAATCCAGAAATGAATCTCCTTTTTAACATTCGACAGTTGTTTCCGTAGGCAAACTACCGGTATATACCGGTTCCGTTTAATACCGGTATATTTTACCGGTATTAAAATATACATTTCTGAAACAAAAGAACAGAAGAAAATAAAGAAAACCAAGCCAGGCGTTCACAGAAAAACATTGTTTGCTGAAAACTCCTGCGTTAAATCAAATTAACTTTACAATGTTCAGTAGATCAGCCTTCATTTTGGTATTTAAGTTAAGCCCTTTGATTAAACTTTAAAAGTATACAAACAAATTGTTCATTCTTTACTATCTTACTTAAGATTTTTGATTGCTCGATTTCGAGCAATGGGTTATCGAGTAGGGTTTAATACCTACATGCTAAATTTCACATACCATTATTGATCAAGATGTGTTAAGAAATAAAGAAGGTAAATTAAACTTATATAAATAGCGAATTTCCCCTTTAGGGAAGAAGCTATTACCATAGGTCTCATGGTAAGACCTGAACCCGGGACCAAGATAACTTTTCGTTTTGGGGCCACCAGAAGCAAAAAAACTATTCGTTCGAATTTATATATATATATATATATATATATATATATATATATATATATATATATGTGTGTGTGTGTGTGTGTGTCTGTGGGCACGATAGCGCTCGCAAAACTGGTCCGACTGGAATGAAATTTGGTAAAGAAGTGTAAAGTAATCATTATTCGGACGAGTTCGAAAACCAGTCGATCAGACCATTGGAAAGGGGGGAAAGGGGGGAAAAACCCCTGGTTTTATGTTTTTTTACTTAGAAAAATAAAATTTATTGAATTTTTGTTTGCAAAAAAACAAACAATTTAGTATTTTGAATCACTGCTCTAGGACCATTGGTTACCGAGATATTGAAAGGGGTAAACACAGTACGTTGTCCCAATGTTAACCTTAAGGGATATAAGTTAAATTCTATACATCGGTTATTTCTCAACATATCTTGATAAAACTTGGTAAATAGCTTCTTTTAGTTCAGATCTACTAAATATAGAATTAAAACCACCCAGTTTTAATTACCTGTAGCACCAAACGTACATACTCATTCCCCATGTCATTCTTGTGGAGCTTACCAAAACATGTCAATTCTCGCTATGTTGGATTGAAATATGTTGTTTTGCATTTGAAATTCACTAAGTATGCAGGTCCGCTGCAACGGGGGTATTATTTATTTCCCATTAGGGGATCCTCTGAGTCGTTTTGAGATATATGAAAATATACAAAAGAGCCACCATACTTTACTCATGTAAGAGTGTAGGATATAAAAGGGGAGAGTAGATGGAAGTATTTTAAAATGTTTCTGATTATTTTTAGCCTTAAACAGCTATTCAAACTATTAAAAAAATCATTGAAATTGGATATTATTCTAAGTAAAAAAAAACTTTGAATATACCAATTATTATTTTTGAAATGCAAGGTCGAACCACCCAATTAAGGTTAAAGTGACGAGAACAACCTTTGCAAGCCTACGATAAATTTAATACCATAAAAGTTTTTGATCAGACATCGCAAAGATATGGCTTGTAAAGAATCAGTTGGGCAAAGAATGGGCAGAATAAATTGAAGCTAATTGAGTGTCAAGAGAGGAGACTGAGAGGGCACCTATCAGTGGAGTGGCCAGCTCGTCGCACACTGGGCCAAAGTCCCCCACTCATTCAAACAATTCAGTCAATATGACCAATAATACTTATCAAAACCTGGTCTAAATACAGAATTATAATTATATTATTTGTGAAAATTTGGTACAGGGCCGATTATATTACAATATTCAATCACTAAAAGCACATTAAGATGTTTAATGGGCTCTTGACTATGAGAATGATGAGTGAGTGAAGTTGTTATTGGACATGATTGTCCAGTGCTTAAGAAACAATAATTTATTCATCAACATAAATATGTCTTCCGCTTATTTTCTAATCCAATTACTCAAAAGATTTTCTTTTTGCTTTTCCATTAATTCATTTTGTTGTAAAATCTACTTCTTTAAACATGTCAAATGTATACTTTCATAAAACAGAGAAATGTTTTTAGAAATTCGCTTAGTATGCAGGATTGCTGCGACAGGGGTTTTCTGTTCTTGCCTAAACGACCTGTCAATACTAAAAATGCAACCATACCCAGCGCTCCACTGACAAAGCCCCTAAGGGTGTTGCTACCCAAGGTAGGCTCATGCCCAATATCGGCAGTGCTCCCTCTGGTAAGTGCCGTTTGCTTGAGTCAGCAGTCCAGTTGATCTTGCTATGAGGTGGAGAGGATTGCCCTCACACACTCGAGAAGCGAGTTTACCATGACTGGCTTACCCGAGTCAAACACTGAGAAGCATTTATGTCGTTTTTGATTCCTGCATGGTACCTGAGCTTGCCCTGATGATGATAATAGGGCAAGACGTAAGGAGCGGCACCCTAGGCTTTTTCGGCGTCATGCTGAATCTGCTCATTTATATATATACTGCAGAGGGGCCTTAGTGGCCTTTAGGTAGACTATATTATGTACCCCCGTCGCTGCAAATTAGAAAATCCTAAAAATTATTTCTTTACTTCGTAAAATATAAGTGTAAGTACAAACATGGCACATTATTTGAAATTGTATTCACTGTCAAAAATAATTTTCTTAAGTTTTTAAGGTTTATCTTGGACAAAAAAATTACACTGCTGCTCCATCAATTAAAAAAAATACTGTCTTACATTTTTAGGGTAATTTTTAGGAATAAAAAAATGAATGAACCGTCCCGGCTCTTTTTGAAAGTGCTGTAGATAAAATTAATAGTTTACAGTGGCACACTCTACCTCTTTAAAAAACAACTTTTATAAAATAAAAAAGAAGTCCTTCATATATCACTAGCTAGTGATTGATTTTATGTTATACTAGCTGATTAACACGGTTTTTCCCGTGGAAAGACAGAAAAAAACTTCCTTGGATTCATGATTAATGTTAAGGTTGCCATGACAACTACATGAGCTTCCCTATACTTTCAAATTGAAACTTTGATGTATCATAGGGCATAGCCCTGAGGGAATTTTTTTTAAATCCGTTCTTAGTGGGTACCTATGCCCTGAGAGCAGGGGTGCCCACAGGGGGGGGGGGTCATGACGCAAACTGCGTCATTGAAATTTCTGGGGGGGGGGGGGGTGAAAAATAGTACTTTTTCGCCAGCCTGGGGGGGGAGGCATCATAAAACAATTAAAAAACGTGAAATTAAGAAATTCAATTTCAATATTAAATTAAAACCCATGTTTATAGAACTATAGATATATGCGTATAAACGTGTAGGCTCTGTGCAGTGACAATGGAAGTTTGGCAACGTTGAGCAAGTGGTTGCTATGGTAACGAGACTCGCGTGGTGGCGCGATGTACTCGTAGTTCGGAGAATTTCGGCGCATGCGTTCACAGTGTGAACTTCAACCTCCCACCCCTTCGATCTTGTGTCAGTTGCAGTTGTCACTGTCTGTCAGTTGTTACTGGTTAGTTCTTGCTATCCGATACACCTGACACCTGCGTGTTTTGTAACTTTCGAGTATCATAGATGTTTTAAAATATTTAGTTTGTGGTTTAGGTCTACTGTATTTTATTGTAAGATGTAATCACTGTGAAGTGCATCGGGCTTTATCACAATACATTTGTATTTTGCTAATAGTTTAGTTATTTAAAATACCTAAAAAACAAAAACTATTAAAATGTAAGTGTTTGGAACCTTTGTGTAACGCTAAAGTGTGCCACGATAAGTGGACAGAGCACTGCAGAAAGAAACATGTGTACAAAACTAAGAATGGCTTGAATATAAATTTTTAAATAATCGAGGAAAAGGAATTGGGCGAGTCCGCTTGGAAACCCTTGATAGGGAAAACTGATAAAGAATAATATATACATATATAGTGAACATTGTTTGTTAACAATAAACCAATGTTTATGTATACAATGAATTTATCTTCCGAATCCTAATATCTCGGATGTGGCGAGGGGGTTGGTCGCAGTTAAGGGGGGGGGGTTAGAAATTGGCCCGGGGGGGGTGAGTCATTGCCCCAGGGGGGGTGGGCACCTCTGCCTGAGAGGCAGAGGTGCCCACCAAAGCAAAGGTTCATGCAAAGGTTCAAGGTCCTAGGTCAAGTAGTTTGGGCTGTGCGATGATGGGTGAGTGGTATTTGACAAATATATAGTAGACTAGCACTTCCCGTAGCTTTGCTCACGATAAAAATTATAGTCTAACCTTGATTTGACGAATCTCAAGGGGCTGAATGAAAAAAAGTTATATAAAGGAGTACTTCATGTAGAGGTCTGTTTACGTGCTATGGCGTTGTGTAGGCTAAAAAAACAGTTATACTCGTATTACAGTAGATAGTGTAGGTTTTCTTTTCTCAGTCATAGCTCAAAAACGGCAAGACCGATTTTAAAGTTAAATGTGTCAATTTTAAGGTATTTCTATGCATATTTGCCAATACAGCTTAGAATTGTCAAATAGGGTATCAAATAATTAGTACAATAAAAGAGCTGAATGTTCGGAACAGTGGCGCTATCCGTCGACATTGTTACAAACTTGAGTCACTTAGTTTACAACTTAAAATATGGGCGATTTTCAAAATATTTTGAAAGGTTAACTACAGACTGCAGAATTTTTTTTCTGTGCAAAGCAGGACACCCTCGGATTAGATGAAAAAGGAATTCGCCAAACTATTGTAGGGGATGAATACATTAAGGAGACCATAAGGGAAAAACTATGACTCCCGTTGCCTAAATAAAGATTGCCACATTTTATGATTAAACAGATAAGGTAGAGAAATTGATGATGGATTAAACCTTAACTAAATGTAACTTTTATACAGTGCGAATAACCTAAATAAATAGACAAAACAACCATAAATCCATGATGAAAGGAATCAAATTATAGATCAGCTGAAACAACATCTATGATTGTGAAGCTAATTAATTACCCTATGCTTGACTGAATTAAATTGGAAATTTAAACAAAAGATTGCCCGTTACATTTAATCCTTTGACTCTGCCAAAAAACCTTAAAACCCAGAGATTTTTATAATTTAAGGATTTCTATATAAATAGATCAAAGAATTAGATTAGACTATTACAGCACAGTCTATCGGTGAATAAACAAAAAATAGTTTCAAGACTCAACCAAAAAAGGCAGCATGCTCTTTAGGCTTTAAACTATAAAGGTCAAAATAGATTAAACGCCAAATCATCGTACTCGTAACAGGCATAATTACAACTCCCGCTGCCAAAATAAATATGGTGCCATGTACTGAATTTATGATTAAACAGATTAGGTACTAAACCAAACTAAATGTAACTTTTATATAGTACATAATTATGTCCATAAAATAAATCAACAAAAGAATAATAAAACCGTAATGAAAGAAATTAATTTATAATCAGCTGTAACAGCGTATGCATGTACATTTGTGAAGCTAACTCAGCTGGCTGATTGAATGAACATTGAAAATGTAAACAAAAGATCGTCCATCACACTTTCACATGGAAAAATTTGAAAAATTACACCTCGCCAAAAGCCCTTGAAACTTAGAATTTTGTAAAATCCATTCTTAGCAGATGCCTACGCCCTAAGAGGAACGTTTACGCAAAATTTCAAGGTTCTAAGTCAAGTAGTTCGGGCTGTACGATGATAGGTCAGTGGTATTTCACAAATATATAGTAGATTCCTGACAGCTGGTTCAAAATCCTACAACATTTTTTGCTATTAGCGAATTTCCCCTATGGGGAAGAAGCTGTTACATTAGGTCTCATGGTAAGACCTAAGACCCAGACCATCATAACTTTTTGATTTGAGGTCCCCAGATGCCAAAAACACATTGGTTCATTTTCATAAATATTTATGTCATAGGCCTATATACAGGGGTGCCGATCCCCCCCAAGAGCTGTGACGCCAATCCCCCCCAAAATTTTCCAGAATCTATCAAATATCCCCCCCTCCGCACAACATATACAGTATTTATTATTTATGACATCCTATTTAAGCAGAGGACATTTAAAGTAATCTGGGTTAATTTAAGTTACATCACTTTCAAAATTTGAACATTTTTCTGACTAAAAGTTAATAATATTAATTACTTAAAAATTATTATTTTTACTAAACTTTGATTTTATTAGTCGTAAGTTATTTCCGGAACATCGTCTGGGGGAAGAAGACAAGTATAGCCTTTTACCATTCTTGAGCCTTGGCCCGAAAACTCGAGACATTTCGTCTTAACACAAATACTAAAATGTACACGTAAACGAGTACATTAGGTAGCTATCTCCAAAAAAGTCAATATTTCCTTTTATCATGAGCTTCACTCCAACCGTTCACTAAACCACTATCCCAATACATGACTGACGCTCTCATTTATTAGCGAATTTCCCCTATAGGGAAGAAGCTATTACCGTAGGTCTCATGGTAAGACCTAAGCCCGAGACCATGATAACTTTTCATTTTAGGGCCACCAGAAGCAAAAAACACCATTTGTTCGAATTTATATATAAATATATACTGTATGTCCCAAAAGTCCCGGACCGGTTTAACCCTCGAGCGGGCGCACGCGGAGTTTTTCTCCGCATGTGTTTTTTATGTTAAAATAAACAGACATAATGGGTGTCGGCGGTCGTGTCCGGCTCCGTACTTTATGCACCTCATTTCAGGAATTTCCTAAAGCTATTTATACCCCCCACCCCCCCTTGGGACCTGGTTATATGCAATTCAGAGATACCGTCTCAGTTTGCGGAGCGCCCTCTCCCGTTACACGGACACTGATACCAATTTTTAAAATTCATAATATTAATGGATTTGTAATTATTATTAATTTTTGGACTTTTCCTTTCGCTTTTGAAAAAAAGAAGCAAAAGGAAAAGTCCAAAAATGTTAATAATAATTAATACATATTTTATACTAGAAAATTACTTACTATGTTTAATTGAAATATTACACCTATTAAGTTGTACAATTAATTGAATTGACTATGAAATGTGATTCCTAATGAAGTTTGTCAATATTTAAATACAATATTTCGATATAAAATAGGTAAAATTGGTTAAATTTGTGCAATCTAGTGTTGCGGAGTAAAACTCCGTGTGCGCCCGCTCGCGTTTTGCCGGTGAAGCGCCTGCTCAAGGGTTAATATCTTTTAAAGTAAGCCAGACATCAAAACAATATTTCGCATACCGTTTAGTACTAAAAAAAAAACGACTTTTTGATGTTTGTGTCATTTCTTCCCCTGCCCCCAAAATTGGATTTTGGG
The DNA here is from genome assembly GCA_035578135.1 of Flexamia atlantica. Lineage (NCBI taxonomy): Eukaryota > Metazoa > Arthropoda > Insecta > Hemiptera > Cicadellidae > Flexamia > Flexamia atlantica. The sequence continues at coordinate 112,871,134 of JAQJVK010000001.1, forward strand.
GGTTAGCCCCAAAATTGGATTTTGGGGGTTAGCCCCAAAATTTTAAATGTAAACCCCCATCGTGCGACGGCTTATTTTAAAGGGCTTGTTAAAAGAAACACAATGCCGCAAACCGGAGGTCAATATCATGCTCCAGTCCAAAATGACAGCCATTCAAAAATTAAAAAATGCTGTCCGTCAATTAAAATTGAGTATTTTCTGTGTTCGGCAATTCACATTTAAATCGAATAAGAACCACCAGAACACATTTTAAGTACTTAAAAGATACAAAAATAATAATTTCTTGTCATTATCAAGGCTCAACCTTCAAAATGGTTTTGGGTTTTGGGGGGTGGGGGTTTGTCTAACCAATTCCAATATCAACTCACATCGTATGACCACTCGTTTTAATATGCTGAATGAGTAAAAAAATAAGCCAAACCTTGTTTGTTTTAATAAAATTTCAAAAAGTTTGTTATTTTTGTGGCGAATATTTGGTACTTAATGTATGGGGGGTTTTCCTAAAAGATAACGCATAGACGACCCTACGCAAGTATCGACCTTTGCCGCTGAGCCAAAGGTCGCATCAAGGCAGATATTTATTAGAAACCTTTTTTACTAAACTGAGTATTTTCTGTGTTCGGCAATTCACATTTAAATCGAATAAGAATCACCAGAACACATTTTAACTACTTAAAAGATACAAAAAAAATGAGTGGTCAAAAGATGTGAGTTGATATTGAAGTTGGTTGGACAAACCCCCTGCCCCCCAGGACCATTTTGGAGGGTTGAGCCTTGATGATAACAAGAAATTATTATTTTTGTATCTTTTAAGTAGTTAAAATATGTTCTGGTGGTTCTTATTCGATTTAAATGTGAATTTCCGATCACATAAAATACTCAATTTTAATTGATGGACGGCATTTTTAAATTTTTGAATGGCCGCCATTTTGGACTGGAGCATGATATCGACCTCCGGTGTGCGGCATTGTGTTTCTTTTAACAAGCCCTTTAAAATAAGCAGTCGCACGATGGGGGTTTACGTTTAAAATTTTGGGGCTACCCCCCCAAAATCCAATTTTGGGGACAGAAACAGAAATGACACATACATCAAAAAGTAGTTCTTTTAGTACTAAAAGGTATGCGAAATATTTTGTTGACATCTGGCTTACAAAAGATATTAGACCACTCCGGGACTTTTGGGACACACAGTATATATGTATGTATATGTATGTATGTATATGTATGTATATATATATATGTGTGTGTGTCTGTCAGCACGATAGCGGCCGTAAATATGGTCCAATCATAATGAAATTTGGAACAGACATGTAAAGTGGTAATCGATTGGACAAGTTCGTGAACCAGCCCGATCGGACCACCGGAAGGGGGGGTAAAGGGGGATAAACCCCCCAAAAATGGGTTTTTTTAATTTTTACATGGAAAATAAAATTTATTGAATCTTTGTTGGCACCATTGAATTCAGCTCAAAAAAACAAACAATTTAGTGTTTTGAATCATTGCTCTATGTCCATTGGTTACCGAGATATTGAAAGTGGTAAACACAGTACGTTGTCCCAATGTTAACCTTATGGGGAATAAGTAAAATTCTATATCTCGCTTATTTCTCAACATATCTGAATAAAACTTGGTTTGTGGCTTCATCTAGATGAAATCTAATGTATTTTAGTCTAAAATCCCCGAAATTTCAATTTTTGTGGCAGCAAACCTGCATAATCATTCCCTATGTTATCCTTATAGGAAATAAAAAAAACTCTTTATCTTACTTATTTTTTAACATTTCTTGACAAAACTTGGTATATGGCTTCTTCTAGTTAAGATCTACTAAATAATGAATTAAAACGAACCAGATTTAACATACCTGTTGCAGCAAACCTGCATACTCATTTCCCATGTTATTCTTATGGAGATTACAAAACATGTCAAATCTCGCTAAGTTGGATTGAAATATGATGTTTTGCATTTGAAATTCGCTGAGTATGCAGGTCTGCTGCAAGGGGGGTATTACACTACAAGGCCATGATCTAACCCTTAAGTTAGATCCCTTAAGTCTTGTGGTGTACCTCAAGTTCCGAGCGCTAAAACAGGGTTTTGTATCTTATTCACTGATCGCTGGATTTTCATATGATTTCCAATATTTTGGTGCCATTTTAATAAGGATATGTTTTTGCAGAGCTCTAAATTTTTAGAATTTTTGATTTCATTCCCGTTCATTTACAGGAATTGTGTGAATCTTTCAAAAAAAGTAGTTTTTTGTTGGATTTTAAAGTCTCATAACTAACGACAGAAACGCTTTAAAGAAAAATTAAAAATGTAGAGCTCTATAAAATATTCTGAAGAACGTGAACCCACTCTCACTTTTATTAAATCTTAAAAAATAAAGTTTTTGTCGTCCAGAAACGAAACGTCTCCAAGCGTATTTCAACGCGCTTTAGACCTATCTTTACAATGTTATTTCGCTCTGTGACGCAGATTTTTCTGTCAAGGTAGACCGCCCCCTTTATCATAAACACCCATCACATGTAGGCCTATACAGCAGGCAACTTGAACTATAACAACACCCACAACAACTGACCCTGCCACTATCTACTATCCCAAGTTTTTCCCACTTACGAAAAGCACTTAGAATCTGAATTTTTGTGAGTTAATTCCACATTACGTAGCTGGTCGATAATTTAGTGGAATAAATTAAGAATTATTTCATCTTTTTTTGGCGAAAATGTCATTCTGTCATGTTATTACTGCATTTTTAACTTGAAGTTTTACATTTTTTACAATCCCCTGCTCTTAAATATTAAAAAACTTTTTAACGCCCCCTTCACTCCTAGAAATAATCTTTAAAACGTCAACGCGATATTGGGGGGAATAATAAAATTTGCTCATCGATGACCGATTAAAATTTTGCTTTATCACCATTTTTACTTTTCCCCCCTTAAATGTGATGGTTCTTTTCAAAGTCCCCCTCTAGAAATAACCTGTGAAACGTCAAGGCTATATGAAAGGGGGGATAATTCGTTTTGCTATTAGTTGACTGATTGAAGTTTGAGTTGTATTACCATTTTTTCATTTCCTTCCTAAAAAGGACCTGTTCATTTAAACACACTCATCCCCCCAAAAAATAATCCTTATAATATCAAGGCTATATTGAGGGGGAATCATTAATGTTGCTATTAGGTGACCGATTGAAGACTTTGTTGTGTTACCAGTTTACCCGCTAAAAAGTAACTGTCCATTTCAACGCAACCTTCCCCTAAAAATAATCCTTAAAACGTCAATGATGTATTGGGGGGGAATTGTTCATTTTGCTATTAGATGACTAAATGAAGATTTTGTTGTGTTTCCACTTTTACAATTCCCCGTTAAAAAAGTAATTTCTGTATACATTTCAATGCACCCTCCCTCCTCAAAATAAGGTTTAAATCGTCAAAGCTATATTGGGGGGGAATTATTAATTTTACTTTTTCAAGTGTACCAAAGCAAATTTGCATTTCCCCCCCCCCCCCCCTAGAAGTAGTTGAGTAATTTATCGATAGGAAACAGGACAGGTTGAAAGAATTAATTTGTTTGTGTCTGGTTGGAGAGTCTCGTGGACTGAGCCAAGTTCGGCTGCTTGCTTGCCGCGGCCGCCAAGGAAGAAAATGTGTACAGGAACCCTGACGGTATATAGTGGACAGTCGTGCCTTGCGGGCATGTCCATATTGTATATTCCTATTTCGTACATTGAAAATAAAAATTTTAATTTATATAAAAATTTAAATAGTGTAGCAATTAATTTATTTTGACAATTTATTGATAAAATTAGTAGTAGTACGTTTTACCTGTACAGTAAACAAAAAAAAATCCCCCCCAAAAAATTCTATGACGCCATTGGCGTCATCTGAATGAAATATGGCTCAGACACGTAAAGTAGTAATTATTTGGGGATGAGTTCAAAAACCAGCAAGATCGGACCACTGGAAGGGGGGGTAAACCCCTCCAAAAATGGATTTTTGGGATTCATTACTGAGAAAAATTAAAATTATAAAATTCTTGTTTGGATCATTGAATTCATTTAAAAAAACAAACAATTTGGTTACTGAGATATCGCTAGTGGTAAATACAGCACGATGTTCCAATGTTAACCTTATGGAAAATGAATCAAATTCTATATGTTGCTTATTTCTCAATATATCTAGATGAAACTTGGTATATGGTTTCATTACAGTGATACCTACTGGATATGTTTCACATTTCCATGGCAGCAAACCTGCATAGTCATTTCCCTTGTTATTTTTATTGAGAAAATTGTTGTATGCTCATTCCAGGATTTTAGTTGATTTTACTTTATTTGAGGCACCATCGAAATTATTTATTGAAGCATTTGAAATTCGCTGAGTGTGCAGGTCTGCTGCAACGGGGGTATTTTTACATGTGCTTCGATCTTGGGGAATGAGTCCAACGAAAACCAATTTAAAAAAAAAGCATCCGTTCAAGTAAACATGTCATTTCTTTTATACAGGGTGTTTTTTTTAAACGCAACCCATTTTTAAGATTGAATAATTCATATATAAATATGAAATAAGTATTGTTTTATGGTTCTTTACGTTTTATACAATCCATTATTTAAGTTTGATAACATTTAGTTCACCTTATATGCTCAAAAAATCCGCCAGAGGCATTTGTTTGAAGTTATGCTCTCTCCATCAAATTCCCGAACACGTGTTGCTAGGTACCTGTTTGAATTTCTTGCATTATGTTTTGTGAGGCACAAATTAATTAAATTAAACCAAGAAAGAATCATTTTTATTCCAGATAAGATAATTATATTTGTTTTTCTAAAAAGACCAAAACAATAACAAATCCAAACACATGATTGAATATACAACATAAATAAATCTCAAAGACATACAACATCTTCCTCTCAACGAATGTAGTTGTTTAGCTTATGTGGTGTTTTGATCAATCGTCCACATCTTGTTCGATAACCAGTTTCGAGGTTGTTATTTTGTTGTGGACTTCGAGCATTGTCTCTTGCATCAGCAGGAGGTGGAGACACGGGTCTAGGAGATATTGCAGATCTTGCAGGTCTTGAAGAAACGTGTATTTCATTTCGCCGATATCTGCCTCCTTCTTCCTCTTCAACCAAATAAGACCTTGGGGTGTTACTATAGCCAACTATTTTCCCAGGACACCAGGTAGAATTTGGTTTCTTTTGGAACATTACATCCTGACCAATTTCAAACGAGCTTCTATTCCTAGAATTCCTGTTGTAGTATTCCTTCATCTTTTCTCTTTTTTCCAAAATTAGCTTCCTGTCCTTTAGAACCGTTATTTTAGGTTTCAGGTTCTCAATCTTGGTCGGTATGTTGCTTCTTAGTCTTCTTCCCATTAGATTGGCTGCAGGCGAGTTTATTTCTCCTCGGGGAGTGTTCCTGTAGTTCAGGAGTGCCAAAAAAGGATCTTCCCCAGAATCCAGAGCTTTTTTAAGAAGTTTCTTAATAGACTTTACAGAGACTTCAGCGTGACCATTTGATTTAGGATAATGGGGACTTGACATAATGTGATTAAATCCCCAATCCTTGGCAAATTTCTGAAAGAAGGTTGAATCAAGATACAGTGCTCCATCACTGTAAAACGTATGTGGAATCCCATGACGTGCAAAAATCGCTTTCATTTTTTCAACTACAGTTGGGCTTCTCAAATCCGGTAAGCTTGCTACTTCACAAAAATTAGTCAAAACATCAACCAATACTAAGTAATTTTTTTGATTGAGCTGAAAAGTATCCCCAGCAACTTCCATCCAAGGGTACTTTGGAAGATTGCGAGACTCCAGACTCATCTTTATTTTATTGTCTTGGAATTTTAAACACGTCTTGCAGGACTGGACAAACTTTTTTATGTCCTGAGAGATCCCAATCCAGAACATAGTTTCCTTAGCTCTACTCATAGTTCTGTTAATACCAGGGTGACCTGTATGTAGTTTAACAAGCATCTCATGTTGTAATGCTTTGGGAACTAAAATTCGATTGTCTCTGAAAACAACATCTTTCATAACTACAAGTTCATTTCTAAATTCAAAATATGGTTTACAATCATCATCAATCACACTGTATTGATTTGGCCAACCGTTCAAAATGTACCTTTTGAGCTTAGTCAGCACTGGATCTTTATCGGACTCTGACACAAACAGATCCCATTCAGACTTTATCAGAGGTAAACTTTCCGTTAAAATACAGATCATCAGATCTCCTTCGTCATCTTCAAAAGTTATGTCTTTATCAGAACTCTTACTACTGAAATCACGAGATAATGTATCCGCAACATACATATATTTTCCCGGTGTATGGGATAACTTAAGATTATATGGGCACAGTCGTAACATCAGTCTTTGCAATCGTGAAGGGACTTTGTGAAGAGGCTTTTCAAACAAACCTAGCAGTGGTTTGTGGTCAGTTTCAACTTTAACTTCAGTCTTGCCAATAATATACTGCTTAAATTTTTCTACTCCAAAACAAACTGCCAAAAGTTCTTTCTCAATTTGTGAATATCTTGATTGAGCATCACTTAATGCCTTTGATGCATAACCCAGTGGCCGACCATTTTGAAGCACTGTAGCTCCAAGACCAAAAGAACTAGAGTCGACGCTCAAGGTAATTTCTTCTTTGGGATTGTAGAAACTCAAAACAGGTGCCTCAGTTATAGCTTTTTTAAGACTGTTAAGAGCAGCCTCATGATCTTCATTCCACATAAATACAACATCATTCTTCAGAAGTTCTCTGAGAGGTGCAGTAATATTTGCAAAGCCAGGAATGAATTTTGATAAATAATTAAACATTCCAAGAATCCTCTGTAATGATTGTTTGTCAGAAGGTCTCTGAAGGTTGAGTACTGTATCTACTTTATCCCGTGCTACTGAAACTCCATTTTTTGTAAAGGTGTGTCCAAGAAATTCTATTTCTTCAGTAAAAAACACACACTTTTTTGGGTTAAATTTTATTCCTTTGCTGTTTGCACGATCAAGAACCATCTTCAGAGTTTTTTCAACTTCCCCTTTAGAATCTCCCCAAATTAATATATCGTCTTGAAAAGAAGTAACATTGCTGATTCCTTCAAAAGTATTGGAGACAATAGAATGGAATATTTCAGGTGCAGAATTCAGTCCAAACGGTAACCGTAAAAATGAGTATCGTCCCCAAGCAGTTTGAAAAGTACACAATTTACTGCTTTCACTATCAAGGGGAAGCATCCAAAATCCAGATTGAGCATCTAACTTACAAAAACATTTAGCACCTTTCAAATTTGCACATATCTCTTCAATAGTTGGAAAAGGGTAATGTGCTCGTTTTATGGCCTTATTCAAATTCCTCGGGTCTAGACAAATTCTTAGTGAACCGTCTTTCTTGAGAACAACAACCATTTGATTAACCCAAGCAGTAGGTTCTTCTACTTTCCTAATGATCCCAATCGCTTCCATTCTGTCCAATTCGGCCTTTACCTTAGGAAGCAGTGCAAGAGGTATTCTCCTCAAAGGAGATACCACAGGCTTGACATTAGTATCTAATTCGATTTTGACTGTTTTAGACATACAGCCAACATTTCCATCAAACAAATGAACATATTCAGATGGAATGCAGTTTTTCTGATCAAGGGAGAGACAATTAATTCTTGTGATTAATCCTAAAGTTTCAGATGTTTCAATGCCTATGATATTAGCACATTCCCGATTAACAATCATAAAGTCTATGACTACAGGCTCTGAGTTATATTCACATTGAATTGAACACCTCCCAACTACCGGCACTATATCCTTGGTAAAGGATCTTAATACTACTTTAGTATCTTTAAGGTTTTTTAGATTTAGCCCTAATTGCTTGTACTGAGATAATCCCATAACATTGCAAGCAGCCCCAGTATCAATCTTAAATTCAACTGAATGGTTTGCAATTCCTAGTTTTACCGTGTACCAAAATCCTTTTGAACTCTCAACCGAGTCAATTAAAACAGCATCAATAATATCATTGTGATCAATATTCTGCTTTTCAACAACATTAACATTGTTCTTAATCGTACTACAAACTTTTGCAAAATGGTTTCGTCCTTTGCACTTGGCGCAAACTTTTCCAAAGGCAGGGCACCGACCATAAACATGTTCGAAACCGCAGAATTTACAATTTACAATTAAATTCTCTAGAAATACCACGGTTATTACTAATACTATATTGCTCTTTAGACTTAATTTGTTGCCTGTTGCTACTAATAATATCAATACTAGGCTCAATTGTATTTCTAGGCTGTTGAATTTGTTCAACTTGGTGAGACACAACAACCCTTGATCTGCAGGCCTCAAGAGCAGAATTCTTTGTCAAACCCTGAATATTTAACAGTTTCTCTTGTAGAGACTTATCTTTAATACCAACTACAAAAATATCTCGAACTAAACTATCACATAAAGTCCCAAAGTCACAGGTTTTGCTCAAGTTCTGCAACGAAACCATAAACTGCTCAAAAGTTTCATCTTCTAATTGACGCCTAGTGAAGAATGCAAAGCGTTCATATGTTACATTAGTAGTTGGGACAAAAAACTCATCAAACTTTCTAAGAACTAAGCCCAAGTCTTGTCTCTCTCTATCTGTTAGGTCAAATGAATCAAAAATGTCTAATAATTCTTCCCCCCCAGAATGTAACAACATAGCGATCTTGTTTTCATCAGATTTATTTTCATGGTACGCTTGAATAAAAATCTCAAAATTACGCTTGTACCTTTTCCAGTTCAATGTCCTATTACCCTCTAAGCACATAGGAGCCAAAATTCCAGTAACTACTGCCATCATAAAACTTCTCAAAATACTCAAAAATTGCCAAACATAATCAAATAACACTCAAATTTATCTAAAGAAAACGTTTAAAAACATTTAAATATTTACCACCGAACTGCCACCATGTTTTGTGAGGCACAAATTAATTAAATTAAACCAAGAAAGAATCATTTTTATTCCAGATAAGATAATTATATTTGTTTTTCTAAAAAGACCAAAACAATAACAAATCCAAACACATGATTAAATATACAACATAAATAAATCTCAAAGACATACAACACATTACATTTGTTTTGTTTATTTTGAGGTACTGAATATGATGTGACTTGTTTTTTTAGGCCTTACTTTGTATGTATCCCCAAAGAACATAATAATATAGTGGGGTCAAATCCAGGGACCTTGGAGGGAAATAATCCTTCACCGATAAAATCAAGTTTTGGGTTGCGTTTTTAATGTGTGTGTCTTTAAGCACGATAACTCGCGTAAAATGGTCCGATCTGAATGAAATTTGCCACAGACATGTAAAGAGGTAATTATTCTACGAAAACAATTCAAAAGCTATTCAGCACCTCAAAACAAACATAACAAATTCAATGCAAGAAATTTAAAGAGGCACCTTGCATCACAGCAAATTCATGTTCGGGAATTTGATTGAAAGAGCATAACTTTATACAAATGCCAATGGTGGACTGTTTGAGCACATAATGTAAACTAAATGTGATCAAACTTAAATAATAGGTTGTATAAAATGTAAAGATCAATAAAACAATACTCATTACGCATTCATATGTGCATTATTAAATTTTAAAAATGGGTTGCGTTTAAAAAAAACACCCTGTATTATGTAAAACAATATCTTTGCTTAATGCTGGTATGGGAACCCTTTTCAGCCTCTGGGGAAGAACCCATTAGGATGAAATGGTTGGCTTATAAACCTTCTCTATGAAATTTTACACATATATATATAGAATGGCAAAAGTCCAACAGTTTTCAAGTCGATAAACTATATGTATATATATATATATATATATATATATATATACAAACATCTTCTTTTACAAATATAGATATCTCACTCTCTCGGATCCTAATCCGATAACACACTGACTCCTTCACTGATCGCAGTTTCACACAACTATAAGGCTTTAGGACCTTAGGCTTAATAAGAAATCCGAGACGTCAACATTAGCAACCTTTGAAAACGTTACAGGACAAAATTTTAGATCAAAATTCAACCATACTGAGTATGGCTTCTATGGCCATAAAACTTGGCGCAAATATTCTTTAAGCTACAGGCTGTAGATGCGTACTAAGAAATATTTTAAATATATTTTCAAAATAGGGCAAATGCCTCGAAAAACAACTTATCGGATGGCCGAAAAACAGCTGGATGGGTTCTTCAACATGGTTCATTTGGGATCTTGGTTACTTTTCTAAAAACATTGTTCACCATATGTTAACGAGTTTCACAGGTTTTCTAAGTCAAATGATTATTTAATTTAAGCTGACTAGTAGTGAAATCTCATCCGCAAAGTTATTTTGCAACCCTTATAGCCTACATTATAAAATTCAAAATAATGTCCTTTTCAGTTTTCAAAACTTTGAATGGAAGAGCTATAGAATATTTTTATTTTCAAGAGATGAAAATGACTTAAAGAATAAAATGAACTACAGTTAGGGGTCTCAATCCCGGACCTAAATTCCGATCCCGGGATTTCGGGATTGACAAAAGCCGAACCCAGGATCAGTCCCAGGATTCCCGATTTCTAAATAGGCCTACCTAGAATATATTGCTGTGTGAGAACAACACTTATGACATTTTATATTAAAACTAACTGTAACTTTATCTTAACAACTTGTCAAATGTGGGCTTGTTTACTGCTGATTACCTGTTGTTCCAACATTTTGAATGGCTTTCATGCTGTGTGTACATGACAAATGAGTGTACAGTCTTTTCGTGGAGCCGCCTTATGTTTTTAAACAAATTTGCGAATTATACATTGTGCTGTTTTCCCGTCCTTTTGTGTAAGACGATAATAACAAACGGATGAAACATCACAATCCTTCTAATGGGCCACAAAAACATTTTGTTCACCCATATTACTTCACACTTCACAAATTATTCACAGATCACGCATGGTTATTGCTAAAAAAACGATTGATGAAACTCACGACTCACTACACAAAATCTTCTCGAATTGCTCAGATGTTCGCTACACGAAAGCCCGATAGCAACTGAAAATGTTAGTGATAAAATAAAAATTCAGTAAGATCAAAAATATCAAAATAAATTCCCCTCTGTGGCCCTTAGGATACATCGAATCGTGGGAATTAACTGCAACGAAAGTACAGAGTGATAAGGAAACCATTGAGTACTGTCCCAATACATTCCAGGAATAAGGTTATTGTTGAATTGAATATTGATTTTGGACAAAGTAAACATTGGGATCGGTATTTGCTATTGAAATGTTAATAGCAAAATATTAATATATTTGCTATTCTAAATAATAATATTTCCTAAAACATATTTTTATTTTATACGATTGAAAGGATGACTTTTGCAGTAGGCCTAGTTAATACATTCAGAGCACGCAAAAATTGAGAAAAAATTATTCTTTTGCAATCCCATCAACCCCGGGATTGTGAGACTCTAATCCCGGGATTATCAGGTATTCAAAAACTACCTGGATCCCGGGATCCTGAATCCCGGGATTGAGAACCCTAACTACAGTACACCTCGGATTATCTGGAATTATGTGGCGGAACACCGATCCGGATAGAAAAAAATCCAGATAATCCGAGGTGATTACAATATCGCCTAAATAGCGATCGTGAACCTTAACCCCTGCTAAACTGATGTTGCAAATGGCGTATAAAGACTGTACAACATGTTAGTCTTTCAAATTAGAAACTCAATATCAGTTCATTCAAATAAATAAATAAACAATATTGATATTGTTCAAATTAACAATATCAATACCTTGTTCAACAAATAAACAATTAATTACCTCACAAATACAGACCAAATTTTATCAAAATTAGTTTGTAATCAATGAAAAGATGTAGATTTTTAGATATTTGCCATAAGAATAACATAGGAAAACGTACTTCGATTACCGCCAAACTAAAATTTCAATTATCTCCGCAACCAGTTGACATAGGTAAAAAAAAATCAATTAAAAACACACAATATCCAATTAAAAATACTGGATTATTTAATTTTCCAAGCAAAGTTTAATGGATAAAAGTTATATTTTCCATTAAAGTTTTAGATTTTGTGAAATTTGAAAAATATGAATTTTTGAACAATTAAACCCTCTTGACTTTTGAACCTGAATTTTTACAGACATGCGGGTGGTGTTATTTTGTTTGTCATCTTAAGCACTAAAACCCATGAAAGTTTTATCAAATTCGTTAAGAGCCGTTTATGAGAAATTTGGAATTTTGCAGTTTTTTATAGGGTAGCCTATATATCCATAATAAACGGTATCAGGAAACTGACACATACTTTCTCCCTTCAAGTCATTTAAAACCAGAAAACATATTTAGTGAAATAAAACAAATTAACAAGTAACTATCACACAAATATATAACAAATGTTATAAAAATCGGTTAGTAAATAACGGAGATATCGGTTTTTAAACATTTGCCATAAGAATAACATTGGACAACGTACTGCGTTTACCGCCGAACTAAAATATCAATTATCTCCACAACCAGTTGATGTAAACTAATGATTCAAAATACTAGATTATTTAGTTTTTCAAGTCAAATTTAATGGTTGCAAGTATATTTTCTTAAGAGGTCACAGATTATGTGAAATTTGAAAAATATGAATTTTTTAACACTTAAGCCCCCATAACTTCTGAACCTGAATTTTTACAGACATGTGGGTGGTGTCATTTTGTTTGTCATCTTAAGCACTAAAAACCAAGAAATTTTTGTCAAAATCGTTAGAGCCGTTTTTGAGAAATTTGGTTTTTTGTAATTTTTTATGGGTTTTTATGGGGTAAATACCCTTAAAAATCAAAAATTCAAAAAAATGAAAAATACACCTGGAGATACCACGCCTTTATACCTATATGCCAAATTTCATGAAAATCGGACCACTGGTGTCGTCTCTAGCTTTGGGGTCAATCCATATGAAGTGACCCAAAACAAAATTTCCAGGTTGCTTGACCAATTTTAATATTTTTTATTTTTTTATATGTTGTTCCTACTTAAGTCAGCACTTCAAAACAGTTTTTTAAAAATTTTTATCTCATTCCGTTTTTGAGATACGGAGCTTTTTGTTTGGCCACGCAGGCTAATTTTGACGTTTACAGCCATTAGCGATAAATTAAATATCTCCAGATTGGTTAATGCTACAGTAATGGGATTCATACCATTCTTTTTAGAAAAGTTCATTCTACAATTTTGGTCCTTAAACCTTAAAGTGTTACTCTAACAGAAATACCTCAAAATCACAACCAAAGTCCATGATCGAATTTTAACAAATTAGACTTTTTAAGGCCAAAAATTTCCATGAAAGAATAAAATACCAAAGCTAATATTTATATGAATAAGATATAATGGAATACTTACCAATTTTAGGGAAAGAAGGCCAAAATATGTCACCCTAAATTTTCTATAATTGTTCAAAAAACGTAATTTTGAAATTTTTGAAAGTTTTGAAGCTTAATAACTCTGGTGGGGCAAAATTTAAAAATCTGAATTTTTTACACAAGATGTACTTTTATGATAGTAAACTACTGAAAAAGTTTCAATCTTGGTATTTGATCCTGAACCAAGTTATGAATTTTTAAAGTTTAACAAAAACTCACATAAAATTAAAGAACGTGTATTTGTTACAAGTATCAAGAATGACTGAATTTCACATATAATAATTTTCTTCACAATATCTGTCCATTTAGTAGCATACTTATTTCTCCTGAAAGTTTTTGAGTTATAGCAAATGATCTTCCTGTCGCTGTTGTCAGTTCAAGTGGCGACAATTTTCTTAATATGTTTGAAATTGGTATCCACACTCGATCACTTGCAGACTTCTTGAAAGATGTACGTGGTCCTGCAGGGTGATAAAAGTGTGCATAGACATCATTATGTTCTTGGCTAACTTGCTCGATCTGAGCTAACCACCACTGTCCATCATAATTCAGGCGATCGTGTCATTAACTTTGAGACTTAAAGGCACGACTTTAGCGATACAGTGATCCTCATATTTAGTAGTTTCTGGTGTTGTATAGAGCACCTAATTATGTTTTTTCCTGCAGCATAGTATCTGTGGAACTTTCTTGTTCCTTTGACCCTCAATGTATTTTCAAATGTTGGTCGAAGTTTATCCTTGTGAGCATTAATATCCTCTTTTTTAACCAGGAAATATGTTAGGCCTGTAATATTTTCCTTACAGAAGGTAAACATCTGATCTATATTCAGGATTTGGTTTGAAGTTGTCCTTTGTAGACTAGCCTTTGTCACTTCTCGTTTTGTTGTCCCCCCCCACTCCATCGCAGGAGTTTTTCCCATGGCAAGAGGCAAAGAAATGCCACTCTGCCTCCAGATCAAAATCCTTCTTGTGATTGCAAATGTTTTAGAAATTATACCTATTTTTATACTGGCTTCCACTGCCCTCTGAAAAGTAAAATACCTTTTTTACTTAGGAAGGTTGTCTTTAATATACTGAATCATTTTGGTTTAAAAGGCATGTACAACATACGTATTGTGCTCCAAATAGTCACTTAAAACGCACATGGAATGACTTTTTACCTTACCATCTTCATTCTTGAAATATATAACAAAGGGATGCACTGTTGCTTGCTCATTTACCCAATGGTTAACCTTGTATTTCATCCTGAATAATGTAGGTGAAAATTGTCGCCACTTGAACTGACAACAGCGACAGGAAGATCATTTGCTATAACTCAAAAACTTTCAGGAGAAATAAGTATGCTACTAAATGGACAGATATTGTGAAGAAAATTATTATATGTGAACTTCAGTCATTCTTGATACTTGTAACAAATACACGTTCTTTAATTAAATGTGAGTTTTTGTTAAACTTTAAAAATTCATAACTTGGTTCAGGATCAAATACCAAGATTGAAACTTTTACAGTAGTTTACTATCATAAAAGTACATCTTGTGTAAAAAAATCAGATTTTTAAATTTTGCCCCACCAGAGTTATTAAGCTTCAAAACTTTCAAAAATTTCAAAATTACGTTTTTTGAACAATTATAGAAAATTGAGGGTGACATATTTTGGCCTTCTTTCCTTAAAATTGGTAAGTATTCCATTATATCTTATAGTCATATAAATATTAGCTTTGGTATTTTAATCTTTCATGGAAATTTTTGGCCTTAAAAAGTCTAATTTGTTCAAATTCGATCATGGACTTTGGTTGTGATTTTGAGGTATTTCTGTTAGAGTATCACTTTGAGGTTTAAGGACCAAAATTGTAGAATGAACTTTTCTTAAAAGAATGGTATGAATCCCATTACTGTAGCATTAACCAATTTGGAGATATTTAATTTATCGCTAATGGCTGTAAATGTCAAAATTAGCCTGCGTGGCCAAACAAAAAGCTCCGTATCTCAAAAACGGAATGAGATAAAATTTTTTAGAAAACTGTTTTGAAGTGCTGACTTAAGTAGGAACAACATATAAAAAAATGAAAAATTTTGGAATTGGTCAAGCAACCATCACCGGTCCACTTCATATGGATTCACCCTTTGTTTACATCCGCACGCACGCACGCCCGCACACACACACACACACACACACACACACACAAAACCACCCATCCAAAACACATTAATTTAAACATGATTAGAGAGTTAAATTGCCAAAGGATATATTTTGACGTCTTTGTTGAACTGTCATATTGCGTCACACAGAGATAGGTACGTTTTTACTGATACCGTACTGAGGATATAAAGTGTACAGAAAAACTCATTACGTACTGTAAAAACACATTAGAAATTTATTTGATCAATTTAATTTACACGTATTACTTAAATCATAACCTATACAAATTAAAAGAAATCTGGGCTGCACTTTCGCAGAGGTCTAATGAAACAATCAAATGAAAATAACTGGTGTTAAATTATCGATATAAACAATCGATTTTCTCACAATTAATATCGTTTTACAAATAATTCAATAAGACAATCAAACCACAAACTACTATCACCAAGTTATATAAACTTCAATAAAAACTAAACCGAAACGCAAACTTATAAAGAAACTCAACAGCATTTCCTTCATTGAGGTACTAAAACCTATTTCACATCGTTCGCAATCTTGCATTTGATTCATCGTCAGTCATTGTCAGTGCCGTTGTTTACTTATATTGTCTGCACGGTCAACTGAGGTGAGGATTGCAGCAAGTGCCGAAATCGCCATTTTGTTATTGGTTTCGTTAAGTAAAGATTAGTTTTATATTAAAACTAATGTACAATGTAAGTTGTTTAATGTACAAATAAGTTTTTGGTTAAAACTGAAGAGAAATATTTTTAATCACTTCCCTAACCATAGCAGATGCAAAACCAAAATATATCCAAAATTACGATTGTCATAGTCAGCTGTATCGATTCCGATATTTTATGATGAGATATATCAGCATTAACGTACCAGTATATCGATGTTTTGCACCAGTTATTTTCATTTGATTGTTTCACCTGACCTCTGCGGAAGTGCAGCCAAAATCTGTTATTTTCTTTTGTTAAGCAAAATTTCTTTTAGCCTACTAAGTTTTTGTTCTATTATCACAAAAGTGTGTTAACGTTTTTCACCCATTTTAGAAAACATTTTTCTCAAAGAAAATTGTACATGTACAACTCACAATTACTCACAACGTTCACTCCCGAAAACAGTCGTCCTAAGGCCTGCATTACACTATCAAATAAATCTTTTACTAAAGATTTATTTGACCAATCAAAATTCAAGCCAGCTGATTTGCAAAATAAAAAGTTAAATTTTGATTGGTCACATAAATCTTTTATAAAAGATCTTTAATAAAATATTTGATAGTGTAATGCGGGCAGAATACTTAAACAGCAAAAAACGCACACACGAAATCCCAGATTAAATCTTACTGTTCAGTCCTTTGATTTAAAGGATAACAACATCGTTCCTTAGTTAACTTATGGTCAAGTGTGTCCATCAATTACAAGCTAGCCTGTAAACTAAACTGACATACGACCAGAAACTAAATATTCAGGATAAATCCTGTCGAAGGTCATTTCCCCACGGTGCAGCATGGCGATACAACAAATATGAGTCACCCTCCTAGGACTGGCCAGACCATCTGGCGGCCGATCCAAATGAAGTCGAACTAGAGGGCGTCTACTGTAGGTACATAGCTTCTTCTAGTTCAGAACTGATAAATATTGAATTAAAACTACCCAGTTTTCACATACCTATTGCATCAAACCTCCTTACTCAATTCACTATGTTTTTCTTATGGAGATTGCAAAAATATATAGGATGCGCTTCCGCAAACGTCCGGTGAAACAATCGAACGAAAATAACTGCTGTGTTGTAAAATAACTATATACTGGTACATTAATGATGAGATAATTCGTCAAAAATATCGGAATCGATACAGCTGACTAGGAAAATCATAATTTTGGTGTTTTATCTGGTATGGTTAGGGAAGACTTTAAAATGTAGGCTAACACTACAAAACCAATAATAAAAAAATGGCGATTTCGGCTTTGTTGCGATCCTCACTTCAGTTAAACGCGCAGATGATATAACTGACTGGTACTGACAACGACTGACAATGAATCAAATAACTTACAAGATAATGGCGAACGATGTGAAATAGCCTAAGATTTTAGTAGGCTATGTAAATGAAGGAAACTCTGTCGAGTTACTTTACAAGTTTGAGTTTCGGTTTAGTTTGATTTGGTGGATTTAGTTTCATATTAATTCTTGATAATATAGTTTGTGGATTCATTGTTGACTGCATTATTTGCAAAACATATAAAACCATATTAACTGAACGAGAAAATCAATTGTTTATATTGATATTCTGTTCATGCTGTTCAACTGTTCATGCTTGCATACATGCATGTGCGAATGTGAGGCGAATATGTTGCTCTGCTGTGTGCATGTGGTCTGCATGTGTGTATGGATGATTGAATGTTTGTGCGAGTGCCTGCGGGCTGTGTGTGCGTATGTGTGTTGTGTGTGTGCGTGCGTGTGGATGAGTGCGTCGGTATGCTATGTGCATGTGTGGTGTGCCGGCCAGGTCTTAGTTATCTCTTTGTATCTTTATAGATATCTCAGTATATTCCTTATATGTTTCGATTACGTCTGCATGCGCGCGTCTGTGTCCTCAATGAGATTGGTCCTAACTTTTTGTTTATTTCTTCAATGAATGATAAGCTTTCTTTGTTTTAATTGTAAGCAGTGCTTGAAGACTGAATGAACTCATTTCCCTTGCACGAGCATGCCTATGAGGGGAATATTTCCAATTTAAAATTCAGTTATAATTGTAATGCATTGTATTTATTTATTTATGGAAATAAATCTTTCATTCATACATTCATTCATTCATTCATATTTTACATCAGCTATTTTCATTTGATTGTTTCACCAGACGCCTGCGGATGTGCAACCTTCACATTACCGTATCATATCTCGTTATGATGGATTAAAATGTGTTATTTTCCATTTGAAATTCGCTGAGTGTGCAGGTCATTTGCAACGAATGTAGCCTATTTCCTTATTGAGTTATTAGTACACACTGCTCAATATCAGCACAGGATTAACTACCATGGCCACCAAGCCCGGGCTTAGAGCCTCGTGCCAATAGGAGGCCACACACGGTAAGAAATAAGGAAGGCCTATAATATATTTAATTTCGTAAGGCGATTCTTTGCGTCAAAATTGTGGGCGTCTGGCAAGTCGTAGAAAGATGGGAGAGGGTTCAAATTTAGATATCTATTCCATGATGGCGGGAAAAATACTGAAATTGCTTGAAATTCACCAGAAATCAAGAAATATCGTAAAATAGCTGCCATTTAAAAAGCATTGGGATCTAAAAACGTCTGCTTTGTTTACATTAACACACGTAGTGTTGATGCTTGATTCAAAGCCATATGCTAGATGATGACATATGGTTTTTTTCAAAAGGCAGCTAACAATGTTTAATGTACTATAACAAATAAATATTTTAACTTTAAGATTTTCAGGCTTATAACTACGGCTTTGAGTATACATTTACAATTTAAAAATATAAAGAGTTAAATGCGTTTGTTTCGTTTACGTTATAACGATGCCGATTTAATGCCAAATGATCGATATATTAATATATATATAAGCGACATTTTTGCACCGAAATTGTAGGCGTTTGGCAAGTTGCAGGATAATAGGAGAGGGCTCAAATAGAAGTTCTCGATGTCTCGCGAAAAATACAGATATTTCTTAAAGTTTTTATAGAAAATAAGATATAACGTTGAATACCTGCCATTTAAAAATCATTGAAATCTAAAAATGTCTGCTTTAAGTTAAAATTAAAACATGTGTTAAATATACTTGATTTTAAAAAATGCAGAAAAATAGGTTGAACGTACTATAACACATGACTGTTTTTTCCTTTTAAATTTTCCGTTTTCATAATTTAGGGATCTTAACCTTAAAAAGCAAGGTGAATTAAATACGACTGTTACTTTTACATTGTATCATGTAGTATTAGCTGATGGTAATTTAAAGCCAAGTGGTTTGTAACTACACAATCAAGTAGAGAAAACTTCATTCATTATTTTTAAGGCCCAGCTCTATCAGTTTTATGTGCAGTCGGAAATGGTCATACAGTAGAGCGCCGATTATCCGAACGTCAATCTTCCGAACCGTCGGTTAACCGAACGCCATAATAATTCATATTTTGAACATGATTCTCAAGCAATTCAAATTCGCCCGCCAACCGAAACTCCCGTTGCGCCGGGATATCAATGTATTCTGATAGATTTCATAATAAAATTAAGTGAATTTTTGTTTGATAATTTTTTAACCTTTTTATTATTAAGATTTACGTTACTGTATATATATAATTTTAAAATGTTGTCTTTTCATGTTCGATTATCCGAATATTCAGCTATCCGAACACCCCTTGTCCCCAATTAGTTCGGATAATCGGCGCTCTACCGTAGTTTTGACTGAGGAACAACAGAATGTGCAGCACTAACAGCTACTGAGTGCAACATCAACTTTAAATTTGATCCTACCAAAAAGGTTCACCTTAAAATTTGCCCAATTAAAAGTATATTTAATCTCGAATCCACCAAGACAAAGCAGTATATTTACTCACGGGCAACCAAAAAAAAAGTGTTGAACGTAGGGTAAAATCCTCAATATTAACTATTTACCAAACTCATGGTCTCCAAACCTAACTTCCTTATGAAGTGGAGCCAAAGGCTCCAACGTGGAGCGTGGAGTCGTCAACGGGAGACCATTGTCTGATTTTGTCCTTATTTATTTGCTTATTGGGTATAATGTAGCCTCAATCGGAGATTTCCATAATAAGTACCCTTTAACTGTCCAATATGTTCTTTTGAACCAGATAGAGAGGCTACATACGACATTTGTTTAACTTTTTTGTGTTAAATGCAAGACTTTCTTAAGGAAATAAATTAAATGCTGCAGCTGCAGTCTGTGGTTAACCTTAAGAATTTGTTCAAACCATGTCCATATGTTTAATTGTAAACAAAGTAAACTTAGACTGAGTTTGTTTTGAGAACGACAGATGGCGCAACTGTTCCAAAAAGTTCAGCTCTTTACTATACTGAAGTAACTCCCTTTCTTAAAATTCTGATATGTAAACTAGCAAATTTCAAAATATCTTTAACATTACACTTTAAACGACAAACTGTTAACGAGTTGTGAGTGTGAAGGAAACATTAAATATCCAGAATTTTTATTTTATTTTTAGGGGCTTTTGCCCCTACAAGCCACTAGTTTTGAATTAATTTGAGGAGATACCTTAAGCTGAAGAAATTTGGTAGGTAGCCTAATTTAGCAAAAAAACGGCACCACTTTGACGCTGTCCTCAGGGGGCTACTTGCATATATTAGGGCTTAAGGCCGAAGAATCAGTAAATCTGGCACTGTCCCGAGTTACCATCAAGCTCCAAATCTCCTAGGCCTACTTTACACAGAATCACAATGAAAGGGAAGTTTCCTTGGTACCTATTCTGCATTTCAGCTCTGAAATATTTGGGAGGATTTGTCAACCCAAAATATCTTAGATCATCATTAAAATTGGGACCTAGGCCCCTGACAAAAACAATTTCAGGGTTATAAAAGTTGCAATGAGACCAATTTATATTAGGCTACCTTGGTATTATCGAGATTAGGTTTCTATGCCTTTTTACACATGGTTGATTCTAAATAAGGATGTATTAATAAATTATAATGCCAAGTCTATTATCTAATGTCTAAACAGGGCCTACCTTGGTCTTAGTTACAACATGAGTAGCTAATTTCACAACAGCAAAATTCCCTTTTCCTATAGTTTCATGAAGTTCGTAATATCCCACTCTAACTAATCTATCAACAGGAAAATGTTGCACCCCCGATAATCCAACGTTCACTTTACTGGACACAAACGCCATAACTTGTTTCAAACCAAATCCTATCTTTCATCCATTTGTCTACAACTAGTAACTAGTAACTAGTGCTGCTGGAGTAGTATAGTGTCAAACGAAACGAAACAAGCAGCCAGTTTCGTTTCTTGTTTTGTTTGTTTTCAATGCCAGTAGTCAGTTCACAGCCTTCTTAATATAGTCGTTAAAAAAACAACATATGATCTTGATGTACTATCGGCTTGGTGAAAAGAAAAAAAAGGTGTACCGCATTCTTCACAAAGCGACATTAGTTTTTTTAAGTGTCGCCTTGATTCTGCATTCGCATTATCAGCAGTTGTGACGTACAGGGGTGGATTAAAGGTTGAATTTTGGGGGGGGGCGGTGGATATTTGTGGAGCGAGGACGTCCGGGGCTCCGGGGGGTATACCCCCAGGTACAGGGGGGTTTGGAGGCCTCCCCCGAGAAATTTTTGAAAAAGAGTAAAAAAGGGAAAAACTAGGCCACCGGTCTGACACTTAAATGGAAAGCTTATTGGAGCGGGTTAGTTCGATGCACTTTATTCAGATGGCGTTGTAAAAACATGACTTTCTTCTTCTTCACTGATTCAGCCAATCAGAACGTCGATAACGATCTGCTAACTTCCCGTTCCGTTTCCCCTGATTTTCTGTCAAGACGCGACGTGTACACAACCATAACGAGTTGGAATTAATTTGAGTGTGGGAAAATACCTAAAGTACGTTTACAGAAAGTTGTTCTAGTGTAAGTTGTTTCGCGAAATACTATACTGCGTGATTCATGTTGTGCTTAAAGCTATTGATGGAAAATAAATACGTAGATGTTTACATAAAAACACTTAATAAAAATTAACTAAATTAATTTTTATTAAGTGCTTTTATGTAAAGATCTACGTATTTATTTTCTACTAGCTGATCAACACGGTTTCACCCGTTGAAAAACATAAAAACTTCCCCTAAGATTTAATTTGTCATACTTCTTAAGGTTGCCATGACAACCTTATATCCTTACCTATAATTTAACATTAAAACTTTGAAGTACCATAGGGCAAAACCCTTTGGGAATTTTTTTAAAACCGTTTCTTAGTGCGCATCTAAGACCCAAGGGGAGCACATGTGCCAAATTTCAAATCTTTAGGTCTTATAGTTTTGGAGATTTGCCGTCCGATAGAAAACCCCTTCTCCTTTATATATATAGATCAATCGCTTTAAGCACAATAAGAATCTCTCAGTACAGTATTTCGCGAAACAACTTGCACTAGCGGCAAACGCACTTAATCTAAACAAACCTGTAAAGTCATTAAAATTGAAAGTCTAGCAAACAAAACAAGAAAACGAAAATATAAACAAAGCAGACGACGACGATCGATATGTCGCATCGACGACCATCGATATATCGCATCGATCTTTTTAGTTCGTAGCACTTTATTCAGATAGCGCTGCTGTTGCCTTACCACCGAGTTAACATGGGAGTGCCACCTCTTTACGAAGTTCATTATTACTCTATGAATAGGCTCTGATACTGCAATATTTTTCTTACACAAAGGTCTACAATTAATTATACAATTTTTTAACTACATTTTGCATTTTGCCAATGGAGATTAGAAAAAATTTATTCAAGTTAACGTGAGATGGGCAAATTTTTAAGTAAAAACCCGCACGCTGATAAAGCAACTAAACAAAAATAAAGAAATACTACGATCCCAGGCTATTGTGTATATTATAAGAACAATTTATTTGAGCATTTTTTCCAAAAAGAGGAGGGGCCTGAGCACTTTTGGCGTGTCACTGCTAATGGTTGCCAGTCACCAAGAGCGGTTGAAGACCTCGGACCCATTTGACTGTATGTCAAAGTTGCCGGAAGACGCGGTCCATAACCACCCCCATACACCGTATCTAACGGTTGCCAGGGCGGGGGGACCCACTGTGCCAGTGTAGGTCGAGCGTCAAATCCTACTTCTTCGGATAGAGTCACCACCGGTTGTCTCAGTTGCGACATGAGGATAGTGTTGGGTTCACAACGATAAGGTAGGCAATCGGTTAAATATCGATCGTCGTAGTATGAACTACTATCGAATATCGTTAATCGATTGTCCTTAACATAACAATACGAACGGCCTAACGCCGGATAATATGAAATATTAGGGTAAAATTTAGGCCAGACATGGCTTAGTCCTCCTGATGGCTGTGAAGTATAACTTGTGAGGATAACATTTTTCTAATAGCCAGTGAGTGTTTAACCATTGAATGGTTTAACTCATGAATTAGGCCATCCTGTTCGGATGTTTACAATGCAAATATTTCTTCACAAGTTTGTATGCTTGCAATATATGGACCCTAAGAACGGACTTTTTTTAGAAAAGTGTAATCCTAAATACAGCTCAATTTATAGGAATGTAGGATTTGTGCCTATTAGCGAATTTCCCCTATATAGGGGAAATTCGCTAATTTCCCGGACCTACGGTAATAGCTTCTTCCCTGTATAGGGAAGAAGCTATTACCGTAAGTCTCATGGTAGGACCTAAGCCCGAGACCATGATAACTTTTCGTTTTGGGGCCACCAGAAGCAAAAAACACGATTCGTTAGAATTTAAGCGAATTTCCCCTATAGGGAAAAAGCTATTACCGTAGGTCTCATGGTAAGACCTAAGCCCGAGACCATGATAACTTTTCGTTTTGGGGCCACCAGAAGCCAAAAACACCTTTCGTTCGATTTTTTAGATATATATATATATATATTAAAAATATATATATTTTTTTAAATATATAATATATATTATATATTATATATAATATATATATTATATATATATTTATATATATGTAAATATATATATTTATATGATTTTTTGATTCTGTGTTAAGGGCTACTATATTTAATATGCAATAAATGACAAGAACTGAGTACCCTTTGTTAGATTTTATTTCCAACCGACATGTTTCGGGATCTAAGCCCATTATCAAGGTTTTTTTAAAAATTACATAGTCAAGTTGATGGTTAGATAATAAAATTATAAAATGTAAATAAATAAAATTAAAAGTAAACAAAATTTAAAATTAACATATGTATGTCCACTATTGGTAAAGTAGGGAATGTTTTGTAATCCTTCTATTTTATTTTTGTTTTCATATTCCATATCCTGTGAAATATTGGATTATTTAAATTAATTTGAGTATTCAAGACACTGTTAGGGTTTTCTTTATGTTTCAAATATATGTGTAATTCTTCTTTGCTGTCCATTTTGCTACCTTTTGTCATATACTCTATTATCGTCATATTTTTGTCAATGCTTTCGTAATTGTGGTTGAAGTCTAAAAGGTGTTCAGCAAATGTCGACTTCATGGTTGTGGTGTTGTTGCTTTTCAGGGCCTAGATGTGTTCTTTAAATCTTGTTCTGAATGCTCTTCCTGTTTGCCCTATATAACATTGATCACAGTCGGAACATTTTAATTGGTATAAGCCTGATTTATTATATTTATCTTGTTGATATTTTGAATTAGTTTTTCTTTGTATCATTTGGAAAACGTTATTTTTTGTTTTAAAGCTTACTTCTGTATTTGATTTTTCAAATGTTTTTCTGATCGCTTTATTTGTGTGGGTATTGTAAGGAACATTAATGTATTTCTTAGGCTCTGGAATTTTGTTCTGGCTTTGTTTTAATCTTCTTTTCATTTTCATGTTCCTTATCATTTTGTCAATCATGTTATTTTTATATCCGTTTCTTACTGATAAATATTTTATTATGTTCTTTTCTTTTTCATATTCAATTTTATTCATGGGAATGTTTAATAATCGTGTTATCATAGAACGAAAGGCGGACATTTTATGTTCCCAGGGATGGTTTGATGTTGAGTGGATCAGAACTTCTGTTTGTGTTGGTTTACGAAAAATTTTGAAATTATGTTTGTTTTTTTCTTTTTCAATTGTCAAGTCTAAGAAATTTATAGATTTGTCTTGCACTTCATTTGTAAATTTGATTTTATTGGATATTTTGTTTAGATATGTGTAGAATTCTACACTTTCTTCTTTTGTTCCATTGAATAAACATATTATGTCATCGACATATCGATACCAGTATATAATTTTATTTAAGTAGGGATTTGTTGCATTCATTATTTTGGTAATCTCCATAATTATGTATGTAAATGTCTGAAAGAAGTCCTGATGGGGGGGATCCCATTGCTAGACCATCTTGTTGTTGGTAGAAATTTGACTTATAATTAAAATAGCTTTGATTTATGCAGGTTTTCGTAAGCTTTAAGAGGTCATTAATATTTTGTTTAGCTAACTTAGCATATTTCTCTAAATCTTGTTTTAGTATATTTAACGTCTCTTTACATGGTATATTTGAGTACATATTTGTTATGTCGAAAGATATGAATACACTGTTCGTTGGAATTACGATGTCTTTAATTCTATCGACTAATTCTATTGAATTTTTGAGGCTGTAGTTTTCTACCCATGTAATATTATTCTTTATTTTATTATTTAAATATTTACAGAGTTTATATGTGGGGGCAGAACGGAAATTCACCACCGGTCTAATTGGTGTGTTCTCTTTGTGTGTTTTCGGTTGACCCCTCACCGAAACCACACAGCACCTATTATGAGCCTAATGTCCGCCTTTCGTTCTATGATAACACGATTATTAAACATTCCCATGAATAAAATTGAATATGAAAAAGAAAAGAACATAATAAAATATTTATCAGTAAGAAACGGATATAAAAATAACATGATTGACAAAATGATAAGGAACATGAAAATGAAAAGAAGATTAAAACAAAGCCAGAACAAAATTCCAGAGCCTAAGAAATACATTAATGTTCCTTACAATACCCACACAAATAAAGCGATCAGAAAAACATTTGAAAAATCAAATACAGAAAAAAGCTTTAAAACAAAAAATAACGTTTTCCAAATGATACAAAGAAAAACTAATTCAAAATATCAACAAGATAAATATAATAAATCAGGCTTATACCAATTAAAATGTTCCGACTGTGATCAATGTTATATAGGGCAAACAGGAAGAGCATTCAGAACTAGATTTAAAGAACACATCCAGGCCCTGAAAAGCAACAACACCACAACCATGAAGTCGACATTTGCTGAACATCTTTTAGACTCCATCCACAATTACGAAAGCATTGACAAAAATATGACGATAATAGAGAGTATATGACAAAAGGTAGCAAAATGGACATCAAAGAAGAATTACACATATATTTGAAACATAAAGAAAGCCCTAACAGTGTCTTAAATACTCAAATTAATTTAAATAACCCAATATTTCACAGGATATGGAATATGAAAACAAAAATAAAATAGAAGGATTACAAAACATTCCCTACTTTACCAATAGTGGACATACATATGTTAATTTTAAATTTTGTTTACTTTTAATTTTATTTATTTACATTTTATAATTTTACTATCTAACCATCAACTTGACATTGTAATTTTTAAAAAAAACCTTGATAATGGGCTTAGATCCCGAAACATGTCGGTTGGAAATAAAATCTAACAAAGGGTGCTCAGTTCTTGTCATTTATTGCATATTACATATATATATATATATATATATATATATATATATATATATATACAGTTAGATTTTTTTTAACTAGAAGCGGTCAAGATGAGGCAGAATATCTTTGGTGATGAACTTTTTTGTTTGTAATATAATCACACGTTTCTACTTGTCAAATATTGAGGTTAGGTTTAATCGAAACAAACAATATTCTAAGCCATTTCATACAATTGTTTATTCTTTTGGATTGTTTTTTCTCTAATTAATTTATTTCCGGATCAATACAAAATAAGTATTATGCACAGAATGTAATAACATTAACTATATAACATGTGAAACATTATTGGGCTCGCTCTCATGGAGACACCCAGGAACTAATTTTCAATCAAAGCCTAATCTATTTCGTTCATTATGTCCTGCAGAACCCTCGCCTTCAAACGCCTATTCACTGTTGGTTCACAAATATTGAAAAATTGTGCACCGGGGACAATACCAATATTGTTAAGGAACTTGGTTGCACTCTTTTTTACGAATTCTTCAACTGAGTCCACACCAAATTCTTGATGAATTTGTCTGTTCTGGACAAACCAGGGCGAGTTGACACATAGCCTAAGAATTTTATTTTGAAATACTTGAATTTTGCTAAGTTTAGTTTTTGAAATTGATAATCCCCAGATAGGGCAGGCATACATCACCAAAGGTCTTAAAATAGTTTTATACAATAAAATTCCATGTTTAGGTTTGAGTGAAGACTTTCTATTTAACAAGGAAAAAAGAATTGATAGCCGAGAATAGCCTTGTGCCAATTTTGAATTAACATGTAGATTCCAATTCAACTTTTGGTCGAGATGAATTCCCAGGTATTTTATGGACTGGTCAGAAGGATTCCATTCTATTCTCGTATCACCTATTGTGATATCAGGAGGGATTTGTGGTCTTCTTAAAGTGAATATCTTAGCTTCACATTTTGAGGCGTTTAACTGAAACCTCCACTTGTTGAACCATTCAACCAATGTGTCAATGGAATGTTGAAGATTTTGTTGAGCTATATGAATGTCAGAATTTTGAGTTATTACTGCAGTATCATCTGCGTATAAAGCAAGTGAAGCGTACGGTGGAATAGGGATGTCTGTTGTAAATACATTAAAAAGCAAGGGCCCTAATATTGAGCCTTGGAGAACTCCGGCCAAGACATTGCGAGTAGTTGAATAAGAATAATTTATTTTTACACGAAATTTTCTATTTAGTAGAAAGGATTTTATCAGATTTTGTAAGTAAAGAGGAATCCCTAATGATTTAATCTTGAATAACAAGCCCTTGTGCCAGACTTTATCAAATGCTTGTGCGACGTCAAGAAAAACTGCTAATGAGTGTTCTTTTTTCTCAAAACCGTTGTTGATAACTTCGATAATCCGCTGAACTTGATGAGTCGTGGAGTGCTTTGGATGAAAGCCAAATTGATGAGGGATGATAGCATTAGTTTCCTCTATGAAATGTAAAAATCTCTTCTGGATTACTTTTTCCAATAGCTTTGAGATAGAGGACAGCAAACTAATGGGTGTGCAGCTAGAAGGAAAATACTTTGGTTTTTTCGGTTTATGTATTACCATAATTTCTGCTAATTTCCATGCAGTTGGAAAGTAACCACGAGAGATGCAGGCGTTGAAGATGGAAGCTAGAATCGCAAGGCTTTTACGGGTAAGATTCTTTAGACATTCGGTATAAGGTCAGGTCCTGGGGTCTTCTTAATTGGGAGGCTTTTTACTAAGCCATAAATTTCTGATGGGGAAGAGAATTTTAAAGGGAGTTCAACCGTCTGTGTCACATTTTGAATTGAGGATTCGACAAGATCTGCAGTCTCTTGGTCAATTACTTCATTTGGCGAAAAAGCTTTTTCAAAGAAGTCTGCAAAAATATCACACTTTTCTGAATCACTTTGGAAGTACCGACCGTCTTGTTGGAGGGGAGGAATTACTGTTGGCTGACGCAGAACACGTTTTGTAGCCTGCCATAGGCTAGAGTCGTTTGGATTAATGTTGTGTACATACAATTTATACGAATTAATTTTGAAGTTATCCAGTTCGAATTTAACTCGCCGAATGAGTTGATTTAATCTTCGTCGCATCCAAGGCTGTCTATACCTTTGCCGCTGCCTCCTAGCTTTATGTTTTTCCTTGATAAGATTTAGAATCCTTAAAGGAGGGTGCAAAAAGGAATTTGAACGTCGGGGGAATGGCTTGGCTACGGCACTCCTTGTGGCATTTTGAAGGCAATTTGTAAAATGTGTTATAGCCGAATCAATATGAGCCTCCGAAGAAAGATTACGAGGAAAGTGTAGAGATTCATCTAGTTTTGATCGAAACATGACCCAGTCAACATGACCAGTAATCAGTTTGTTATGTGGTGGAGAGAACTGAGGTTCAAGGAAGAAACTCAAAATAACAGGTAGATGGTCAGAATCAAGCTCCGGTAATACTTGCTGGAATATGGGAGTATTAAATTGTGAGTGTAAGACATCAATGTCTAATATATCGGGCTGACAATTTATTTGCCAAGGATGGAACGTGGCCTCTTCCGGAACTGAAATGTTTATGTTGAAATCTGGCATAATTCGAAGCAGACGTTCACCATTGGGGTTAGATGACCTGCAGCCCCAAAATATGTGTTTGCAATTAAGATCACCAACTAGAAGAGTCGGAGTATTTAGCGAAAACAGGTTATGCAGGTCGTTTACTTGAAGTCGCCTGTTTGGAGATTTATAAGCAGAAATAATAGCTAAATTTTCATTATTACACAAATTTAGCTTAACGGAGACAGCTTCAATGTTTAACAATCCAGGTAAGAATAAAGAATGGTGATTGATTGACCTCTTTACAAAAATTGCAACTCCGCCCGAAGCAATTGGGGCCGGCCTATCCTCCCTATATACAGCATAACCAGGTACTCGAAAAGGCTCAGAATTAATGAAATGAGTTTCAGTTATACAATCTATATCTATATTGTGCCGGAATAAAAACGATGAAAACGTCGATTTTTGTGATTTTAAACCATTAGCATTCCAGTTGAGGATTTTTAAGTTTCGAAGCGTTAAACAATCATGATGAGGCATGCGCCAGGATTGAGGACAGTAAATTAGAAAGGAATTCCTTTATAACTGGGATGACTGACTTGACTAACTTCATAATCAACCCGTCAAGGTCAAGTGGCAAGCTTTGACTGGATGGAACAGGTTCAGGAGTAAATACTCCGGGAGGAACCGAAGGTGATTGATTGTGTACGTTACCTTTGGTAACAGCAGCATAGCTTCCTCTGTGTGTACCTGTGGACGTGGAAGGAGTATCTGAAGAAATCTTTGGTTGGGCAATTGCAGGATCATCGACTATATCGACAGAAGGTCTTCTTTCATGTATATTTTTATTATGGGTTAATTGCTGCCCCTTATTTTTCAGATTTTGGTAGTGTAGGCATCCTTTGTAATTAGCTGTGTGTTTTTCTCCACAGTTAACACACGTAGGTTCGGCGGATTTTGCTAGAGGGCAATCAGAATACAGGTGTTGACCCGTACACCGGACACATCTCGGATCTAGTCTGCAAACGTTCTTCGTGTGACCAAAGCGCTGGCACCTCAAACATTGTGGAATGTCTTTACTTTTGCGTTTTTTTTACTTTACTTGAGTTTTTCGAGCTTAAAAATTTCAAGCCCTTTCTCATTGTTTTCTAACAAAACCGAACATAGGGGAATGAAAGATTTATTTTTGTTTAACAATCGTTCAACTTTTATAACAGGAAACCCTGAATCTAGTAATTCTGTCTTAATTTCCTCTTCAGTCAGAGAAAGGGGAACATTTCTAAGGATCACTTCTAGCTTCTTATCCTGAGGCGTTTGGAAAGCGTGGTATTTGATGTTAGAGTCGTCATAGAAACGCGTTAGGTTCCGAAAGTCTGCAACGTCTTCAAGATTAACTTTAAGAGAGGAACCTCTAAGGGCGTGGTGAAGTCATGTTTAACTACTTGTTTGATATCAGCGACTATTGCTTGGTGGTTGTTGACATTATGTAAAAATATTGGAGGAAGCCTGATTTTTTTACGAGGACTCTTGGGCGAATCAGTGTGCATGTCGTCGGAATTCATTGCATAGTTATGATCTGAAAGACTGTCAAATTTATTTTTCAAGGTCAATTGAGAAGGATTGAGAACATAGCAGTTGTGTTGAGATAAATCAGACGAATGCATTCTGGCAACTTTGCGCCTATGAGGGAACTCAAATGGAAAATCATCTTCGTTTTCACTCGATCGTTGACATTCTAATAGCCTTGATGTATTAGGATTGGATATCTTCGAATTCAAAGACTCGTCAACATCAGGGAGAGGAGTGTTCAAGACAGCAGACATGTCCAAGGTTGAACTATGTCCCAGAGGGAACAAACTATTTAGGCCTATTTGGTTTGCATAGAGGAAGGAGTTGACACTTTAAGGTTATGTTTTTGTTTACAAAACTTTAAACGTACATTACGTTTTTTAGAGGAACGAATTTTGGAAGTAAACTAAATTAAAACAATCTTGAAACAACAAAAATTAAAAATATAACTAAAAAACACTTACAAAAACTTTTTCACACACGAAAAAAAGCAAAAATCTAGCCTTTAGAAAAACACTATGTATGCTTAGTATCTTCCACTCAGCTCTTTTGGATTGTGAACAAAGGTATTACAAGATAAACAGAAACACATGATTTTACTTTGAATAAAAGAAGTGCATTGCCAAAGATATTCCACCTCGTCTTGACAGCTTCTAGTTTAAAAAAATCTAACTGTATATATATCTATAAAAGAGGAAGTATGTGTGTGTGTGTGTGTGGGTATGGTCCCTATAGACGCCCAAACCGCCCAACGGATTTTTATGAAATTTGCAGGGATTGTTTACCATGTTCCCAGGATGGTTTTTGTCAAGTTTGGTGTAAATCCATCCACAGGGATCTGCCCCACGGGCTCCTAAAGATACCATGTTATTCAAATGAGCTTTTGGTTTGTTTACAAAAAAACATATGATTATACTTAAAACTCCAATACACTGTTCTATATAAGACTGTGACTTGATGTAGTTCCTCATTTTTCCTGCAGACTGCATCACACACAGATACAAACTGTGTGTTTACAATGAACAGCTGACTTGATGATCCTTTTTCACACAGTCTGCAGCACACTTAATTTTCTATAATTCTTTGTCAAACTAACAGCTGTAGTTAAATATTGAGTTTGTTATTATGGTTAAATGTCAACAAACCAAATAAATTATGTTTACCTTTTTGTGCTTAAAAACGTGATTTGTTATGTTTTAAGGTAAACCGCCCCAACTCCGGAACCCGCTCAAATCCGGACGAACGCTCTTTTAGGCGAAAAATAAGACTGTCGGCTGAAACGCCGATCGCAGCGGTTTGCGATGGTTATTTATGTATGAAAACCCCCTTACTTCAATTTTGTAAAATGGAAAAAAAATATTTAAGACCGAGGACAGGTCAAATTGCCGAGTTTCACATTTCGGCGTGAAACTCCGCGCGATTTTGACTAAGTAGCAAGGTAATTTAAATAAGGTTTTATTAATATTTTATTATACCTAATTGTGAGTTTTGGAATTCTTAAAATTTCTCAGACATGTTAATCGTTTTCTTATGTATAATAAACATCATTTTTATTATATTTACTACAAATTACAAGGCGTCCGCATTTAGGGATGCTTTAAGCACGGCTTGCCCAATACCGGATAATCGTTCGTGAGTTAGACAGGAGAAGTTTCCCAAAAACGGAAAGCCTTAGAATTGAAAAAAAAAATTATTTGATTGATAAAATTATTTTAAAATGTAATAAAAGGTTTAAATCACATAAAATTATACAAAAATCAATACGATCCTTATATCTATAGTTGTTTAAGACTAAAAGAACGACGTTCAGCAAACCTCCATACTCATTCCCCATGTTATTCTTATGGAGCTTACAAAAACATGTCAAATCTCGCTCATGTCAAATCTCGCTATGTTCGATTGAAATATGCTCTTTTGCATTTGAAATTCGCTGAGTATGCAGGTCTGCTGCAACTCAGACTCAGTATTGGATATTTTTACAAACAGTGACGCTAAATTTTAGCGTTGCGATCAGGCACGGCCCTAGGGACTTTGCCGCCCTGGGCGAAATCGGCGGCCGCCGCCTCCTCCCCCATATATCTAGAAGCGTACCCAGGGGGGGAAATCGGGATATATCCCCCCCGAAATTTTTTTGGATTTTGGAATATTTTTGAGAAGAATAATATCTCGTTCATAATGAAGTGGTGGTACCACTAAACTTGCCGTAAAACAGAGAACACTCTACAAGAATTACTCATAAACTTTTATAAAGTTTGTTAATAGTTATAGTCTATTATTTTAAAGATAATTGATTGGGATGGGGATTGAATAATGTATTATTAGGGTATTTTTACCTATTGCGGTTATCGTGAGTGATTGGCGGGAGTAGGCCTATGGCAAGCAAGCAAAAACTCCTGATAACAACAGTGGTAATTAATGGTGTCCGCTATCTTGCCGCCATCGCCATCGTCGTCACATGTGGCAAAAGACTCATCATATGTATTACGTGAAATATTCATGGTCAAAAAATCACGATGTTAAAATGAGGAATACAAACATTGTCGTCTGTCAGACAATCTCGTAGCAGCCAGCATCGCGGCAGGCAGACGAATCTCGTCTGCCTACGTCGCGTGAAAACCACGCAAGTCTCGCCGTCAAATCTATAGTTTATGATGCTTACGAGGACTTACGATTATAGGGTTGCGTTCTGGGACTTGAGAAACACTACACAAGTGAGAAAACAGCATTTTCTAATTCTATTCATCAACCTCGGACGGATAATGTAGGATCCGCATACTTCAGGTCCGGGAGGTCCGAGGCGTGCAATATGTGCGATATAGTTTTTACTTTGAAACTAACAGAAAAAAATCTTTTTTACCAAGGTTAACAACGTATAATTCTTGAATACTTTCTCATTTGTCCTTTAGTGTTAGGCCTACTTCATAAATATGCTATTTGTATTGTGAAAAAATCCCTCTAAAATTCCAAAGTGATCTAAAATTTTCAGAATCTAATCTGCGAGCAGCCTCAAATTAATTCAAATTTTGGGAGTTATTCTGTTTGTTGTTATGCCTCTAGATTGCCTAAAAGCGCGAATTTTCAGATGTAATTTATGACGCCCCGAGTAGGTTATACATAATTTATTTTGTGGTATAAATTCAAATAACTTTTGCTTTAGGTTTAAACTATTTAAAGGCTTTGGCAAATGTAAATCTTATTGCTGCTACAATAATAAACACAACGTCGGGGGAGAAGAGAGGATTCCGTCAAGGTCACTCCCGACTCGCAACCGCTGCGCTGTTGCTTTGACGCTGTCAGCGGCGGCGACGGTTGTTCGATACAAGCCGAGTGGTTTGTTTTTATATTTGGACTTGAATTATAATTGTAAATCGATGCTTTCATTGCCTTATATTTTCTTAGGCTTGTTCTTTGGGTAAAATGTGATACAGAAAATTTTACTCTTCATATTCATATCATAAATTTATCATTTTATTCATATTTTAAAATTTGCGGTTCCTTAAAATTTGCCGCCCCCAAAAATCTGCCGCCCTGGGCGGCCGCCCGGTCCGCCCACCCCTGGGGCCGGCCCTGGTTGCGATTATCTTGACAAATCAGGGAATTTAATTTTTGTTTTGCAGGAAATAAATTTCATGAGGATTAGACTAAAGGGAACGGCCCTACACGTCCTAAAAGTTTGGTATTCGTCCATAAGATTTAACATGGGAATATAAAATTCAATTAAGCAGCTAAATAGAGTAAACAAAGTTTTTCAGCAAATCCATGTATTATTATTGGAATTTAAACCATTGAATATATACACTGGAGCAGACTCTTAGCTTTAGTTTATGAGTTGGTGGATTTAGTGAGCCATTTTAGTTAGGGCTAAGATTAAGAAGGGTTATAACTTAATGCGGTAACATAAACTGGACTACAGCGATTTTTACAAACATAACGTGAAATACATTAAATCAACCGTAATTTTTCACAATATAATTTACTTTTTCATTATCTATTTGAAAAAAAAACAATTTAAAAACATGTGTGTGGTATAAACAAACTTACCGTCGATTTTCAAATAAGGCCCTCCACACACAAGAGTGGCGTGGCGTGGTACGGCGTGGCATCTAAATAATTGGAGATGCATAAAGTAGCAGGAAGCTGCGCATCTCCAATCAGCTGATATACATATAACAAAATGGTATTTGACTAATTTTCTGCCATGTACGCCATTCTGGTGCGTGGGGTGCCTTACTGTTTATTTTCTTAAATTATGTTGTCTGTAATAATTATTTGAACCACTAAAGTAAGATGACCACAGAGAAAAATATCTTCTTTTTCTGTGGTATGACAGAGGCGCCTTTGTGAACTCGATTGAGCATACAATTGTCTTGGAATTTAAGGTGACAGTTAGTGTGACGTTTGTTTGTAAGTAATGATCTAAAAATGAAATTGTAGTAGCCGTATTCAGTCGCTGGATTAAGTTGTATAAAGAAGGCACTGGATTGTTTATAAAGACTTTAGTAAATAATATCACAATAGTTGCGGGCACCGAATAGGGCGGGCGGCAAAAACTGTAAACTCACCAAATCGTCTGCTATAGCTACCTCAGCTGATGGCTGATATAACCAAATGTAATGATTTTGTTGAACTATCAAAACTTTGTTAACGTTTTTCAGGACTTTTCACGTGTAAACTTGTGTTTACTTTAACACATGATCATATAGTTGATTAACTACCCAAACAAATAATAAACAATAATTTCGCCAGAAGCGCACTCACTCACCCGCCCTAGTGTCTGCGACTCTATTACCGGAAGTGGCATTGAAGTTTAGCCATATCATTAATAAAGAAGTTCTAGAATACTGTACCTTATTTAGGGGTAAGTACTTGACAATTGATCGATTCCGAGCAACGGGATTACTAGTTTCTTAACTAAATGAATTACCTTGATTGACGCTCCAGTATTTAACGGGACGTACAGTGTATGGTTTCTATCTAATCAAAAAACCAATTGTTTCAAACTTCATTTTAAGGTCATAAAGTGCCGAAAAACATTGGTTTAATGCTGAGAGAAGAGTCTTCCGGTGTTGGGAAGCCATCTTCCGGTGTTGGGACTGTCGCCGTCCGGTTTTGGGCTGTTGTCGTTCAGATCGATCGACACTTAATGTTCGTTATTAATTAATTTTTATCGATTGAAATGTTTTATTTATGATATAAAATTGTGGAGAAATTGTCGGCGAATCCATTTCTCTCTGTGGATTTTGCCTAGTTCTATCCAATCAGGCGATATTTGACTTTGCAGTAACATTTCCCCTAGCCGTCCGGCATTTAGGCGGTTTACCTTACATGTTCAAATGCTTTTCTAATCATGTATAATTTTTTTTATTTGATGAATAAGCCTATTACAGTTAGTTTTTTTTCATTTTAAATACTCCACCAAAAGTGTTATAAATATTGTTTTTTGTTCTAAATATGTTATTTTGAAATCATTGACGCCTCTTAAGAGTATGAAATGAATACCAAACCAAATCAATTAAGGAACAATTCAAGCTGATCAATCAACAAATGAAATTTTATTCCCACCAACATTTTGCCAAATGGAACCAAATATTCAATCTGTTGTGGAGAAAGTATTCCCAAATTTAACGACCAACTTCAACAATCCGGATTGGCTTTGCGAACGTGCGATTTTAGCACCAAAAAATGATGATGTAAACAAGTTAAATCAGCAAATTCAATTGAAATTACCTGGGAAAACAGTAAAATACAAATCAATTGATAGTGTAATGGACGAAGAACAAGCAGTAAACTACCCAGTAGAATTTCTGAACTCAACAGAGCCACCAGGAATGCCACCACACTTACTTGAACTAAAAGTAGGGTCACCTATAATACTCTTGAGGAACCTGAATCCACCAACACTATGCAATGGGACCAGATTAAGAGTGATGAAACTGTCTCCAAATTTAATTGAAGCAAAAATCATTAGTGGCAAGTTCAAGGGAGAAGAAGCCTTAATTCCAAGAATACCTTTGATATCCTCTGAGTTACCATTTGATTTTAAGCGATTGCAATTTCCATTACGCCTTGCTTTTGCAATTACTATTAATAAGGCACAAGGACAATCCCTAAAAATTGCCAGATTGAATTTGGAAAATTCATGTTTTTCCCACGGGCAATTATATGTTGCATGCTCACGTGTTGGCACGCCCACAAATTTGTATATCTATACACCAAATGGGAAAACAAAAACGTTGTATATCCTTTGGCTTTAAAGTAAATTAAGTATTCTTCATTTTGATGTTTCATTTTTGTGTTATTTTTAATACAGTAATTTAATAAAAAAACAATTTTCATACCTAGCATTAATCAATATGATATTTTTTATTTAAATATTTAATTATCATGGGCGCAGCAACGCGCGCCGGGTAACGCTAGTATACTATATATAGGAAACTAAAAAACTATATATATATATTATTGAAATGAACATAATATTAAAAAAATACCCTTTTTTATAATATTTTTATTAAATTTGACAACATGTTTCGGGTATTATCCCATCTTCATGGTCAGAATATAAATACTTAACCTCATAATATTTGGTAGTAAACATTTCATTCAAAAATTCATTCATAAAATTAAAGTTGTCAAATTAAATAAAAATATTATAAAAAAGGGTACTTTGTTAATATTATGTTCATTTCAATCATAACTATAGTAGCCCTAACAAATGAATGTTTTTTAAATGATATATATATATGTCTGTTAGCACGATAGCGGCCGTAAAAATACGTCCTTCTAATCGTAGAAAATGCCGCAACGGTTGCGCTGTTGCGCATGTGCAGTAGCGTCATTATCATGTACCTGTTACATCCAAAGGAGCTGTTAAATTGGTCCGAAGTAGGGGTGTGCGAGTACTCTAGAATCGAGCTTTTTTCGAGCCGAGTATACACTACTCGACTCGACTCGACTTCAAAAATCACTACTCGCACACCCCTAGTCCGAAGTTCCAGTTACTTGCTAGTAATAGGTCACAGTTGACTGACACCGCGATTCTGATTATTTCGATTAGAGTGCTGCAATTTCCTTCTTTCCTTTCCTAATCTCTTGCCTACCCATCTTGCGACACTTAAGTTAGAACGATTTGCTATAAAATTTTGTTTTGTTAAATTGTTAAGTTTATATCGTTGTTGTTGTTTTGCTATGGTTATCTATCTAAATAATACCGTGTTTTGATTAGCTACAGGAATTCAACACATTATTATTATTCTTACTAGTGTATGAATAGTGTGACCTGTGTTTGATTAATTTTACAGTAATCTTAGTTTACCTTTAGATTAAACTAACACTGAATTTCAACACAGCCCATAATTGGATTACTGTATTAGGCCTAGGCCAACTGGCTTAACACTCAGTTAGCTATGTAGGCTACTATTAAATATTTGTAGAAGTTTCCAATCCTTAAAAAAAAATTTCCTTAATAATGAATTATTGAACAGGATGTTTTAAAATGATAACTAATAGTCCAGAGTTTGAATATTAACATAGTTTAATACAAAACTTTCGATAGTAAAAGTCTTTCTCCTTAAACAGGAATCTTAGTAGGGAGAGATGAGGTTCTTCCCTTCACCTTCAATCATTATACTTCAGCACAGAGAACGTAAGGACTCTCTACCTTCTCTGTGACTTCAGTCTTCAGTCTACTAGACTAAGTTAGCTTTGCATGGAACCGGAACGGAACGGCACAGTTTGTTCTATTTGTTCCAGATTCTCTGCAGAACGGCATTGGCACGGACTAATACAGTTCCGCCTAGTCGGTGGAACGGTTACGTCAAAAATAACGCTAACTGCTCCTCGGCATTTTCTACGATTAGAAGGTCGTGTAAAAATGGTCCAATCTTAATGAAAATTGGTACAGACGTGTAAAGTGGTAATCACTCGTGCGAGTTCGTGAACCAGCCCGATTGGACCACCGGAAGGGGGGGGTAAAAGGTGAAAAACACCCCCAAAAATGGGTTTTTTGAATTTTTTACATAGAAAAATATAATTTATCGAATTTTTGTTGGCAACATTGGATTCAGCTCAAAAAAATAAACAATTTAGTATCTTGAATCACTGCTCTATGTCCATTGGTTACCGAGATATTGAAAGTGGTAAACACAGTACGTTGTCCCAATGTTAACCTTATGGGAAATAAGTAAAATTCTATCTCTTGCTTATTACTCAACATATATCTTGATAAAACTTGGTAAATGGCTTCTTCTAGTTCAGATCTACTAAATAATGAATTAAAACTACCCAGTTCTTATATACCTGTAGCGGCAAACCTGCATACTCAATCCTCATGTTATTCTTATGGGGCTTACCAAAACATGTCAAATCTCGCTGTGTTGGATTGAAATATGTTGTTTTGCATTTTAAATTCGCTGAGTATGCAGGTCTGCTGCAATGGGGGTATTTAGATATATATATATATATATATATATATATATATGTATATGTCTGTTAGCACGATAGCGGCCGTAAAAATGATCCAATCTTAATGAAAATTGGTACAGACGTGTAAAGTGGTAATCACTCGGACGAGTTCGGGAACCAGCCTGATCGGACCACCGGAAGGGGGGGTTAAAGGGGAAAAACAACCCCGAAAATGGGTTTTTTGAGTTTTTTAAAAAGAAAAATAAAACTTATCGAATTTTTGTTGGCAACATTGAATTCAGCTCAAAAAACAAACAATTTAGTATTTTGAATCACTGCTCTATGTCCATTGGTTACCGAGATATTGAAAGTGGTAAACATAGTACGTTGTCCCAATGTTAACCTTATGGGAAGTAAGAAATATCATAACCATCTCTGATGGCTATGGTAATATTCTATATCTCGCTTATTACCCAAACATCCTGATAAAACTTGGTAAATGGCTTCTTCTAGTTCAGATCTACTAAATATTGAATTAAAACTACTCAGTTTTGATATACCTGTAGCAGCAACCCTGCATACTCATTCCCCATGTTATTCTTATGGGGCTTGCCAAAACATGTCAAATTTCGCTATGTTGGATTGAAATATGTTGTTTTGCATTTGAAATTCGCTGAGTATGCAGGTCTGCTGCAACGGGGGTATTTTGAATTAGGAAAGTTGGGCTAATCCATCCAACAATTACGTACGGTACTGGAAGATTTTTTTAGTTCCTCCGTAATCTAAGTTATTACCTATCATGCTGGTTATTAGCCGTACTGTAAGAAGAATCAACATTAAAATTTTTTAACGCTGGGAAAATTTAATTTGTCGGTAGTCAAAGTAAAATATTACCCATCTTCTAA
The DNA here is from genome assembly GCA_035578135.1 of Flexamia atlantica. Taxonomy (NCBI): domain Eukaryota; kingdom Metazoa; phylum Arthropoda; class Insecta; order Hemiptera; family Cicadellidae; genus Flexamia; species Flexamia atlantica. The sequence continues at coordinate 112,911,510 of JAQJVK010000001.1, forward strand.
GTCTTCATTGACACTACAGTAGGCTACGATATAGAGAAAAATTTTAATCACCTAATACGATTGAGTATTATTGGAAATTCATACATTCATTTATTTGTTATTAATCATCATAAAACATGGAAAGACTCCCAAATAGGAAGAATCTGTGGTACTTGTACAGATAATAGGATGTATTTATTTGCACCCATTAACAATAATGACGAGTTAAAAGCAAAATAAAGCATTGAAGTTTGAAATGAAAACAAATACCCCCGTTGCAGCAGTCCTGCATACTCAGTGAATTTCAAGTGCATAAATAAATAATTTAAATGAAGTCTCGCATCAAGTAAATTCAATATACATTCAAAAGAAAGCGTGCAAAAATACTCTCCTAGTGGCTTTTAGGAGCAAAAGGCTATAAAAAAAATAATCTATATCTATAAAAGAGGAAGTATTTGTGTGTGTGTGTGGGTATGGTCCCTATAGACGCCCAAACCGCCCAACGGATTTTTATGAAATTTGCAGGGATTGTTTACCATGTTCCCAGGATGGTTTTTGTCAAGTTTGGTGTAAATCCATCCACAGGGATCTGCCCCACGGGCTCCTAAAGATACCATGCTATTCAAATGAGCTTTTGGTTTGTTTACAAAAAAACATATGATTATACTTAAAACTCCAATACACTGTTCTATATAAGACTGTGACTTGATGTAGTTCCTCATTTTTCCTGCAGACTGCATCACACACAGATACAAATTGTGTGTTTACAATGAACAGCTGACTTGATGATCCTTTTTCACACAGTCTGCAGCACACTTAATTTTCTATAATTCTTTGTCAAACTAACAGCTGTAGTTAAATATTGAGTTTGTTGATAGTGTAATGGACGAAGAACAAGCAGTAAACTACCCAGTAGAATTTCTGAACTCAACAGAGCCACCAGGAATGCCACCACACTTACTTGAACTAAAAGTAGGGTCACCTATAATACTCTTGAGGAACCTGAATCCACCAACACTATGCAATGGGACCAGATTAAGAGTGATGAAACTGTCTCCAAATTTAATTGAAGCAAAAATCATTAGTGGCAAGTTCAAGGGAGAAGAAGCCTTAATTCCAAGAATACCTTTGATATCCTCTGAGTTACCATTTGATTTTAAGCGATTGCAATTTCCATTACGCCTTGCTTTTGCAATTACTATTAATAAGGCACAAGGACAATCCCTAAAAATTGCCAGATTGAATTTGGAAAATTCATGTTTTTCCCACGGGCAATTATATGTTGCATGCTCACGTGTTGGCACGCCCACAAATTTGTATATCTATACACCAAATGGGAAAACAAAAACGTTGTATATCCTTTGGCTTTAAAGTAAATTAAGTATTCTTCATTTTGATGTTTCATTTTTGTGTTATTTTTAATACAGTAATTTAATAAAAAAACAATTTTCATACCTAGCATTAATCAATATGATATTTTTTATTTAAATATTTAATTATCATGGGCGCAGCAACGCGTGCCGGGTAACGCTAGTAGCCTATACTTGGCATGAAAATGCAATGTTCAATACTTCAAAACAGCTGGATTTTCAAATTTAATCATATGGGGAAATGACCAACTGTTTTTGTTTGAGTAAAAAATTTTGTAAAAATCATCAGTTAAAAATCTGTATTTGCTATAGTACATTTATTTGACATATTCAGTTATCTGGCCTTTAAATAAGCCATATGTCTGTATCCACCATATAGCTTTGAATCAAACATCAGCTCACATATTTTAATGTAAACAAAGCAGATGTTTTAGATCCCAATGCTACTTAAATGGCAGTTATTTTATGTTATTTTTTGTTTTCTAGCAAACTTTAAGAAATAACAGTACTTTTCCTGAGTCCCTGACATTAAAACATTTAATTTGGGCCCTTTTCCCTCATCCTTTGACTTGCCAAAAGCCCACAATTGCTATTCAAAAATAAATTATTCTCCCTAAGATTAGTATGGAAAAATGCAGGTTTGCTGCCCCAGAAATTTGAAAATGAGGTATCATAGGCTACAATCCAATATATCTAAACTATATGAAGCCACATAACATGTTTTATCAAGATATGTTGAGGAATAAGAAAGCTATCCAATTTTATTTACCTCTCATAAGGTTAACATTGGGAAAGAGAGTACACAGGTTTGCTGCCTCAGGAATTTGATGATTTGAGTATTTTAAGCCATAATCAAGTAGATATTAACTGTATGAAGCCCCATGCCAGTTCTTATCAGGATATTATGAGAAACGAGCAAACTACACAACTTTTTTAATTACCCATAAGGTTAACATGGAGAATGAGTATGCAGGTTTGCTGCCATGAAAATGTAAAAATAGGGTATTTTAGGCCATAATCCAGTATATTTCAACTAGATTATGCCACATACAAAGTTTTATCAAGATGCGTTAAGAAGTAAAGGAAGATATAGGATTTTTTATTTCCCATAAGGATAACATGGGAAATGAGTATGCAGGTTTGCTGCCATAAAAATGGAAATATCGGGGATTTTAGACTAAAATCCATTAGATCTCATCTAAATGAAGCCACAAACCAAGTTTTATTAAGATATGTTGTGAAATAAGCGAGATATAGAATTTTACTTATTTCCCATAAGGTTAACATAGGGACAACTTACTATGTTTACCACTTTCAATATCTCGGTAACCAATGGACATAGAGCAATGATTCAAAATACTAAATTGTTTGTTTTTTCGAGCTGAATTCAATGGTGCCAAAAAATTGGATTATTTTTATTTTTCTATGTGAAAAACCCAAAAAACCCATTTTTGGGGGGGTTTACCTACTTTACCCCCACTTCCAGTGGTCCGATCGGGCTGGTTTTCGAACTCATCCGAATAATTACTACTTTACACACCTGTGCCAAATTTCATTCCGATCGGACCATTTTTGCGAGCGCTATCGTGCTTACAGACACATAAATATAAATAAGTAAAATTCAAAATATAAAAAAATAGTAAAAAATATAAATAAATATATATATATTTATATTTATGTGTCTGTAAGCACGATAGCGCTCGCAAAAATGGTCCGATCGGAATATTTATATATATATATATATATATCTAGAAATTTTAACGAATGGTGTTTTTTGCTTCTGGGGGCCCCAAAACTAAAAGTTATCATGGTCTTGGGCTTAGGTCTTACCATGAGACCTACGGTAATAGCTTCTTCCCTATAGGGGAAATTCGCTAAATCGGATTATTTCTATTTTTCTATATAAAAACTCAAAAAACCCATTTTTTTGGGTATATCCCCCCTACCCCCCCTTCCGATGGTCCGATCGGGCTGGTTTTCGAACTCGTCCGAATAATAACTACTTTACACTTCTGTGCCAAATTTCATTCCAATCGGACCTTTTTTGCGAGCGCTATCGTGCTTACAGACACACACACACACACACACACACACACATATATATATATATATATATTTAATATGCAATAAATGACAAGAACTGAGTACCCTTTGTTAGATTTTATTTCCAACCGACATGTTTCGGGATCTAAACCCATTATCAAGGTTTTTTAAAAGTTACATAATCAAGTTGATGGTTAGATAGTAAAATTATAAAATGTAAATAAATAAAATGAAAAGTAAACAAAATTTAAAATTAACATATGTATATACACTATTGGTAAAGTAGGGAATGTTTTGTAATCCTTCTATTTCATTTTTGTTTTCATATTCCATATCCTGTGAATAAGATATAGGGCTATGGAATGGAATTATGTATAATTTATAATATACGTTATTATTATATTAATTATATATAATATATTATTATATTATATATAAAAATAACGTTATAAATAAAAATAAAAAACCTAAAATATAGGGCAAACAGGAAGAACATTCAGAACTAGATTTAAAGAACACATCCAGGCCCTGAAAAGCAACAACACCACAACCATGAAGTCGACATTTGCTGAACACCTTTTAGACTCCAACCACAATTATGAAAGCGTTGACAAAAATATGACGATAATAGAGTATATGACAAAAGGTAGCAAAATGGACAGCAAAGAAGAATTACACATATATTTGAAACATAAAGAAAACCCCAACAGTGTCTTAAATACTCAAATTAATTTAAATAACCCAACATTTCACAGGATATGGAATATGAAAACAAAAATGAAATAGAAGGATTACAAAACATTCCCTACTTTACACTGAGAAAAATCCTTTTTTCCTTTTATCGGATACAGACATATTGTATCTAAGAAGATATAATTCATACAAGTTACCAACACGTATTAGTGGTTTAGATGAATATATCCGTTACAGGTGGAAGCTTTATCTAGGATCGCTTTTGTTTTTAGATATAAGCCTAAATTTTTAAATAGATATGTGTTGTACCTTCAGTACTTATAACAATCACTGCCACAGAATCATAGCTTATATCAACAGGAATGACGTCACACATTTAGATATATTGAGTCTATTAAGATATAGGTTTGTCTTTATTAGATTAAACCTAAGCTTTATACAGATGTAATTGAACGACATAGTCGTATATCTACTACACTGATACTGTACTGTTCATTTGACTCGTAATGTATCCCTCACAAACATTTCGCACTTGGACTACGTACATACGATCTTAGTAGTTCATATGAAATTAAAATACAGGTAGATTTAAATACTTCCTGATGCAATTTGATATTTTATCATCAACACATATTGCTTTATCGTCTACTGATTTAATTTTGTTCGAAAGAAATATAATCCCTCAAATGTTGATTTAAAAGTTATAAAGCAGTTGGACGCAATAGAGTTGTAAATACAGCTTTTATCTAAAATAGACATGTCCTACTACGCTGTAAAATATTCTAACATCTGAGGAAATTATAGGTAGGACATTTTCTTGTTATATAAAAATGTACAACACATATATTATATGTTAAATCAGATACTTTATAGCTTAGTGTGACAAACACAGCTTATATCTAAAATAGATATGACTTTTATGTGATAAAATAATGTTACATCTGAAACAACCAGAGTTAAGATAATTCTTGTTATATGGAAATCTACAAGAGTTATGACATATTACAGGTACTTATATCTTGTATCTTTTATGGTATGAAAAACATCGACGCATAGACTCGTACTCATATAAACAGTCTTACTTCATGCGTCGTTCCGTTGTGTTGTGACGGTTGGCGGCGCGGCGTTGGTGTTTTTTCGTTGTGATGGTGTTGTGCTGTGCGGTCATGTTGTGTGCTGTGGCCCCTTAGTGATAATTTAATTTGGCTGCTACGCAGTTTTTCTAGTTTGAAGTCCCTTTACAAGTCCATAAGGATATTAAACTATAGTGTACAACGATTGAATAGTGTGTGTCGTTGATTATTGATACAAACGATCAATTGAAACACCTAATAAATTATCTTAATTTAACTAGTTGTAAAGTGACAGGAGAGGCTCAGAACCCTCAGTTTCATTTACTTACTCATTTCTTCCCAGGTATGTTGTTAAAGTTAGGCCCATTAAGACAAATGAATCGTGAGATTTGAAGCTAAACACAAAGTTGCTTTAATGGTGGCCATTTCAACAGACTTAATACTTGCAAAACAATAGCAATTAAAATCCAATTCATTTTAAATATTTTTTCCTTATTCACATTCTAGCAAACAAACTTTCTTTTGGCAAAAAAGTTTCTGAGAAAGAATTTAACTTGGTTGTTTCTAGGCGTATAGATGTTACCGGATGTTACTCTCTCTTACTCTGTTGAATGGGTTCAGTTAAATGGGGTTTTAAGGAAAAAAGGATGTTGCTTGCTTGAACTTATCAAGAAACGATTAACTTGTTTTTCCTACAATAAACAGCATTTTTCTTTCATTGTATAATTAAGTATAATTTTCTTGTCACCTTCTTGAAAGTGTAGGACTAGTATTTGACAACCACTACTGTGCATGGCTTGGTCATAAAACTGACAAAACTCGCTTTCACGATGCTAAAGATTTATTTTCACCTTATCTACACACACTGACAATTCCAAGAGACTCATCTTTCTTTATCAATCTTAGATGGACGATAAATTATTTATTGTATCTTATAAACTGCAACTTCCCCACTTGGAAAACATAATATTAAGCCTTAACCTAAATTGTTTTATGTTCAAGTTGTTTCACGTATATTTACAAATTTTTGTAAACATTGTAAAAGGTCAAACACATTTTGATTCTGTAATGTTAGTGTAAGTACCACCATGTTATGTGTTATTATGTCATTATATAATAAACTGTGACTTTTTACTTACACTTGTTTATTTGATATATTCCTTTTCCCGTCAACCTTTTACGAAATACTAGCCATTGACTATTGCAACTATTTCCGCAGCTTGAATTAGTGATTTTTATAAACGGTTACTTGCCACTAAATATAATTATTTTTATAAGTTTAGATTAATAAACCAAAAATGCTTTTCTATCTAATAAAAAAATTTCTGTATAGTGACTATTGCAGCTCTGCACACAGCTGGAATAAGTGGATTTTATTAAATGATTACTAGCCATCATAGTTAGTTTTATAAGTCTTGAATTCTAATCAAAAAGCACTTTTCTGGGCTTAACCATAATATTTGGGTTTGTAGTGAAAACGTATGTGCCAATTTTCATGAAAATTATTATATCAGTTGATTATAATTTATTAGTATCTCATTGTTTTTTCAATGAATGGCTTTCAGATCAATGAGTAATAAAATAGTTTAAACAAAATTAATCTATTCTAAATGCAGATAACAAATTTTCGATAAATACTGATTGTGAACATCCATTGAAATTTTATGTTTTTTTTTATCAAAGTTTGTATCTCTTTGCTAAAAAATACTGCTATACATTACGAAAATTAAGAGAACACGACAAATTCCTTTATGATAATCCCACGAAATTACATTTGTTTTTTAGACCAACAGGAAACTCCTTGAAATTATAATTGTAGTTTTCCTGATTTCAAACTGTTCAACATCAAGTTAGTAATTTTGTTGCAGAACGATAAGTTGTGTACTCTTGATTTCTTTAAATGTACAGCTGTATTTTTGTTCAGAGCTAAACAAACTTCGGTAAAAAATGTAAAATCTTAATGGAATGGTAACAATAATTATTTACAGTATTGAAATTTTTGTTAAATGCATTAATTGTATCGTTGAACAATATTAACAATAATTTTAATGATATCGACAATATTAATTGTATTGTATAAACTTAATGAGTGCAACTTTTTCAGTTATAAAAAGAAAGAACTATATAATACATATCAGAAGTGGGATTACAGCATTTAGTTGCCTCTTATTTCAAGAAGTTAAACACTTTAAGATTTCTGAATATACTGTCTGTAATCCTGTGCTCTTATACGAGCAATGTTATCTTGTATGTATGCTTGGTTGCTTGTTTGCTCAACGATCTCAAAAACTGCTCCGAGGATTTCCTTCAAATTTTGGATATAAGTTATTTTTAGCTCAAAATTTCACCGAGCAACGCTCAGTCCTCCTGGTACTACTAACTTATTATATACGAAGTAAATTTTACCAATACCTGAGGCGGTCATTCTTTATATCTGCTGGAGTGGTAAGTCGGTCATTCCTTATATCTGCTGGAGTGATAAGTTTTTTAGCTCCACATAACCAAAGGTTGATTACAATACAGTCAATATCTAATGAAGACGCACAACTATCTGTGCTGCCTGTGCCTATCCGAGAGATGGGTAGCTTATATCTGTTACAAAGATAAGAGTATAACGATCCCAAGTGACTTTTTTGCGATCAACGACATAGACTATATCTGAAACAGATATACTATTTAACTAATACAACTAGTCTGTACAAGAGGAGAATATTCGGTATATCTGATGCACTAGTATATATTTCAGCTACAAATCCTCTTAAAATACCTTAGAAATTGCTTACTGTAAAATTAGATACAACGTGTTTTCATTTAACTATACAACGCGCACTTTTGATGACGCAATAGCTTACGTCATACTCCAAGACAATTGATACAAGCTTATGTCTGTAATGGACGAGATCCCTTATATCTGCTGCAGACGACGTCGTCTGCAGCAGTTAAAACTAAACAAGGTTCGTTTTTTGATATAATATGTCTGCTGCATGCGTTTTGTGTCTATAGCCGGCATAATATTTTTCTCAGTGTACCAATAGTGTATATAGGCCTACATATGTTAATTTTAAATTTTGTTTACTTTTAATTTTATTTATCTATAATTTTATTTATAATTTTACTATCTAACCATTAACTTGACTATGTAACTTTTAAAAAACCTTGATAATGGGCTTAGATCCCGAAACATGTCGGTTGGAAATAAAATCTAACAAAGGGGACTCAGTTCTTGTCATTTATTGCATATTAAATATAGTAGCCCTTAACACTGAATCAAAAAATCATATATATATATATATATATATATATATATATATCTAGAAATTTGAACGAATAGTGTTTTGGACTTCTGGGGGCACCAAAACGAAAAGTTATAGTAGTCCCGGGCTTAGATCTTACCATGAGACCTACGGTAATAGCTTCTTCCCTATAGGGGAAATTCGCTAAAACAGAGGGACGGCACGGCGACATAGAGCAGACAGCCGAGCCGAAACTAAAAAGTTGATGTCTGTCATTCGGTAGTAAATAAGGTCGATATTTAACCGAATGCCTCGTCGCTGTCGCGGGGAGCCGTTTTCTAGTACGTATGGTTAGCGTAAAAACCTTGCACTTTTTGATACAGCTTAGCCATTTGGTATGTCTATAGAAGATACCAGTAGAAGTATTTTTGTCCGAAGATCCAACCTTGAAAACGTCTAGAACATACCCATATCAGCCATTAAAGATGGCCGCAATTGCATTCGTAATTGTTCTATAACTCCGGTAATAGTATTCCGATCTTGATAAACTTTTTTTCGTTTGAAAGATAATTTTAAGATAAAAGTTTTTTTTGTATTAAACATTTTTATCTAACATTAATAGTTTTCATTGTATATTTGAAAAACGAAATTTTACATTTAATTCCATGGGAAAGTCTAATTTCTCAATAAAATGCGTTTTGATGGGCTCAACAAGGCTATGGCTAAATTTAGAACATTCTCTAGGTTGAAAACTTATACGCACAGAAATTTTATTCCAATAGGTCAACTATTGTCAGAACAATGGTCTTAAAAAGATATACGCACAGGCCATTTTCCGAGAGTTAGCCTAGTTATTTCGGTATTTTATGGAGTAAAAAAAACTATTATTGAGGTGAAACCTGAATAAAAAGGAAGAAAAATAACTAAACGACTGAGAAAAATCTATCATAATACTAAAATTCTAAGTTTTCATCTATTTTGAAGGTTCAAAAGAAGTTTTTGGTCGCCCCGTGTTAAGCATAGGGCAAAAGGACAGGCTCTGACTTTTTTCGTAATAAGTATTTCATCCGTCAATAGAAATGAATAAAAATTCATGAACATATTTAACATAAGCATTTGAACGATATAACATAAAACATTAGATAAATAATCTCTAAACAGAATTCATACGTGTTTAAAAATGAATTTGAGTGGTAAAATCAAGTCTCGCTGCTAGCGCCCTCTGTGGAATTCGGCGCAAGCGTGGCTGGTGCTAACCACACGTACAGTAGGCGCGTTTTGAAGATTCGCCCCCCCAAAACAGGTAGACGGACAGTCCTAATCCCCTGTTGACAAACAATGCCTTAGTGCCTTTGTTACGGGCGGCCGGCCAGGACTCTGCATCTGCCTGAAATTCCGGTTACTGGCATAACAATATAAATCGCAATATTCGAAATGCAAGTTACGCGGAATTTTCTTGGAATACAGGCGCGTGACCGCCGGCACAACGGTGACCACCCCTAACGAAGGCCTTGTTTGATAACAGGGGATTAGGACGGTCCGTCTACCTGTTTTGGGGGGGCGAATCTTCAAAACGCGCCAACTGTATTTGAGTGAACTACACCGAATCCCTTCAATTAAAAATACCCCCGTTGCAGCAGACCTGCATACTCAGCCAATTTCAAATGCAAAACAATATATTTTAACCTAACATAGCGAGATTTGACATGTTTTTGTAAGCTCCATAAGATTATCATGGGGAATGAGTATGCATGTTTGCTGCTACAGGTATGTTTAACTGGTTAGTTTTAATTCAATATTTAGTAGATCTGAACTAGAAGAAGCCATTTACCAAGTTTTATCAAGATATGTTGAGAAATAAGCGAGATATAGAATTTTACTTATTTCCCATAAGGTTAACATTGGGACAACGTATTGTGTTTACCATATTCAATATCTCGGTAGCCAATGGACATAGAGCAATGATTCAAAATACTAAATTGTTTGTTTTTTTGAGCTGATTTCAATGGTGCCCACAAAAATTCGATAAATTTTATTTTTCTATGAAAAAATTCAAAAAACCCATTTTTGGGGGGGGGTTTATCCCCCTTTACCCCCCCTTCCGGTGGTCCGATCGGGCTGGTTCACGAACTCGTCCAATTGATTACCACTTTACTTGTCCATACAAAATATCATAAAGATCGGACCATTTTTGCGGCCGCTATCGTGCTAACAGACACATAGATATATATATATATATATTCAAACGAATAGTGTTTTTTGCTTATGGGGGCCCCAAAACGAAAAGTTATAGTGGTCCCGAGCTTAAGTCTTACCATGAGACCTACGGTAATAGCTTCTTCCTTATAGGGAAAATTCGCTAAAACACAATAATTATGAAAATAATTTTTAAAGTCTTGAAAATGTTTAACAAAAATATCGTAAAGATATAAAACAAAAATATCTAGAATAAAAGTTATTTTTAGCAGTTTAATTGAAGATATTTAGTGAAGTGCTCGCGAACAGGCATAGTCGGCGCTAGGCTCGCTTGCGCCAAATTCCAAAAGAGGGCGACAGGAGCAAGGCTCAATTTTACTACTAAAATTCATTTAAAAACACATTTAAATTCTGTTTAGCGATTATTTATCTAAGATTTTTTTATGTTGTATCGTACAAATGTTTATGTTAAATATGTTCATGAATTTTTATTCATTTCTACCGACGGATAAAGTATTTATTACAATAAAAGTCTGAGCCTGTCCTTTTTCCCTATGCTTAACATGGGGCGACCAAAAACTTCTTTTGAACCTTCAGAATGGATGAAAACCTAGAATTATAGTATTATGATCGATTTTTTACGGTCGTTTAGTTATTTCACTTCATTTGTATTCAGGTTTCACCTCATTAATCAGTAGTGGGGAAGTGGCGTTTCTGGCCCACTTTGCATAAATTAGCATAATGACAGCTGGCGGAAGTGACGTCACAGGCTGTGACGTAGCTGTGCTGTTGGTATTTAAAGTTTAAATGCCCGGTGTTGGTGGGTATTTAAATTTTAAATGACCGGAAATGGGTCATTACTTTTCGGGAAATCCGAAAATGCAAGATTTTCTGTTTCTTTTTACAAACTGTTTTTAATTGTTGTTTTGTTGATTTTCATTTCTGTTGAAATACCATGTTAAAAATGAAATCGAAAAGTTAACAAGAAAATATCCTGCTACAAAGTATCCAAATAAAGATGCAATTATACGAACATAAACTTTAAAAAATAACAAATGTTCTTCCTCTTTATCTGTTAGCATTTCCTGAAAGAGGTCTCCAAAATTGTAACCACATAAAAATGAAAGTAGGCAAATAATAAATTTCGACGGGTTCAGAAAAACCAACTGGTAAAGTAGTGAATTTCTTTCTTCCTCCATTGTTGAATTTTTTAGTCGAAACCTATTAATGATAACATTATTGCTTGAGCATCAGAACTAACAGTTGATGAAATTTCAGGTACTTGTAGACTTGTAGTAGTTTCATTTGTAGTAGGTAATTGTTCTGAAGTTTGTGTAGATGTAGAAGAAACAGTATTATCTTGAAGCTCAGAGTCCATGTGTACTCGGGTGAAGAGCTGGTGCTTTAATGACTTGTGGTAGCCGCTGTCCTACTCCGTGTCGGCAGTTGTTGGTGGTGGGGGGTCATTAGGTTCATGCACGGAAATTTAAATGGAATCATAATTTTCTGGAGGATGTACTAAAATTTGTTGTACAGGATCTGCATCAATAGTGAAACTTTGTGTTTCAATGCAAAGTCCATCTTTAATAAAAGAAACATATAATACAGAACTCATGTTTATTTAGATGTTTACTCAGCGAGTCCTACTATCAAACTGATGTGTCGGTGGTGGCGCTGTGACCTCCCTTGAAATGACATGTGCAGCACGGAACATCTGCCGCACACCTGCCTTCCCCCACTACCATGAGAGACTCCTCGCAATGTTTGGATATGTAGTGTTAGTCGTACTGTAGCTCTTGTTGAGTGAACATGTTAGTATTAAACAATCGTTCTTAACGTTTGGTTTAAAAATATTTGTAATAAAATATCGTTTTAACACTTATTTAACTTTGTAAAAGTTACAATATTTTAAAGATGCTACTTTATTATATCGCCTTCATACTTCAAAAATATTTAGTTGAAAAATGCAAAATAAACTACTGTTGCGATAAACTTGGTTTAAATGTTAAAGATGTAAAATTGGTTTTTGCGTTATAACTTTTACACTGTTGGTTGAATAACAAATGTTACCGAAGCTTTTTGTTTGTCTCATTATTCTGCGTAATTTAAGTACCCACATGATTAGGGTTTGGAATCGAATAAAGTAAAATATGAGATGTAGAAAAAGAGTTTTTTTATTTTTTGCGTTATAACTGCTATACCGTTGGTTTTATTACAAAATGTTACTGAACCTTTTTTGTTTGTCTTTTTATTCTGCGTATTTTGAGTACCCACATGATAGGGCTTGGAAACATATAAAGTAAAATATAATGTAAAAAGATAATTTTTTTTAGTTTTTGCGTTATAACTTCTATACCGTTGGTTTTATTGAAAAATGTTACTGGACCTTTTTTGTTTGTCTTTCAATTTCGCGTAATTTGAGTACCCACACGATAGGGTTTTAAGCAACTTTGCAACCCCCCCCCGAACAAAACGGAGAACCCCAACCCCAACCCCCCAACCCCAGCCCCTTTGGGACTTAGAGGTAAGTGGACTCCTTGTTAGTCCAAGGGTTGAGGCTTTAGCGAAAGCCCAAATTTGAAAGTCTTATGTTGGCCCCATCGACCACATAGTACAATAGACGGAGCACAAGAAGCCTAAAGCCGCGAAGTGAAGCCTAAATTTGCTTCTAGACCCTATGCATGGAAAAACATAGTACGTAAAAAATTACAAATATGGTATCAAATCATACGTCTAAATCTCAGAATCACTATAGTACCAAATATAAATGGCTTACAGGTAGTTTACACATCGTAAACACTGATAAGCTAGAAGTTTGTCCTGACATTTTTTGAAAGAAGCTGCCGCCACGGAATACACCTGTAACGTTTCTGTGGTGTGTAAACTGCTTCTAAACCATTTATAATTGGTACCATAGTAATTGTGAGATTCAGACCTTTAATTTGATGCCAAATTTGTATTTTTTTAGTCCGCTATATTTCTGTAAATAACAGTTTAGGATTAACTTTGTTTTTATACAGGCGCCGCACGGATAAACTCCCCCTCAGTAACTAAGTTATCGACCAAACTACGTCAGCTAGTTTTTTCAAAAAATATGATTTAAAACAATTTCCACCATTTTTTATTTTACCTGACAAAAAAATAAAAAAGTAGTAGCCGGCTACTTTTTTCATGTCATGTTTTAAAGTTGAATAAAACCTTGTGATTTTATATCATTTTTTAAAATATAAAATAAATATTTTCGAAATATGATTGATACTATTATGGTTCCAAACTAAAGGACTCTTCACATGCAAAATTTCAACCTTAAGCCTCAACGCTAAATGGTATAAACTACGAGTTATTTGAAACATGAGCACTGTCAGATTACGCGGTTTTAAGCGCCGTTTTGCGTTTCTATACCCAGACAATATGGCGGCCCCCGGCCCAGGCCTCACTTGCTGCAATGCAAGTAAGATAGCTATGCTCCGTCTATTTCTACTATTTGGTCGCTGGTTGACCCTTAGAAGGGCCGTTTTTGCCACCAGGGTGGACTTTGGAGGTGGGAAAGGATAAAAGGTTTTACTCAGTAAGATTTATTTTCAACTTGCCACCCTCCTTTATTATTTCCAAGTGTTGTGGATTAAGGGGAATAGAATTTTTCTTGGTAGGTCAATGATATGAATTTTGGTTTTTTCTAAGTTGAAAATATAAATAGAAGACGATACATGTCTAAAGATTTCGTAATTTTTTATGTTTCAGTTTTTCAGATGTAATTTTTGCTGTGGTACGTTTGAAGATAAAGGTGAAAGAGATGGTTCGGTGGTGATTTTGGTGCCGGTAAGAATGTTGTTTCCAACCGGCTGAAATGGATTTTGAAGAATTGTAGATGTTACATAATACCAATTGTGATTATCGTTGGTCTGAAGAATTCGGTACCCCAGCAGTTGTAGATGAGAAAAATAATTACACCAAATGTTGAAGTACTCGGAGCGGTTTATATTGAAGTAGGTATTGTTAGGTTGGTGGCAAAGCAGAGAATGAGTTGTTGAGTGTAGAGTGTGTGAAGCAATCAAGGACTTGACCACCTGGTGTGTCAGCTGACGCAACAAGGTCGACGACTTATATTGCCAACTTGTTCCAAGCGGAAGCGTGCGAGGTCACTAGAAGTAGAAAGCTGGCTCAGTAATGATGTAAAATAAATTTGTCAGTTTTTGGTTTTACGTTTTAACGTTGGTTTTACTGAAAAATGTTACTGGACTTTTTTGTTTGTCTTATCATTCCGTGTATTTTGAGTACTCACATGACAGGGTTTGGAAACATATAAAGTAAAATATGATGTAAAAAAGATAATTTTTTAGTTTTTGTGTTATAACTTCTATACCGTTGGTTTTATTAGAAAATGTTACTGGTCCTTTTTTGTTTGTCTTTCAATTTCGAGTAATTTGAGTACCCACACGATAGGGTTTTAAGCAACTTTGTAACCCCCCCCCCAACAAAACGGAGAACCCCCCCCCCCGAGATCCCCCCAACAAAACGGAGACCCCCCAACCTCAACCCCAACCCCAACCCCAACCCCAACCCTAACCCTTTGGGACTTAGAGGTACGCGGACCTCTTGTTAGTCACCAAGGGTTGAGGCTTTAGCGAAAGCCCCCCCCGCCATTGGCTCAACCTTTGGGACTTAGAGGTACGTGAACCCCTTGTTAGTCACCAAGGGTTGAGGCTTTGGCGAAAGCCTGAATTTGAAAGTCTTAGGGTGGTCCTTAGAAGGGCCGTTTTTGCTTCCAGGGTGGACTTTGAAAGAGGGGAAGGAAAAGGTTTTTAGTCTAAAAGATTTATTTTTAGCTTGCCACCATCCTTTGTTATTTTTAGGTTCTTAGGATTTGGAGGAACAAACATTTGTTTAGGGAGGGTGATGATTAAAATTTTGTTCTTTTCTTCATTGAAGATGTGATTTATGTTGTTGGTTTTCAAAATTTGGTAGTTAATATTTTTCTTCAGCATATTGACTTTCAATATTCCTTTTGGCATTCTCTTTCGTGGTGCGGGTTGAATTAGTGGGGGTAGCGGGATTTCTTCAATAATTGGTTCAGGTTGAATTTGTTGAATTATAAGAAATTCTTTTAAAAAATCGTCATCATCGGTTATTGCTTCTTTTTCTTCAATTTGGTGTTCTAATAGCTGATCAATAGTAGGTAATTTTTCTTCTAGCTGATCAATAGTAGGTGATTCAAGCAAACCCCGGAGGATAGAATTGGATGTTGAGGGTAAGGAGTTCATAATAAAAATGGATAATAAGATAATGGAGAAAGATGTGGGACTGTATAGTAACAGCGACGGTGGCAAGTGGCAGAATGACACAAGGCGGTCAAATGGGGTTATTATAGGCAACTGGCACGGCAACCTTGTAGTCAAGGTAGTGAAAGCGGAGGCTAGCGACCCGGCCAAAGTAGGCCAGACGAGATTGTGAGAGCGGAGGCTAGCAACCCGGCCAAAGTAGGCTACCGGCCCCCGGCAGAGAGACACGTTGACCTACTAGTCAAGGCTGCCGCCTCGCGCTCGCTGATATAACCCAACGCGGAACGTTTCACTTTAGCATTACGGTAGAGGTGTAACTCGTGTGCTTATGTGCAGGGTTATGCTTAACGTAATGTTCGCCATGGTGTGTGGGATGGCCTATGTCTAGCACACACCGTAACTGTAATATTACGTAGCATAAGACAGGGGTAATATTATGGTGAGGGGTGTGGGATGGCCTATGTCTAGCACACATCGTAACTGTAATATTACATAGTATAAGATAGAATAGAGGGAACGTTAGGTAGGGGTTAAGATATGTTAGGGCGGTGAGGTGTGTGGGATGGCCTATGTCTAGCACACACGTTAACCGTAGCATGGTAGTTAAGGGGTAGCATAAGACATAATAAAGTAGTATAGAATAAGGTAGGGACCCCACGCTTCCCCACATTTTTATAATTTTTAAATGACCTTGACCTACTTTTGATTGATCTACTTTCGGACTTAGAAATTTTAAATGACCTACTTTTCAGACTTAGATATTTTTTAAAAGTTTTTAAATAACCTTAATACTTTAGTTATTGCGTTGTATCTTTTATCGAATTATTTTTTTTAACATTTGTGCTTTAGTAAATGCGTTAATCTTTGCTGACCAACGAGAGGTCCACGTACCTCTAAGTCCCAAAGGGTGAGTTTCGTTTTCGCGTTGGTTTGATAAAATTATTATTGATATTTAATTTCTGGCTTTTTTATTTATTGGGCAGCACTCACCATTTTTTGTTCAGCTTGAAGTTCTTGTCAATCTTGTTTTTTCACACTACATTCATACAAGTTTTTAACACATAACACAAACACACAAATGGCGAACTCCATAAGCTATTAAAACGACGTTTCGCGAGACAACGAAAAAAAAGTCTCACGTTATCAAGTTTTTTATTATTTACCGCGACGAGATGGTCGGTCACGGATCCGGCTCGAACGTCTAACTCGGACTGCAGGTATTATTGATATTTGTTTATTTTAGAAATTTGGGTTTTTTGTTAAAGCTTCAACCCTTGGTGACTAACAAGGGGCCCAAGTACCTCTAAGTCCCATAGGGTGAGTCAATAGGGGTTGGGGTTGGGGTTGAAGTTACGGGGGGGGTACCCCATTTTGTTGGGGGGGCCCATATTTTGTTGGGGGGGGGGTTGACTTTGACTTTGACCTTGACCTTGACCCAATACCCCCCCTTCCCCACCGGGGGTTGACTAGGTCGCCATAGGAGGCCATCGCCTTGGGCCCACAGTATATACAAGGTGTGCTGTAGTCTTGTGGTTATATTTGCCATGGAATCCCTCATGATCTTTGGTGCTGTGCACAACTTTGTTGAAGCCAAAAGAGTACTATGGTACATAAGAACGTTTCATAGAAATCTGAATTGTATCAAAGGAGTACTTGAAGCTGTTAAAGCAGACGATACGAAAATCTGTTGCACTTCGGATTCTATGGATTACGAAGGGCTCGAAACATGGGTCCTTTATTATGTACAATATAGTTCACATCAACCCAAAGATAATGGTATCCTTGTTCGAAAGCCATAGTATCAATATATGTTTCCAGTGTTGAAAACCAATTTGGATTTACTAAAGGGTCGATTGTGACAAATAAAGTTTCTAATGATATATTTACCCATCTTTCTCCAGTAACATTAATTGCGAAAAAATTAACATTCTGAAGAACATGGATTAAATTTAACATAAACTGAACATGTTGTTCAGGAGTGCAATCAACATTGTAAGACAATCGGAAACTTTCCATGGTGATCAGGGAAGTGTTGTCTTCTCATATAATACACGGTTTATATATACATTTCCTCCACCATAAAGTTTTAAAAGTGGTTGAAGGTCATCTGAAGATACCCTATGAACGGGAAACAGAGCAGTAAGTGGTTAGACCACAAACTGCTCTGTTCCCCGCTCCTATTTAATTTCTTGTATTTATATGTGTTTATAAACACATAATATATATGACATACATTTAATTTCATATTTTGCCAGGGGGAAAAACCACAGAGCTGGCACAATTCTTGAGGCCTCGGTGTTTCTAGTTTGTATCCTATAATGCCATATGCATATCTAATGCGCCTGTACAATTCTTGTCCTGGTTCGGCCAAAGGACGCGCCTAAAAAAATTATTAATTTAAAGAAATTTAATAAAATAATATATTGTAAATAGACAAACAATGCAGTTAATGAAAACGTACCCAGTCACATAAGGCACATATTTTGCCACAATTAGGCATTTCAAACCAAATTTTAGTTTTATAAACACAACGTCTTTTGTGCTCATAAATTAGCTCGCCTTGCAAGATTTGCGGCAGCGGCTCAGACACCTCTCTGATATGCCGGAGCATAGGGTTACCTGAGCAGATCCGCTGCAAACACAACTCGTACAGTTGGCGCGTTTTGAAGATTCGCCCCCCCAAAACAGGTAGACGGACCGTCCTAATCCCCTGTTATCAAACAAGGCCTTCGTTAGGGGTGGTCACCGTTGTGCCGGCGGTCACGCGCCTGTATTCCAAGAAAATTCCGCGTAACTTGCATTTCGAATATTGCGATTTATATTGTTATGCCAGTAACCGGAATTTCAGGCAGATGCAGAGTCCTGGCCGGCCGCCCGTAACAAAGGCACTAAGGCATTGTTTGTCAACAGGGGATTAGGACTGTCCGTCTACCTGTTTTGGGGGGGCGAATCTTCAAAACGCGCCTACTGTACAAGGAGCTCATAGTTATGGTCTGGCTATGCAGACATCACAGCCTTATATACCTATCGAAAACCTTAAAAAGAGAGCTGCATCGTCTGCATACATTATGCAGCTGATATTGTAATTTTGAATTAGAGACGGGAAGTCGTTAGAAAACAAAATGAACAGAACAGGTCCCAGCACGGATAACTGGGGACTCCCCTTGTGATTGGTTTAGGATCTGATCTAAATGTGGTAGTATGCCAAATTTAGTATGTTGGATATCTACAACTTGGGATCTCTCTTTTAGGTAGCTGACAAACCATTTGTTTTCTAAGCTCCTTACTCCCAAGGTTGTAAGTTTTCTAGAGGTCAGGTCTGTTCTAATGAGTAGGCCACTTTAAGGGCGAAGGAGGTAAGGAAGGGTAAATTACATATCTACCAAAGTTGTAGGAAATTTAATTATAAATTGTTCTTTTTGCGATGCCGACTTGGAGGTTAGGAAAAATTGAAGGAGGTGTGTATTGAAGAGTCAGAACATGAAAAAAACTTTTTACAAATCCTAGCAAAATTTATTGTTTGGGGGTCAGTTGGTGAGGGAAGTAGCCGGTGGAGGTATTTATGATGGAGGGGGTGGGGCTATTTTTGGAGAGGGTTGATGGGGCTCTGGTTGAGGTAAACGTATTTCATCAAAAGTTACAAGTTATTTACTAATTCTTAGCACAAGTTATTTTGGGTTTGTTCAAGGGGGAGGGGTTGTTGGTGGTAAGGGGATTTTGGTTATAGATAGTTAATTATTTGAAAGGGGAGAGGGTTGGTGAGCTAAGGACGTGAGGCAAAAGTATTTATTTAAAAAAAATCTCCAAACAATTGAAAAATGCTTATTTTTTCATTTATTGGTCGGTTTTGGGGTCGAAAGGGGTTTGAGCTATCTAAGGGTGAATCAGGAGGGTAGGGCAAAAGATCAAATTACCAAAGTTGAAGAACGTGAAGAATCCGTGGCACATGGTGCAGTCCATACATATTTTGATAACACCATCCGTTCGGCCACTTCAGCTCAAAATAACAGCTTTTAGAAAGACCTTTTTAACGATTTTATAATGATTTTTAAGGGGTTGAAAATTACAATAGCAAGTTATGATATTTTACCCTCGGTTTTAAGCAATTAGGAAAGTGCATGCCAAATTCCAGGTTCCTAGCTCAACAGAAAATCATAAATTGACTGTTTGAAACTTTTAAGGGATCTAAGTCTTAGTTGGCAAATTTCTAAGATTTATTACCTTTTAATGCATTTTAGTACCAAGAACTAGTTATATTATTAGTGATTTGTAACATATATGCTGTAGAGATGATGTGTACCAAATTACAGCCCTCTACGTATAATATTAAATCTATTAAAGCTGAAAAACGTCGGGGAAATCATGGAAAATTGAAAGTTCAAGAGCTACCTAAGGGTGAAGGAAGCGAGATAGGGCAAAATATCATAGGACCAAAGTTGTAGATCATGAAAAATCCGTGGCACATGATGCAGTCCATTTCTTGATAGAACCATCCGTTCGGCTACTAGAGCTAAAATAACTGTTTTTTAAGCATTTTAAAGACTTCTTAATAACCTTTTTGAGGGTATTGAAATTTAAAATTGCGATTTTTTTATAAATTTACCCTCGGTTTTAACCGATGAGGAAAGTGCATGCCACATTTCAGGTTCCTAGCTCAACCGTAAGTCATAAATAAACTGTCCTGAAAATGTTTGGGATTCTAGGCAGTACATCAAGGTGACACGGTATGACATACCTCTAGAAAATTGCTGACATTTGGGAAATTTCGACGATTTTTTAACTTTATACGCATTTCAACATGAGGAACTGGTTATTTTATTATTGATTTGTAAAGTATGTGCTATACCGATGATGTATGCCAATTTTCAGCCCTCTACCAATAATTGTAAGTCAATTGGGCCTGTAAAACCTTGCGAAGACCTTCGAAAATTGACATTTCTAGAGCTATCTAAGGGTGAAGGAGACCAGATACGGCAAAAGGTTACAGGACCAAAGTTGTAGATCGTGAAAAATCCGTGTCACGTGGTACAGTCCGTTTCTCGATAGGACCATCCGTTCGACCGCTAGAGCTCAAAATAACATTTCTTTAAAAGAAGCTTTTTTAGCGAATTTTTAATAATTTTTTTGAGGGGGTTAAAATAAAAAATGGCGAATTTCAATAATTTTCCCTGTGGTTTGACCCTCCAAGGAATATCCGTGCAAAATTTCAAGTCTCTAGCTCATCGGGAAGCATGGTTTGAATTTGTATACGTGAGTTACACATCCGGAAATAGAGTTCGATTAGAGTTCCGATTGTCTTACAATGTTGATTGCACTCCTGAACAACATGTTCAGTTTATGTTAAATTTAATCCATGTTCTTCAGAATGTTAATTTTTTCGCAATTAATGTTACTGGAGAAAGATGGGTAAATATATCATTAGAAACTTTATTTGTCACAATCGACCCTTTAGTAGATCCAAATTGCTGAAAAAATATATATTGTTGTATATATATATAGACTCGCCTTACGGCTCGCTGGCCCCCTTAAAGGGTTTCGCCCCAAAGCGGAGAGTTTGTATTGTAAGTAACAAAACAAATAAAATGTTTACAAATAATCAGCAAAATAATTGTTATTAGTTTTTGGGGATGAATAGTTTCAATTGGGTTCATGGTAGGGGGGGAGTTATTACTGAAATGACTCATCAAATTTCTGGGAAAGCAAATAGGTTTCAAACCCTGAGGTATTTTACAAAAACCTATTTATTTAAAAAATAAATAAGATAAAAATAAAATGTCAAAACCAATTTTGTCCATAAAACTATGATGGAAAATCAGTATGCAGGATCGCTGACATGGAAATGTAAAAAATCAAGTTTTTTAAGTGCTCCAGTAGGTAACAACTAAATAAAGATATCAACCAATTGTTTTTCAGATTTGTTGAGAAATAAGCGATATATAGAATTTTATTTATTTCCTATACGGTAAACATTGGGACAAAGTACTGTATTTACATAATCCATATCTCGGCAACCTATGGATGGAGAACAATTAATTATTCACAGTGCTAATTGTTGGTTTTTTAAATTTAAATCCAATAGTCCAACCAAGGATCTGATAATTTTCATTTTCTACGTAAAAGATCCCAAAAACCAATTTTAAGGGGTTTATCTATCCCCTCCTAACCCCACCATCCGATGGTCCCATCAGGCTAGTGTAAGAGTGCTATTTTAAAAATCAAATTAAATCCAATTAAATTTAAAAATCAATATATTACAGTTTTTCCACATCATTAACATGAGAAATGAGTATGCATGTTTGATGTCACAGAAATAAACGAATTGGAAAATTTAGGCCATTATTCGACTAAACACCAACCAAATTAAGCCACATGACAAACTTTATTTTGAAAAGTTAAAAGAGAAAAAGTTATATTATTGTTGATTTGTAAAATAGCTTGTTAGCAATATTTTGTCATTTTTTTGAATAGGTAAAAATAAAAAACGGCGTTTTTTGATACTTTTTTCCCATATATTGACCATCCAAGAAATATTAATGCCAAATTTCAAGTTTCTAGCTAATCGGGAAGTATGGTTTGAACCGGTATGAAATATCTGAAGAAAATCGCTGACATTTGGCGAATTTAGGATTTTTTTATTTTATATGCAATTTTATTTTTCAAACTAGGTATATTATTCCTGATTTGTAACAAATATGCTGTAGAGTTGATGTATGCCAAATGTTAGCCCTCTACGTATAATATTAAATCATCTGGAGCTGAAAACCTGGGGGAAATGTTAAAATTCAACAAAATTTAACTATTGAGGGTTTTTTTAGGGGTTGAAACGGGGTAGATTCTGCGAATGTCCCCTGATAACCCTAAAGGATCAAACTTACTGTCTCATTGTGAAATTTGAGGTCTATAAGCTAAAAATAAATATAGAAAAATAATCAAAACCCAAAATAAACTGAAAAATTTATAATAATTTTAAATTTAGAGGTCATTTTGAGAGTGAAGGAGGTGAGATAAGGCAAAATACATAATAACCAAAATTGTAGGAAATTTAATTTCAACTAAGGAAATAACCTTTGTTTTTGAACAAAACCTTTATTTCAGCCGCCAGAGACAAAAAACGAAAAGAACTTTTATCGAAATTAGAGTTTTCCCCCTTTTCACCCCCTTTTGAGGGGTGGGGGGGGGTTGAAATTTTTTGTTTGAAAAATTTATGTTTAGTTAGACAACCCAAAAAATATTCCTGCAATTTTATAGGGGCCTAGGTAGTACATCGAGGCAACTGCTAGAAAACCAAAGGATAATCTACGAAAATTGAAATTTCTAGAGCAATCTAAGGGTGAAGGAGACGAGATAGGGCAAAAAGTCTTAGGCCCAAAGTTGTAGATCGTGAAAAGTCCGTGACACGTGGTGCAGTCTGTTTTTCGATAGGACCATCCGTTCGGCCACTAGATCTCAAAATAACAGTATCAGAGTCACGTGATTTTGCCGGAGACAGGATCTGGACAGGAAAAGGTTGATTGTTTTGTAGGAAAAAGACCATCCTACTGATATTGTACTGCCCCCTATAGAAGGCGCAATTCGCCAGCAAAAGAGATGCAAGGGATGGGAGCGACTCACACATGAACAGCCTTGCCAAGTTTTCAGAACTATTTTGATCACGTTGTCTGGCTTCGTTGATTGCGTGAGAATCGAATAAGTAAATACGACCTCGACAACGCCAAAAAGCTACGGTCACAAGCTGTCTAGTGAAAAGAAACCCTCCATTACCGCAGTCTACAGCCAAAATAGCCTCCAAGAGACTTATAAGGTCGTGCAAGGCTTCATCGAAGTCACCTTTAGTTGAAGGGTACACTCCATTGGCGACAAAACTAATTTCATCTACATGAACAACTTGGTCCATGATTTGAAATTCTCGTACGAGGTTCTCTGGATACAAGTATCTGTTATTAACGTTATTCTCGTGACGGGATCTCACGTAAACACGATCACCTGCCATGAGAATATTGTCAATAACAGACGATGAAAAATTGCCGCCGAGAGCTTGCCAAGCGAGAGCACAAGCGGAATTCGCCATGCATTGCGCGTTGTTACTGAATTGGTCAAATCGAGGATCACCCTGATTGAATGACCCTCGAGCAATGGAGGAAAAAGCCATCAGACTAACCAAATAAGCACACTGTAATAAACATACTTCCCAGTAATAACGATAGCTGGATGAAGCGAGGGTGTCATTGAAACTTGTGACATTAACACCAGCGAGAACCTATAATTAAAATCGGTTATCAGCTATTTTTTTCTGAAAATATTTTAACGATAACATGTTTAATATATTGCTTTATATCTATGGCTAAGGTTTTTAATATTTTTTTCGTAAAATTTGTACGTGTAATCATTTTTTTACGTAAACCGTGCGTGGCATAGTTTCGATGATGATTTTCAAGAAAATCGCTGTTCTTTTAAATTTTTAGGCATTTTCATATTACAAACTAGTAATATTATTTATGAATCGTAACATATATGTTATAAAGATGATGTATGCCAATTTTCAGCCCTCTACATTTAATATTGAATCTATTGGAACTGAAAAACCTGGAGAAATCGCTGACATTTGGCGAACTTTGAAGATTCTTTTAAATCTATAGGCATTTTAATGTTACAAACTAGTTAAATTATTCGTGATTTGTAACATATATGTTGTAGAGATGATGTATGCCAATTTTCAGCCCTCTACGTATAATATTAAAAATATTGGAGTTAAAAACCTGGGGAAATCGCTGACATTTGGCGAATTTTGAAGATTATATTAAATCTATTGGTATTATCATGTTAGAAACTAGTTATATTTTTCGTGATTTGTAACATATATGTTGTAGAGATGATGTATGCCAAATTTCAGCCCTCTACGTATAATATTAAATATACTGGAGCTAAAAAACCTGGGGACATCGCTGACTTTTGGCGAACTTTGAAGATTCTTTTAAACCTATAGGCTTTTTAATATTACAAACAAGTTATATTATTGGTGATTTGTGACAAAAATGTTGTAGAGATGATGTATTCCAATTTTCAGCCCTCTACGTATAATATTAAAAATACTGGAGCTAAAAAACCTGGGAAAATCGCTGACATTTGGCGAATTTTGAAGATTCTTTTAAATTAATAGGCATTGTAATATTGCAAACTAGTTATATTATTTGTGAATTGTAACATATATATTTCAGAGATGATTTATGCCATTTTTCATCCCTCTACATATAACATTAAATCTACTGGAGCTGAAAAACCTGAGGAAAATTTCGAAAATTAATTTTCTAGCGCTATCTAAGGGTGAAGGAGACGAGATAGGACAAAAAGTTACAGGACCAAAGTTGTAGATCATGAAAAATCCGTGACACGTGGTGCAGTCCGTTTTTCAACAGGACCTCTAGTTTAGCCGCTAAAGACCAAAAACGAAAAGTACTTTTTTCGAACTTCAATTTTCCCCCCCTTTTCCCCCCTTTTGGGGGGGTCGGGGGTGGAAATGTGTCGTTTAGATAATTTTCCCTGGGGTTTGACCACCAAAGGAATATCCGTGCCAAATGTCAAGTGTGTAGCTCATCTGGAAGTAGTTTACAATTTGTATCTATGGTTGAGTTACACATCCGGCTGTATATATATTAGACTCGCCTTACGGCTCGCTGGGGGCTCCGCCCCCAGGCCCCCTTT
Organism: Flexamia atlantica; assembly: GCA_035578135.1. Taxonomy (NCBI): domain Eukaryota; kingdom Metazoa; phylum Arthropoda; class Insecta; order Hemiptera; family Cicadellidae; genus Flexamia; species Flexamia atlantica. Next base: position 112,937,075 of record JAQJVK010000001.1, read on the forward strand.
GCGAGGCTCTCGTTAGAGGGGGGTTTGCATATGATTTGAAATTCTCGTATGAGGTCTTCTGGATACAAGTATCTGTTATTAACGTCATTCTCATGACGGGATCTCACGTAAACACGATCACCTGCCATGAGAATATTGTCAATAGCAGACGATGAAAAATCGCCGCCAAGAGCTTGCCAAGCGAAAGCACAAGCGGAATTCGCCATGCTTTGCGCATTGTTACTGAATTGGTCAAATCGAGGATCACTCTGATTGAATGACCCTCGAGCAATGCAGGAAAAAGCCATCAGCCTAAATAATTTAGCACACTGGTCTTTAACTGTAATAAATATACAAATTGCCAGTAATAAAGACAGCTTTTTTTTTGGTAGGAAGGTGTGAATGCATTTACGCACACCCTCACTCCTGCGAGGGTAGTGTGGGACTCACTGCATAATACAGAATACCCACTAAATACACCTCCCCCCTCCCCCTAAGATGGCTGGGGAGGGCGGTCACGACGTAGCAGTCGTCTGCTGTGCCGCTGGATGATCTGGCCGGGATTGTCGTCAGGACCTACTTGGCGGTACGGGGACTAATGTAACCCCTCAGAATTCCAGGAACTTCCGGAGCCTCGTAGTCCTCCTACGGCGGATCGTCCAGGATGGCAGCAGGTCGCGGTCTCCAGACCTCGGCGTCAGCATGGCGGACACAGATCTCTCTGACCTGCTCAAACCTTGAGTCCTCGGCGCGATCGAAGAGACGAAGGCTCTTAATCGTCGCGAACTCTCGAAGCGTTGGAATTCCTGTCGTAGCTCGGATCCTGTCGTTCCGGACAAACCACGGCTGACGGGTGATCCTTCGCAGTGTTTTCGACTGGAACGATTCCAGACGCTTCCTGTTTGATTTGCTGGCCAGAACCCACCATGCTTCCGATGCGTACATAAAGCACGACCGTACGATTAAGAGAAACATGGTGAGCTTCGTCTTCAGTGGCAGAGGGCTCCTTGCATTGAGCATTGGCCACATCAGACCGAGAATCTTTGTCGCCTCAGTGACTTTCCGCTCGACGTGTTGTCGGAAGCAGAGCCTGCTGTCCAGCGTAACGCCGAGGTACTTAACGGTGCTAGTCCAGGGTATTGGAACTGCATTCAGTTGCACCGGAGGGGGAGCCTCTCTAGGCATTATCCTTCGTTTCTTGAAGCAGATGGCGTTGCTTTTGTCCGCATTGACTTTGATGCGCCATTTTTCGAGCCAAGGAGAGAGGGTGTCCATCTGTTGCTGCATCACTCTTGCAGCCTGAACCGGACGAAGGCTCCTGCATAGAAAAAGGGCGTCGTCGGCGTAGAGAGACAGAGTGACTCCCGGAACCACCGGTATGTCGTTTGTGAAAACGAGGTAGAGTATCGGGCCCAAGACGCTCCCTTGGGGCACACCCGAGCGGACTGGTCGTCGTGTGGACAGTTCTCCTTCAACATGTATCTGGAACGAACGGCCCTCAAGGTATGAACGGAGGAGGTGGACTGCAGACACGGGGAGAGGTGATTGGCTGAGTTTAAAAAGCAGCCCATCGTGCCAAACCTTGTCGAAGGCTTTACTGACGTCCAGGAGAACAGCAGCGGAGCAAAGGTTGAGATTATGATTATCAACCAACTTGTTTATGACACAGATCAGTTGCAAAGTAGTCGAGTGTCCACGACGAAACCCAAATTGCTCTGGCCGTATGTACTACTCAAGATTCCCTGCTATCCTGGCAAGGAAGAGACGCTCGAACATCTTCGAGATGATTGGACTTGTGACTTTACCACCAGCGAGAACCTATATTAAAATCTGTTATCAGCAAGTTTTTTACTGAAAATATTTTAGCGATAACATATTTAATATATTGCTTTATATCTATGGCTAAGGTTTTTAATATTTTTTCCGCAAAATTAGTACATGTATTCATTTTAATTTAACATAAACCGTGCGTTGCATAGTTTTGATGATGATTTTCGAGAAAATCTCTGTTCTTTTAAATTTATAGGAATTTTCATATTACAAACTAGTTATATCATTTGTGAATTCTAACATATATGTTGTAGAGATGATGTATGTCAATTTTCAGCCCTCTACGTATCATATTAAATCTACTGGAACTGAAAAAACTGGGGAAATCGCTGACATTTGGCGAATTTTGAAGATTCTTTTAAATCTTAAGGCATTTTAATGTTACAAACTAGTTATATTATTTGTGATTAGTAACATATATGCTGTAGAGATGATGTATGCCAATTTTCAGCTCTCTACATATAATATAAAATATACTGGAACTGAAAAACCTGGGGAAATCGCTGACATTTGGCGAATTTTGAAGATTCTTTTAAATTTATAGGCATTTTTGTATTACAAACTAGTTATATTATTTGTGAATTGTAACATATATGTCGTAGAGATGATGTATGCCACATTTCAGCCCTCTACGTATAATATTAATTCTACTGGAACTGAAAATCCTGGGGAAATCGCTGACATTTAGTGAATTTTGAAGATTCTTTTAAATCTGCAGGCATTTTAATATTACAAAATAGTTATATTATTCGTGATTAGTAACATATATGCTGTAGAGATTATGTATGCCAATTTTCAGCCCTCTACGTATAATATTAATTCTACTGGAACTGAAAAACCTGGGGAAATCGCTGACATTTGGCGAATTTTGAAGATTCTTTTAAATCTGCAGGCATTTTAATATTACAAACTAGTTATATTATTCGTGATTAGTAACATATATGTTGTAGAGATGATGTATGCCAATTTTCAGCCCTCTACGTATGATATTAAAAATACTGGAGCTAAAAAACCTGGGGAAATCGCTGACATTTGGCGAATTTTGAAGATTGTTTTAAATTTATAGGCATTTAAATATTGCAAACTAGTTATATTATTTGTGAATTGTAACGTATATGTTGCAGAGATGATTTATGCCAATTTTCAGCCCTCTACATATAATATTAAATCTACTGGAGCTGAAAAACCTGAGGAAAATTTCGAAAATTAAAATTTCTAGCGCTATCTAAGGGTGAAGGAGACGAGATAGAGCAAAAAGTCACAGGACTAAAGTTGTAGATCGTGAAAAATCCGTGACACATGGTGCAGTCTGTTTTTCAATAGGACCTCTAGTTTAGCCGCTACAGCCCAAAAACGAAAAGTACTTTTTTCGAACTTCAATTTTTCCCCACTTTTCCCCCGCTTTTGGGGGGTCGGGGGTGGAAATGTATCGTTTTGATAATTTTCCCTGGGGTTTGACCACCAAAGGAATATCCGTGCCAAATTTCAAGTCTCTAGCTCATCTGGAAGTAGTTTAGAATTTGTATCTATATATTAGTTACACATCCGGTTGTATATATATTAGACTCGCCTTACGGCTCGTCTAATTGCCCCCAGGCCCCCCACTGTGAGTCCCTTCGAGAGGAATTGTGATGTTGAAAAGTCACATAACAAAATCAATTAATTTGTTTACGTACAAAGTCAGTGACGGGGTCAGGGTTTGTCACGTACGTTTGGTCGTGGTCAGGGATTTTCCTAAAAGTAAAAACTATAAAGGAAATATAAAAGGTCCGCTTCCAGGCCCCCTATAGTGAGTTCAGGGAGGTTTGGATTCCGAAAAGACAAAAGACAAATTTTAATTAACTGTTTTTAAATACGAAGCATAAGGTATCATAAGTAGTGTCAGAGGGTAACTTGTTTGGGGGTTGGTTAGGGGTAGAGGGTTGTTGATTGGGATGGGGGTTATTGGTTTTGAGGATTTTTGGTTTGTGGGTTGGGTATAATTACCCTTATTTTAAGGGCATGTGTGTTAATGGGGCTCCCGGAGGGGTTTGGCTATTGAAACGTTACAGGACAAATTTAATTAAACTGATTACAAACGTTAGACCAAGGTGTCTTTAATAGTGATGGAAGGAATATTTGGTGGTCGGTGGGGTTGTTGGTCGTGCACGGAATTGATTTCATAAAGAGGGAATGGAACCAGAGGATCACGGTATTTTGGGCTTGTTCAAGGGTTAAGGGATTATTGGTGGTAGTTTTTTGGCTTTGGGGATTAATTATATGAAAGGGGAGAGCTTGGTAGGCTCAAAGGGGTGGGGCAAAAGTATTTATTCAAAAGTAACATTGCCAAACATATGAAAAATGCTAATTTGTTTCATATATTGGTCGGTTTGGGGGTTGAAAGGGGTTAGTGTTACGTCAGGCTACCTGAGGGTGAAGGAGGCGAGATAGAGCAAAACATCGAAGGACCAGAGTTGGCGATAGTGAAAAATCCGTGGCACATAATGCAGCCCATTTTATGATGGGACCTTCCATTCACCCACCAGATCTCAAAATAACAGTTTTTAAAAAAAGCATTTGTTACGATTTTTAAAATAATTCTTTTAGGGGGTTACAGTTAAAATTACTAGTTTTGATAATTATACCCTAGTTTTAAGCAATGAGGAAAGTGCATGCCACATTTCAAGTTCCTAGCTCAACTAAAAATCATACAATATACTGTTTGCAAATTGATTTTGGCGAATTTCGAAGATTTTTAGCATGCATTTCAATGCTAAGAAAAAGTTGTATTACTGGTGATTTTCAGCGTTTGTGCAGTAAAGATTATCTTATCCTTCGGCTCGCTGGGGGCTCCCCAGGCCCCCTAGTATTCATTTTTCTATGTAAAAGATCCCAAAACCCCATTTTAAGGGTTTTATCCATCCCCTCCTTACCCCGCCATCCGATGCTCCGATCAGGCTAGTGTGGAGTAAATGAGTATGCATGTTTGATGTCTGAGAAATGAACAAATTAAAAAAACAGTAATAAAAGCTGGATGAAGAGAGGGTGTCATTGAAACTTGTGACATTACCACCAGCGAGGAACGAAACCATGTTTAATATATTGATTTATATCAATGGCTAAGGTTTTTAATAATATTTACTTAAAATTAGTGCAAGTAATCATTTTCTTAACATAAAACGTGCGTAGCATAGTTTCGATGATGATTATCGAGAAAATCCCTGACATTTGGCGAATTTTGAAGATTCTTTTAAATTATTGTTATTTCACTATTAAAACTAGTTATATTATTCGTGATGTGTAACATATATGTTGTAGAGATGATGTATGCCAATTTTCAGCCCTCTATGTATAATATTAAATATAGTGGAGCTTAAAAATTTGGGAAAATCGCTGACATTTGGCGAATTTTGAAGAATATTTTAAATTTATTGGCATTTTAATATTACAAACTACATATATTATTTGTGAATTGTAACATATATGTTGTAGAGATGATTTATGCCAATCTTCAGCCATCTACGTATAATATTAAATCTCCTGGATCTGAAAAACCTTGGTAAAATTCCGAAAATCAAAATTTCTAGCGCTATCTAAGGGTGAAGGAGACAAGATAGGGCAAAATGTCAAAGGAACAAAGTTGTAGATCGTGAAAAATCCGTGTCACATGGTGCAGTCCGTTTTTCTATAGGACCTCTAGTTTAGCCGCTACAGCCAAAAAACGAAAAGTACTTTTTTCGTTACTAAAATTTTCCCCCCTTTTCCCCCTTTTCGGGGGGGTTGGGGGTGGAAAGTTTTAATTTTCAGAATTTTCCCTGTGGTTTTACCACCGAAAGTGTATTCGTGCCAAATTTCAAGTTTCTAGCTCAATTTCAAGTTACAAAAGACGTTAAAATAGATTGGACGAAAGTATTAGATGAAATGTGACGTTGATGCTGAAAAAAATTAATTAAAACTGAAGTATTTGTCTTTATTAAAAATTTGTTTTAATAATGTCATTGCGTTGCAAGTGGTTGATAACATTTATTTTGAAGATGGCCAACAAAAAATAAAAAAGACGGTTTGAAATAAGAATAACTTTGAAAGTAGATATAAGAATATTTCGTGTTCAGTGGTCATAATTTAAAATTGATGGCATTAATAGTATAAGTATATATTTGTTAAAATGAAGTTGTATGAAAACTATGTAAGAAAATAACTGTGTATATTAAATGTTAAGTAATTACAGTAATTGCAGCTCAGTTTACAAATATTAAATGATCAAAGTGGAATTTGAGAAATGAGGTATTAGAATTGAGCATAAATTACAGGCCTAGCCTTCTTTAGGCAAAATTAATCTCAAGGGGTTGGGAAGCTTGTCATTTCCAGCGACTTTGATTAGAATAGAAATTGCTAGCAAAAACGTTTTAAAGTGTTTGAAGAAATAGAACATGGCGAATCATTGTTTCAGAATGACTTGAAAATTTCGAGTTGTAATGTGTTTCGCATTATTACAAATTTTTTTTGTTAGATGATTGAAGTTTGAAAATAATAAATAGTAATAGCATGAACGCGTAACTTTTTTATATTTTAATAGGTTTCTTATATTGGAGGAAAGAGTTGCAGATGGTTAATAATGATTGTGTTTTGATGATGTTAAATTAAATTGTATACAGTATTAAGAAACATCGAAAATTGAATTCGTCATAAATGTTGTTACCGAAGTGTGTATTTTTGCATTTAATGTTGTTGAGTAATGAGATATTGTTCTAAAATATAATTTAATTCAATTTAATTGAAAATTGATCTGTAGACATGATTCAGGTAAGAATTCAACAAATTAAAAATTTAAAATTAAGATATCCCACGTAATTATTTTGAGTGGATTATTTGATTATATTGCGTTTCCCTGTTGGTTTCCCTAGCTTCGTGAGACGTAGCTAGACGTATCCAGTTCCGCCACGGGGAGGCCGGGAAATATAGGAACCATATATGTTAAAAACGAAAACATAGAAATAAATATAATAATAGGAAAGTTGTATTAAAAAATGGGGAGTTTGTTTAAAGGCAGGCCCCCTTGCCTCTGCCTCGATGCAAGTGACAAGAAACAGCATGTAACACACCGGAGAGTTTTTTCAAGCAGTTCTCCTTGCCTCTGCTGTATAACTAAAGTGTTAATGTACAATGGGGAGTTTGATAAGGCAGGCCCCCTTGCCTCTGCCATAACTAACAACTACAGAAAAAAAGTAATTACAAACTATTTACAGCAACGGGGACTTTTGTTAAGGCAGACCCCCTGATCGTACTGCCAAAAATGTCAGTTCCAACGAGGAGTTTTGATAAAGCAGATCCTCTAGCCTACTGCTAATGTCAAGAATAGGTTTTAATGAAGAAGTTGTTCAAATACTACATTTTTAGTACAAGCAACTTCTCCTACGACTCTGTCAGGGCGGACGAGGATAATGATATCGTCGGGATGTCTTACTCTGCTCAGCAACACGTACAATTGACCGTGTGTGAAACAGTCAGTGCGGAGGTCTACACCAACACGATCTATTGTCTGGCCTTGACTCTTATGCCCGGTCATGGAATACGCGAGCATGAGAGGAAACTGGAGACGACGGACACGAAGTGGCGAACCCTCGACAAATGGGAACGTAAAAGATATTCTAGGAATACAAATAGGTTCCATTTGTCCAGGAAGTCTGACCGTGATCAGGCGGGGACTGATCGCCGTCACAATGACTTTAGTACCGTTTACGAGACCGCAGTCGATGTTTAAGTTTCTCATGACTAGACAGACAGAGCCAATCGTGAGGCGCAGGACATGGTCAGGAACACCGTTGCATGTAGCTTGGTTCAACAATTGTATGTCGATATCCATGCCGTCGTCATTTTCCTTATCTACGGAATCGGCACTTCTAAGCTCATGAATGCGACCGTCCAAAGATTTCAAGACAATGTCGTTGATTTCCTTGACGTTCGTATTCAGAGTAGAGAGAATAGCTCGCCTCGCTGTCAGATCAAAATCGTACATCTCACTAGCAGGGAAAACAAAATTTATCATGTCGACCAAAGAGGTAACGTATCTTAGCCCGGTCAGTGGAATAGACTCTCACTTTCTTGGCCTGCTCCTAAAGTGACAGAATTAATTGTTCCATTGCCTACTCCAAGAAGAAATTTGGAGTATTCAATGGAACCACCGGTTCTATGGGGAGTCGTCAAAGGAAATACTCTGAATTGGGTCCAAAGATGAGAGGCCCGAAGTGATACACAAGCAATATCAGCAGGTGTGCGAGCTTTTACTACTACCGGAGCGATCTGACGAAAGTCTCCGGAACAAAGGAAGATTTTTGTCTCCAAATGGAACACTGGTATTCATGAGGTCTCTCAGAGATCTGTCGAGAATTTCAAAGATATAACGGTGAGCCATTGGAGCCTCGTCAAATACTATTAGCTGTGCAGCTCTAATGAGTTCTGCTCGCTGAGAACCATTGGTTAGATTCCAAAAGCCAGTACCGTCTCCGAGATCTAGTGGAAGCCGGAACATGCTATGCGCTGTGGTTCCACCCGGCATGTTTCCTGCTGCAATTCCTGAGCTTGCAACAGCTATAGCAACTTGCCGGCAGCTGCGGACATAAGCAAGGATCACACGAATTAAGGCTGTTTTACCATAACCACCCGGACCGTCAAGAAATATCAATTTCGAAGAACCAGAATCCCTCCTGTTACTAAGGAGGAAACGAATATAATTGAGCAGTTCTTTCTGGTCGTCTGAAAGTTTAGGCTCCCATTCTTCCAAGAAAGCTCTCTGCTGATTCTCGCCGTACAACAGAAGTTCTCTGCCCAGCTCAGTTGTGTCACCCTCTACATTTGGGAGGCCGTGATCAGCAAGACATGATCCTTGTCGGCGCAGACTTCGATCGATCTCAATCAGAGAAAGCTTAAAGGCTAGTTCGCGATCATTAGAATTACGTTCTAAGTGATCCTCACAAAGGGCGTCCCTGAAAGAGTCCCACAAAAGTTTAGCAGGAGCTCCCATGTTGCAGAGGAGCACGAAGAATGAGCGTAGTCTTGGTCCAGTCATGAACTGAGCAGCCTCTTGTAGTGCATAGTGATATTCGTCCTCATTTTGAAGTAAACCTAGTTTACGGGCTACCCCCTGAAATGTACGACACTCATCACCACCACGCGACAGAAGGTCGGCGTAACCACGACAAGGCAATATCATTAGCAGCAAACGCAGAAAGTACTGCTCACTGCGACTGGGGGAGATCCAAAAGAGCCGGCATACCTTCTCACCACGTTGGCGAGGCGTAATGAAATGTTTTCCATCAGGGTGGTCGTACACTTCGGCACTGGTTGGACGTTTACTGTGAATGATGAACTTTCCATAGAACGTTTGATACGTCACATTGTCAAAAATTTGATCGAGAGGCCTGTTGAAGTAGAGTAAAAGCTTGGAGCTGGCCCTGGACGTTGCGTCTTCAAGCTCGTTGGGACGAAATAAAACGCTTTGTTTCCCTTCAAGGTGGACGGGCAGACACTCAACAGTGGGCTCTGACTTGGAGATGGGGAACTCCAAGAGACGCCAGCATGCGTCACTAGCACCTACCATTCTCTTCGTTGTGTAGTGTTCAACCTCGTCATCTTGATCGTGCAAGGGCGTTACTTTAACATTTTGAAGAGAACCACCCTTCATCAGATACTTAAATAGATATTTAATCACACGACGGGTAGACGCCAGCTCCAAATTTATGTGCGCCTCATACTTCAATAGTAATGCCGGGTTATACGGAACAACCCAACCGTCGTGAACAGTGATCGACTTGTTTCTCGAAGTTATTGTCCCCTTATTACTATAGTCGCGCTTATAAACGACGAACCCTCTGTCATCGAGGTGGGTGGTTTGGCAAGCAGGCTTAGGAAAGAACTTAGAACAGGCGCCCTTGGTAGAGTCCCAACACGGAAAGTCTGTCCGATGATCTGTCCCGCAGGGGCCATGGATCATGTGCCTTAAGACCAGTGATCTCAGTCTGCCCGAGGCCTCCTCTTCCGATGGAATATCTGCGCGGATAATGGATCTTCGGACATCAGATCTTCTAATTAGCCAAGTACTCATAAAAGAAAAATACTAAAGTCATAAAAAAGTCAAAAATAAAAACGTTGGAGATAGTCGAGGATCCCCTTAATAATCAAATTAAATCCAATTAAACTTAAAAATCAAAATATTACAGTTTTTCCACATCATTAAATGGTGAAATGAGTATGCATGTTTGATGTCTCAGAAATGAACAAATTGTGAAAAAAAAACAGTAATAACAAAACCTGGATGAAGAGAGGGTGTCATTGAAACTTGTGACATTACCACCAGCGAGAACTTTTTTCCGAAAATTGTATAACAAAACCATGTTAAATATATTGCTTTATATCAATGGCTAAGGTTTTTAATAATATTTTCTTAAAATTAGTACAAGTAATCATTTTTTTTAACATAAAACGTGCGTGGCATAGTTTCGATGATGATTATCGAGAAAATCCCTGACATTTGGCGAATTTTGAAGATTCTTTTAAATTATAGTTATTTCAATATTAAAAACTAGTTATATTATTCGTGATTTGTAATATATATGTTGTAGAAATGATGTATACCAATTTTCAGCCCTCTATGTATAATATATAATATACTGGAGCTGAAAAATTTGGGAATATCGCTGACATTTGGCGAATTTTGAAGAATATTTTAAATTTATAGGCATTTTAATAGTACAAACTAGTTATATTATTCGTGGTTGAAATTCCTACCTCAAGATATCTTTACATGGTAAAAACCACTAGTGCAATTGTAAACTCATTGCAAGTTCAGATTTAGAGAACTTATTCATGGAGTTGAAATGGGGTTGAGGTGGCGAGTAGCTTTTGCCTCTGATAACGCCGGGCCAGGTGTGAGACAAAATTGTTGTTTTTAAATAGTATTGCAAACTTTTGAATAGTACTTAATTTTTCTTCTTTTATTGGCGGGATTAGGGGTCGAAAGCGTTTAGAAATGACAAATAACTTAGGGTTATTGATGGGAGGAGACAATAACAAATCCCTTCTGAAAAATTGGGCCTCTCAATCAAATAATAATGTTGTTAACAACAGAAAATTTCAAAATATAAAGGTTCAACTTAAGACAAGTATTTTCAAAGTTAAAACGGGGTAAAGTCGGCGAATGACCTCTGATAAACCTGAGTGGTAAAAATCCCTCGGGTGAGGAGGGTTTGGATATAAAATTCGCAAGGGAAAGTTATTAAAACTATGTACGAATTCTCGGCACAAGGTATGTTGGGGTTCGGGAGGATGTTTGGTGGTGGGGGTTGTTGGTTGTGGAAGGTTAATTATTTGAACGGGGGAGAGTGTCCGGGGGCCAGGGGGTTAGGCAAAAGAATTTGTTTAGAAATAACAATATCAAACATTTGAAATTTGTATAATTTGCTTCATTTTTTTGTTGTATGTAGGGGTTGAATGGGGTGAGAAATGGCCAAAGACTCCGCTTAAACGTGGGCGGTGACACCGAGTAGTCCCATCGTCGATGTGAACTATACCTTATTTAATGCCATTTTCAGTAACGCTGGTGGTTTAAATTATTTCGGATTTCCAGGCGGAAACACAATACAACAAAATTATTATGTTAATTCTAAGCAATGTTTGTTTGGCAACTAACAAGAGCTTGTCTAGTCTCCAAACATAACACCCTTTGAGTTTTAGACGTTGAGTTACCTGAAGAGTAAGGTTTTTGCTTCGATAACCATCTTTGTCAGAAAACATGGCATTAAATCAAGAGTCGTTCTCTACAATATTCGCTTAAAAATAACTGAGTAATACAAATATCAAGAACGGTTTTGTGTTTAATGTTTTGATATAGATTTTGTTCAGGCATTTGCCATCGCTAATTAGTGAAAACTAACCATATTGGAAGATTTTTTTATTGACCACCCTTCATTATATTAATTGGGTATTAATAGAGAGAGTTTGTTAGTTACTCTTTTACTAATAACAAACATAATAGTTGTTACTGGTACTAAAACACTGCAATACACGGAATTAAGGCAATATTTAAAGATGTGTTAAAAATGTTTAAGTTTAAATAATACAAATATTTTGTTTCGACGGATGTTCTAATATTAAAATTGTACATAGAAAAATATTGGAGAAATTTCAAGTAGACAAAAACAACCTGCATTTTCACGATAACGTAGAATAGAACTATATCTAAGCGCGGTAAAACTGAACCAAAGAACCACACGATTAAATAATAACCTACTAATTCTTTTATCTGATTTGGTCACGTACTTCATTACCGCCGGTATGAAGTGAAAACAGCGATAACGTAAAAGAAAAATCATTGTTTTAAATACAATTAGCACATGAAAGAATCATACTATTGAAGTATTTTCAGGCTCAAAACATCAACTTTGCTTGCAAAGAATATTTATTTATAAAATTTATTTATTATTATTATTACCGATAAGAAACATATTAGCAGTTACGAAAGCTGCATTAAACAGCAACTTAAAAGAACATGTCAGGTGGGTTTGACGAGGCAAATTTCAAAGATTTTTTAGCTTTATATGCATTTTAATGCTAAGAACTAATTATATTATTGGTGATTTGTAACATATATGCTGTACAGACGATGTCAACCAAATTTCAGCCCTATACGTTTAATATCAAGCCAACTGGAGCTGGAAAACCAAAGGAAAATCTTCGAAAATTGAAATGTCTAAAGCAATCTAAGGGTGAAGGAGACGAGATAGGGCAAAAATTCATAGGACTAACGTTGTAGATCGTGAAAAATCCGTGACACATGGTGCAGTCTGTTTTTCGATAGGACCATCCGTTCGGCCACTACAGCTCAAAATAACTGTTGTTTGAAAAAGGCTTATTTTAAAGATTTTTAATAATTTTTTTGAGGGAGTTAAAATTTAAAATTGTGGGTTTTGATATTTTTCCCGAGGTTTGAATTATTGAGGAACGTGCGTGCCAAATTTCAGGTTCCTAGCTCATCTGGAAGTTGAAAAGAATTCGTATCCTTAATCAGTTACATAAGCAAGGAAATTTTAATATTACAAACCAGATATATTATTCCTAATTTATAACATATATGCTTTAGAGTTGATGTATGCCAAATTTCAGCCCTCTAAGTTTAATATTAAATCCCCTGGAGCTGAAAACCTGGAAAAAATCTTCGAAATTTAAAAATTCTAGAGCTATCTAGGGGTGAATGAGACGAGATAGGGCAAAAAGTCATAGGACCAAAGTTGTAGATCGTGAAAAATCAGTGACACGTGGTGCAGTCCGTTTTTCGATAGGACCTTTAGTTTAGCCGCTACAGCCAAAAAAAGAAAAGAAATTTTTTCGAAATCCCAATTTTCCCCCCTTTTCCCCCTTGGGGATGGGGTTGAGGGTGGGAAAGTTTTAGTTTTAAGAGTTTTTCCAGAATATTTACCACCCCAGGAATATTCGTGCCAAATTTTAAGTTTCCAGCTCATCGGGAAGTCGATTAGAATTTGTATCCCTGAGTGAGTGAGTGAGTCAGTTACACATGTGGTTGTATATATATATATATATATATATATATATATATATACTCGCCTTCGGCTCGCTGGGGGCTCCGCCCCCAGGCCCCCTAGTGTTCATTTTTCTATGTAAAAGATCCCAAAACCCCATTTTAAGGGTTTTATCCATCCCCTCCTTACCCGCCATCCGATGCTCCGATCAGGCTAGTGTTGGGTATTTCCTGTCCCTCCATTTATGAATTAGTAAGACTTATAAGAGTGTTATCTTAAGGGCATCCGCCACTATCTCCGACTGATTTATTAAATTTGTTGACTTTTTTCAAAAGTGATGTTCTTTTATTCAGCATTTAATAGTGAATGTGTGTGCAATTTTATGCCAATCGGAATATTTTTTCATCATAAAATTTATATAAATGTAAAAAATGCGATAATCGCCCAGGTGAATTCTAGTGTGAAAGAAAAGACTTATAAAACTTTGAGAGCCGTTTTCTCGGAATTGTGTTTTTACATGTTTTGTCCAACAAAAGCTTGAATAACTATGTAAGTATTAGGCCTATTGTAAAAAAAATTTAAAAAGGACCGAAACAATGAAATTTTATTTAAATATATCCTATATTTCACATCAGATCTTCTAATTAGCCAAGTACTCATAAAAGGAAAATACTAAAGTCTTAAAAATCAAATATAAAAAAAGTTGGAGGTAGTCGCGGATCCCCTTGATAATCAAATTAAATCCTATTAAACTTAAAAATCAAAATATTACAGTTTTCCACATCATTAAATGGAGAAATGAGTATGCATGTTTGATGTCTCAGAAATGAACAAATTGTGAAAAAAAACAGTAATAACAAAAGCTGGATGAAGAGAGGGTGTCATTGAAACTTGTGACATTACCACCAGCGAGAACGTTTTCCGAAAATTGTATAACGAAACCATGTTTAATATATTGATTTATATCAATGGCTAAGGTTTTTAATAATATTTTCTTAAAATTAGTACAAGTAATCATTTTTTTAACATAAAACGTGCGTAGCATAGTTTCGATGATGATTATCGAGAAAATCCCTGACATTTGGCGAATTTTGAAGATTCTTTTAAATTATAGTTATTTCACTATTAAAAACTAGTTATATTATTCATGATTTGTAACATATATGTTGTAGAGATGATGTATGCCAATTTTCAGCCCTCTATGTATAATATTAAATATACCGGAGCTGAAAAATTTGGGAAAATCGCTGACATTTGGCGAATTTTGAAGAATATTTTAAATTTATAGGCATTTTAATAGTACAAACTAGCTATATTATTATTGGTTTGTTACATATATGCCGTAGAGATTATGTATGCCAATTTTCAGCCGTCTACGTATAATATTAAATATACTGGAGCTGAAAACACTAAGAATATAGCTGACATTTGGGGAATTTTGAAGATTCTTTTAAATTATAGTTATTTCACTATTAAAAACTTGTTATATTATTCGTGATTTGCAGCATATATGTTATAGAGATGATGTATGCCAATTTTCAGCCCTCTATGTATAATATTGATTCTACTGGAGCTGAAAAACTTCGGGAAATCGCTGATATTAGGCGAATTTTGAAGAATCTTTTAAATGTATAGGCATTTTCATGGTACAGACTAGTTATATTATTCGTGGTTTGTTACATATATGCTATGGAGATTATGTATGCCAATGTTCAGCCCTCTACGTACAATATTAATTATACTGGAGCAGAAAAACCTGGGAAAATCACTGACATTTGGCGAATTTTGAAGATTCTTTTAAATTTATAGGCATTTTAATATTACAAACTACATATATTATTTGTGAATTGTAACATATATGTTGTAGAGATGATTTATGCCAATTTTCAGCCCTCTACGTATAATATAAATCTCCTGGAGCTGAAAAACCTTGGTAAAATTCCGAAAATCAAAATTTCTAGCGCTATCTAAGGGTGAAGGAGACAAGATAGGGCAAAAAATCATAGGGACAAAGTTGTAGATCGTGAAAAATCCGTAGCACGTGGAGCAGTCCGTTTTTCGATAGAACCTCTAGTTTAGCCGCTATAGCCAAAAAAAGAAAAGTACGTTTTTCGTTATTAAACTTTTCCCCCTTTTTGGGGGGGTTGGGGATGGAAAGTTTTTGTTTTGAGACTTTTCCCTGTAGGTTTACCAGTCAATAAATATTCGTGCCAAATTTCACGTTACTAGCTCACTGGGAAGTCTATCAGAATTTGTATCCCTATGTTAAGTCAGTCAGTGAGTTACACATGCGGCTGTATAATTATATAGAAGACTCGCCTTCGGCTTGCTGGGGGCTCCGCCCCCAGGCCCCCTTAACGGAGTTCGCCCAAAAGTGGAGAGTTTGAATTGAAAGTAACAAAACGAATAAAGTTTACAAATGCTCAGCAAAACTACTTATTACTAGTTTTTGGGGATGAATAGTGTTAATGGGGCTTATGGAAGGTTATTATTACTGAAATGATTCATTAAATTTCTGGAAAAGAAAATGAGATATTTTACAAAAACCCTGTTATAAAAAGATAAATAAGATTAAAGTAAAATGTCAAAACCAATTTCTTCCATAAGAATAATATGGGAAATGAGTATGCAGGTTGGCTAACATGGAAATGGAAAAATTCAAGTTTTCTCAATATTCCAGCAGGTAACAGCTAAATAAAGATATAACCAATTTTTCAGATTTATTGAGAAATAAGCGATATATAGAAGTTTATTTATTTCCCATAAGGTAAACATTGAGACAAAGTACTGGACAGGGGACAATTATTCACAGTACCAAATTGTTGGTTTTTTCAATTTAAATCAAATGGTCCAACCCAGGATCTGATAATTTTCATTTTCTATGTAAAAGATCCCAAAAACCCATTTTTAAGGGGTTTATCTATCCTGTCCTAACCCCACCATCCGATGGTCCGATCAGGCTAGTGTTGGGTATTTCCTTTTCCTCACATGTGAATTAGTAAGAATTATAAGAGTGCTGTTTTAATAATCAAATTAAATCCAGTTAAACTTAAAAATCAACATATTACAGTTTTCCACATCATTAACGTGAGAAAAGAGTATGCATGTTTGATGTCACAGAAATGAACGAATTGGGAAATTTAGGCCATTATTCGACTAAACATCAACTAAATTGAGCCACATAACAAACTTTATTTAAAAAAATTGAAAAGGAAAAAGCTATATTTTTGCTGATTTAAAACATAGCTTGTTAGTGATTTTTTGTAATTTTTTTAGGAGGTTAAAATAAAAATGGCGTTTTTGGTAATTTTTCCTATATTTTGACTATCCAAGAAATATTCATGCTGAAATTCAAGTTTCTAGCTAATCGGGGAAGTATGGTTTGATCCGGGATGAAATACCTCAAGAAAACTTCTTACATTTGGTGAATATTGAAGTGTTTTAAACTTTATATGCAATTTATATTACAAACCAGTTATATTATTCCTGATTTGTAACATATATGCTGTAGAGTTGATGTATGCGTCATTTCAGCCCTCGACGTATAATATTAAATCATCTGGAGCTGAAAACCTGGAGGAAATGTTAAAATTCAACGAAAGTTTAACTTTTGAGGGCTATTTTAGGGGTTGAAACGGGGCGGATTCTACGAATGTCCCCTGATAACCCTAAAGGATAAAACTTACTATCTCATTATGAAATTTAAATTCTATAAGCTAAAAATAAAAAATCAAAAAATCATCAAAACCCAAAATAAACTGAAAAATGTATATGAATTTTTTATTTAGAGGTCATTTTGGGGGTGAAGGAGTTGAGATAAGGCAATGACCAAAATTTTAGGAAATTTCATTTCAACTAAGAAAATAACCTTTGGTTTTGAATAGAACCTTTATTTTAGCCACCAGAGGCAAAAATCAAACAGTACTTTTATCGAAATACAAGTTTTCCCCCATTTCACCCCCTTTTAGGGGGTAAGGGTTGTTTAAATTGTTTTTTTTCTTAAGAATTGTATATTTAATATGACCACTCAATAAATATTCCTGCAAATTTATAGGGGCCTAGTTAGTATACCAAGTCAACTCTTGCCGGTAAACCTAGGGAAGATCTATGAAAATTGACAAATATAGTTCAATCTAAGGGTGAAGGAGACGAGATAGGACAAAAAGTCACGGACCAAAGTTGTAGATCATGAAAATCCGTAGCACGCGGTGCAGTCCATTTTTCAATGGGACCTCTGGTTTAGCCGCTATAGCCCAAAAACGAAAAGTACTTTTTTCAAACTTCAATTTTTACCCCTTTTCACCTCTTTGGGGAGGTCGGGGGTGGAAATGTTTCGTTTTGACAATTTTTCCTGGGGTTTGACCACCAAAGGAATATTCGTGTCCCATCATTTTGAAAATGCCTAATTTGCTTCATTTATTAGTTATATGTACAGTATGGGTTAAAGGGGTTAGAAATGACAAATTACTTCGGGTAAACGTGGGTGGAGTCACTAATTAGTCCTTGTCAAAAATTGGATCTCTCATTTGAATAATAAATTAGCAAAAAATTAAAAACCACTAGGAAAATAAAAAATTTAATGCAAGTTCAATTTTAGAGGACTAATTTAGGAGTAGAAAAACATTGAGGGTAGGGGGTTTAAATATTTTTTAAAGAATTGTATATTTAATATGACCACCCAATAAATATTCCTGCAAATTTATAGGGGCCTAGGTAGTATACCAAGTCAATTCTTGCCGGAAAACCTAGGGAAGATCTATGAAAATTGAAAAATATAGTTCAATCTAAGGGTGAAGGAGACGAGATAGGGCAAAAAGTCATGGGACCAAAGTTGTAGATCGTAAAAAATCCGTGTCACGAGGTGCAGTCCGTTTATCAATAGGACCTCTGGTTCAGCCGCTATAGCCCAAAAATGAAAAGTACTTTTTTCGAACTTCAATTTTTTCCCCTTTATCCTCCCTTTGGGGTGGTCGGGGGTGGAAATGTTTCGTTTTTGACAATTTTTCCTGGGGTTTGCCCACCAGAGGAATATTCGTGCAAAATTTCAAGTTTTTAGCTCATCGTGAAGTCCATTAAACTTTGTATCCCGACGGATGAGTCAGTTACACATGCGGCTGTATAGTTATATAGACTCGCCTTCGGCTCGCCCCAGGCCCCCTAGTGTTCATTTTTCTATGTAAAAGATCCCAAAACCAGATTTTAAGGGTTTTATCCATCCCCTCCTTACCCCGCCATCCGATGCTCCGATCAGGCTAGTGTGGAGTAAATGAGTATGCATGTTTGATGTCTGAGAAATGAACAAATTAAAAAAAACAGTAATAACAAAAGCTGGATGAAGAGAGGGTGTCATTGAAACTTGTGACATTACCACCAGCGAGAACTTTTTTCCGAAAATTGTATAACGAAACCATGTTTAATATATTGATTTATATCAATGGCTAAGGTTTTTAATAATATTTACTTAAAATTAATACAAGTAATCATTTTTTTAACATAAAACGTGCGTAGCATAGTTTCGATGCTGATTATCGAGAAAATCCCTGACATTTGGCGAATTTTGAAGATTCTTTTAAATTATTGTTATTTCACTATTAAAACTAGTTATATTATTCGTGATTTGTAACATATATGTTGTAGAGATGATGTATGCCAATTTTCAGCCCTCTATGTATAATATTAAATGTACTGGAGCTGAAAAACCTGAGAAAATCACTGACATTTGGCGAATTTTGAAGATTCTTTTAAATTATAGTTATTTCACTATTAAAACTAGTTATATTATTCGTTATTTGCAGCATATATGTTATAGAGATGATGTATGCCAATTCTCAGCCCTCTATGTATAATATTGATTCTACTGGAGCTGAAAAACTTCGGGAAATCGCTGATAGGTGAATTTTGAAGATTCTTTTAAATTTATAGGCATTTTAATGGTACAGACTAGTTATATTATTCGTGGTTTGTTACATATATGCTGTAGAGATTATGTATGCCGATTTTCAGCCCTCTACGTATAATATTAATTATACTGGAGCCGAATACGTAAAATATTAATTATACTGGGGTGGAAATGTTTAGTTTTTGACAATTTTTCCTGGGGTTTGACCACCAGAGGAATATTCGTGCCAAATTTCAAGTTTCTAGCTCATCGGGAAGTCGATTAAACTTTGTATCCCGACGGATGAGTCAGTTACACATGCGGCTGTATAGTTATATAGATATATAGATATAGATATAGATAAATATATAGATAGACTCGCCTTACGGCTCGCTGGGGGCTCCGCCCCCAGGCCCCCTTTGAGGGTTTCGCCCCAGAGCGGAGAGTTTGTATTGAAAGTAACAAAGTGAATAAAATGTTTACAAATATTCAGCAAAAGTAATTATTACTGGTTTTGGTGTGAATAGTATCAATGGGGTTTATAGAAGGTGGGGGGGGGGGGTAATTATTACTTAAATGATTTATAAAATTTCGGAAAAATCAGATAGGTTTCAATTTTTGAGATATTTTACAAAAACCTTATAAACCTTATAAAAAGACTAAAGTAAAATGTCAAAACCAATTTCTCCATAAGAATAATATGGGAAATGAGTATGCAGGTTCGTTGACATGGAAATGTAAAAATTCAACTTTTTCAGTATTCCAGCAGGTAACAACTAAATAAAGACATCTACCAATTTTTATTCAGATTTGTTAATAAATAAGCGATATATAATGTTATTTGTTTCCCATAAAGTAAACATTGAGATAAATTACTACTGGACAGAGAATAATTATTCACAGTACCAAATTGTTGGTTTTTTCAATTTAAATCCAATGGTCCAAGCCAGAATCTGATAATTTTCATTTTCCATGTAAAAGATCCCAAAAACCCATTTTTGACGGATATATCCATCCCCTCCTTGAGACGAAGTTTTAGGGGTATAAATGGGGTAAAAAATGCAAGTTACCCATAATAAACCGGAAAAGTCAAAATGACTATCTCCGTGTCAATAATTCGGCATCCCTTGCCAAAAATAAATTTGACAAAAAATAAAATCCACGAGAAAAATTTAAAATTCAGCGAACTATTTTAGGGGTTGAAACGGGGTGAATTTTGCGAATGACCCCTGGTAATAATAAAAAATCAAACCAACTATCTCAGTGTGAAAATAGAGGTCCATAAGCGAAAAATAAATATTAAAAAATCATCAAAACCCGAAATAAACTGAAATTATATAAGAATTTTATATTTAGTGGTCATTTTGGGGGTGAAGTAGATGAGATAAAGCAAAAAACATAATGGCCAAAAATGTAGGAAATTTAATTTCAACTGAAGAAATAACCTTTGTTTCTGAACAGGACCTTTATTTCAGCCGCTAGAGGCAAAAAACAAAAAGTACTTTTATCTAAATTCAAAATTTCCCCCATTTCACCCCCTCTTGGATGGTGGAGGGGTTGAAATTTATTGTTTTGAAAATTTTATCTTTTGAGTGACCACCTAATAAATGTTTCTGCAAATTTACAGGGGCCTAAGTAGTATATAAAGTCAACTGGTGCTGAAAAACCTAGGGAATATCTACGAAAATTGAAAAATTTAGAGCAATCTAAGAGTGAAGGAGAAGAGATAGGGCAAAAAGTCATAGGACCAAAGTTGTAGATCGTGAAAAATCCGTGGCACGTTGTGATGTTCGTTTTTCAATAGGACTTCTAGTTTAACCGCTACAGCCAAAAAACGAAAAGTACTTTTTTCGTTATTAAAATTTTTCCTCGTTTTTCCCCCCTTGGGGGGGTTGGGGATAAAAATGTTTCGTTTTGATAATTTTCCCTGGGGTTTGACCACCAAAGGAATATCCGTGCCAAATTTCAAGTTTCTAGCTCATCGGGAAGTCGATTAAACTTTGTATCCCGACGGATGAGTCAGTTACACATGCGGCTGTATAAATATATAGATAGACTCGCCCTACGGCTTGCTGGGGGCTCCCAGGTTGAGGTGACGTTAACTAATACTTTTTTCCTCCTATGTTGTGTCCTGGCTAAAGAAGGGTTAAAAAAATATTATTCTAAATTATATCCAAATAATTCATCACAAGTTATGTTGGGTAGTGATGGGGAGGAGGGTTAGTACATGAGGTATGGGGAAGTGGTTGCATTGTGGAATGGGGTCGCACGGGGTAGGGTGGGAGAGAAGATAAAGAGGGTAGGGGGGAGGTAAATTTTTTTTACATAAAATCAATGAAATATTTAAAAATATTATTAGCATCTAGTTTTTAATTTAGGGATTGAAGGCAGTGTAATTTGACAAAAGATATTGGCTATCGCTAATGGTTGTATTGAAATTTCCAGGTAGATAACTAAGTACTTAAATATAACATAATTATAAAAAAATAAAAATAAAAATCACAAAAACAAAACAAAAAAATAAATTTCTAATGAAGAGCCCGTTTTGAGGACGAAGGAGATGGGATAGGGTAAATTACACTTCTACCAAAGTGTTAGGAAAATTAATTTAAAGTAGATCTTGGGATTTAGCAAATTCCGAAGATTTTTTAACTGTACAGGCATTTAATTATCAGGAAAGAGTTATATTATTGGTGATTAGTAACATATAGGCTATATTGATGTTGTGTGCCAAATTTCAGCTCTCTACGTATAATATTAAGTCAATTGGACCTGTAAAATCTAGCGGAGACCTTCGAAAATTAAACGTCTAGAGCTATCTAAGCAGGGTGAAGGAGACAAGATACGGCAAAAAGTCACAAGACCAAAGTTGTAGATCGTGAAAAGTCCGTGGTACGCGAGCAGTCCGTTTCTCGATAAGACCATCCGTTAGGCCACTAGAGTTAAAATAACATTTCTTTAAAATAAGCTTTTTTAGCGATTTTATAATAATTTTTTGAGAGGGTTAAAATAAAAAATGGCGAATTTTGTTAATTTTCCCTTTGGTTTGACCCTCCAAGGAATAGTCATGCCAAATTTCAAGTCTCTAGCTCATCGGGAAGTATGATTAGACTTTGTTTCACTGTGGATGAGTGAGTGAGTCAGTTACACATGCGGCTGTAAATAATATAGAAGATTTCAAGTCTCTAGCTCATCGAGAAGTATGGTATGGTTTGAATTTGTATACGTGAGTCAGTTACACAAGTGGTTGAATAAAATATAGATTCAAGAATTCCACAAAGTAACAGCACTCGTTATCTTGGTTTTTAATTTAGATACGATGTTGACTTGGAAGAAACACATTGCGACAAAACAGACTGCTCTCAAAGCAAGGACCACAAAACTTTTCCGTTTGCTTAACTCTAATTCAAAATTACCAGTTAAATCCAAATTAATACTTTACAAAACTCATTTAAAACCAATGTGGACTTCCGACATTAAAATTTTTGGTTCTGCAAAATTTTGTTACATGAAGAAAATTCAAATTTTCCAACCCAAAATCCTTCGTTTGATATCTGCTGCTCCCTATTATGTGAGTAATAAGACACTCCAAAAAAATGATTTCAACATGGAATTCGCTCATGAGGTGGCAAGAAAAGGTACACAAGGATTTCTGCTAAGGTTTTTTCTGCACAAGGTTTTCTTCTCATGAGGTACAAAAGGTTTTCTGCCAATATAGATGGATATCCAAACAAACTAGTGCATGATATATTAGAGCTAGTGCATGATATATTGGTGGCGTAGTTGGTAGCGCACTCGGACCCGGTTCTGTGGCGGCAGCGTCGCAGGATCGAGTCCCGATGATGCCGCATACTTTTAGCAGTACTGTTCATCCTTGTACTGTAACGGCTCACTCCTTGAGTTTGCTTGATAACTTCCACGCACAGGCCTGAGGCCCATGTGGGGGGGCAAATGCAAGGTAAAAAAGAGGCCGCCACCCTCTTTTTAAAAGGAGAAAGAGATTCACGTTGTGGCTGCCGGGCGTAGTTCGGAAGCGTCTTCGGAGAAACTGGAGCAGGGACCTCCTCGGGTGACAACTCAACCCTGAAGAGCCAGGTGAATGAGGACGACTACTTAGTCTACTCTTTTAATTTGATTTATTTAATGTAATTGTTTTACTATACCTTTCGTAGCACATCTGCTCGATGTTTCTTGTAAACAGTTGCAAATAAAAAATTAAAGAAAATAACAAAAACTAAATTATTTCATATTACTGTTATTGTCCTTCCCTTTGCAGATTTGCTCGTTGTTTATTGTAAACAGTTGTGAATAAAAAATTAAAGACAAAATATTTATGTGTTATTGTTTTTGTGCAACCTGAAGAAGGTAAGATGCATGGTGTAAAGAAAAAAAGGAACGGTGTGTGTACAGTCAGCTGGTATGACGTAGTTGGTCTCATGCAACTAGCGGACCTTGCGGTATGAAAGCTGGACCACAGATGAAGAACTATACAGATTGGCAACCTAATGTACTTTTGCGTGCCCGTTTTTTCGCGCGGCGTCAAGTTTGTTAGGTCGTTTTGCCGCACATATTGCATTGGTATCAAAGTTATTAATGGCTATATTTGTTCTTTGAGACCTGAAGATTTGATATTGACGAAATTATATTAAATACCAATGCAATATGTGCGGAAAAACGACATAACAAACTTGACGCCGCGCGAGAAAACGGGCACGCAAAAGTGCATTGGGTTGCCAATCTGTATAGTTCTTCATCTGTGGCTGAACTAAGGTCGTACACATGTTGTCCAAACTATAGTTTGCATTGTAGTCGTAGTGAGCCCTTCTTCGTCATACCAGCTGACTGTGCATACACCTTTCTTTTTTCTTTACACCATGGGTAAGATGGGAGTTTTTTATTACATACCGATATGTTCATATTTTTAAAAAACTTCATAAAACTGTTTGACTGAAAGGTACGTAACCTAGAATATTTCAATATAACAGTTCAAAAGGCTAAGGAATAATAAATAAACAATCTTTATATCAAGATCCTCCTTAATTTGATTCAAACTAAAATTTGGAGTACCGTAATAAAAAACTGTACAGATAATTTTTAATACAAAACTTTAATGTTTATTTTTAAACATTTTATAAAAATATAGAAATACTCCCAAAAAGAATAACAGGGTTGAAATAAAATTATACTATACTTTGCTCATAAAACACAATTTCAGATATCCATATGATCTATTAACCAACCCATATATTCGCTCACACGTGTGTACACCCCTGGGAACCCTTCCGCAGCGCAGCTGTAGCCATAAGAGACAACCCCCATTAAAAAGTAGTTACCATCATTCTTTGGTGCACCTTTCCGATTGATTTTTTTCAAAAACATCAGTGGTCCACCAGAGTCCCCCTAAAACAAAATAAAACAACCATATTTAAATTTAAACTGATTGCTATTTTGTGAACTGCTTCAACAAACACGTGTTAGCCTGTTGGGCACTTAGATGTAGAATATACCTTATCGGAAGAGGGTGATCGGTGGAGCGACCACTTGGCAGTAAAAACATTCTATTTCATAACGCTGTAGAAACGTAAAAAACAGAGCTAAAAATTTGCAATAAACTTTATCCGAATGATCTGTCACTTACGTGTTTACCACAAGTTTCGAATGATTTTTAGCATACTTCGTTTAATTTATGTTGCAATATTTTTTCAACTTTTTATTTTACAATATGTTCAAAACTGTATGAGAACAATAAGTAAAAAAGCTGAAAGAGAATGGCGTGAGCAAGAATTTGTTTAACAGCATACCTTGTATAAGGAAAATACTAACTAACCAGGGGGTCCATGCGCATGCACATTTTAATATACTATTATTTCCTGAAACTCGCCGCTTTAAACTGAATAGCTTTAAACTCACCGTAATTAATCAAGTTAATCTTTCAAGCAAAATTTAACGGTCACACCCAAATAAATAAAAGCCTAGCTGAACAAAACACACACATTATTCATCACCCCAGCACGATGTATTTTAATTTGTCTTCTGGCACAACAGCAGTATACTGGAAGTTTTTCTTTGCGTATTCATGCCCTAGCATTAGCCTATCTTATATTACCTTATCCCTAACAAGTCGCTGCAAGTAATTAGTGGTGCAGTGTCTCCCTGATGTCCTCTCAGTCTTTGTCTTTCGGCAGTTCTGTGTTTTTGTCAGAGGTTAGAATCTATCTATTTACAGGGTGACTCATCTCGGGTGTCTCAAACGGATTGTGGACAAACTAGTAGTCCTATAAGGATGAAATAAAGTCATTTCCCACTAAATCGACCCCAAGGAACAACGTAAAAATATTTTTAAGTTTTTTAAACTACAGGGTATTCCAAAAACCGGGGGTCACAGGTTCGAATCTCGAAATTTCCAAATGTAAACATGTGTCATGTTTTGCATCATTTTAAAGCTCTAAACAAGACAAACAATTTGGTGAAACCAGAATCAATTTATCTTTATCCATTTCAAAATGGTGGCCGTTTTTGTGAAAAATGTTGGTATTTACGGTTTACCGTGTATCTCGAGAACCATAAAACATATTTTTGTTCTGTTTAAAAATTATTAATCATCTTAAAGTCAGCTTAAATTTGATATGCGACATGCCAACATTTAAAAAATAAAAGTTTTTGACAGTCAATTATATTTTGTTTTAATGTTGGTAGCCCTGAAAATAAAAAAAAATTAATGGCAACATATGTCTAATAGCACATCATTTTACAGGTCTTGCAAAGACAAACAACTTTTCAATTTAAACCTAACTCCTATCTTTAGTGGTTTTGTAGTTATAAGCAAAAAACTCTATTGTACCATATAAAGCCCATGTTAAATGTGAAGTACTTAGATTTAATGCATGTAAACTTAAATGCCTTGACGACTGCAGATTTAACATAGGCTTTATATGGTAAAATAGAGTTTTTTGTTAATACCTACAAAACCACTAAAGATAGGAGGTAGGTTTAAATTGAAAAGTTGTTCGTCTTTGCAAGACCTGTAAAATGATGTATTATTAGCCATATGTTGCCATTAAAGTTTTTTAATATTCAGGGCTACCAACATTAAAACAGAATATAATTGATTGTCAAAAACTTTTATTTTTTAAATGTTGGCATGTCGCATATCAAATTTAAGCTGACTTTAAGATGATTAATAATTTTTAAACAGAACAAAAATATGTTTTATGGTTCTCGAGATACAGGATAAACCGTAAATACCAACATTTTTCACAAAAACGGCCGCCATTTTGAAATGAATAAAGATAAATTGATTCTGTTTCCACCAAATTGTTTGTCTTGTTTAGAGCTTTAAAATGGTGCATAACATGATACATGTTTACATGTGAAAATTCCGAGATTCGAACCTGTGACCCCCGGTTTTTGGAAGCTTAAAAATATTTTTACGTTGTTCCTTGGGGTCGATTTAGTGGAAAATGATTTTATTTCATCCTTATAGGACTACTAGTTTGTCCGCAATTCGTTTGAGACACCTTAGGTGGACACCCTGTATATAAAATCCAAAACCCATTGACTGACTGACTGACTGATCACAGTTTTTCAAAAACTATAAGGCTTAGAGCCATGAAACTCGGCACAAATATTCCTTACAGGCTCTAGATGCGTACTAAGAAAGGATTTTGCAATATTTTGTCTCTAAAGGCCTAAATATGGTATATTGTAAATTACAATATGGCGGCCACTTTTAGCTTTCAAAGCTTAATTTCTCAAAAACCACAAGACTGTGGGCCATGAAACTTGGCACGATTATTCTTTATAGGCTTTAGATACGAGAAAAGAAAGGTTTTAAAAATATTCTTTCTCAGACGGCTAAAATAGATTAATTGATAAAATTAAAAATGGCGGCCATTTTAGTTTTTTCTAACTATGGATGGGAGTCCTGTAGAATATTTTCAGGGAACAGAAAAGGTACGAGAACTAATCTACTGAAAGAATAAAATTTAAAAATTCAATGAGAAACTTTTTGGGGAAATAGGTTTTCGGCCAAGATATTTACCTCCTACTTTTTCTTACAGTTTTCGGGTTATTTTCAAAAACGTGCAAAATTCAGATTGATGTCAAGTCGGAAATCCATCCTTAGTGTCTTCTTTGTTTTATATCCTCATTCTCTGTATTGGAAAATTGGAGGAAGTTAATTTATACCATTTGCTAATCATGAGGGGAACATGTTTAGAGGAAGCGTTACACTTTCTCATTTTCATCTGGAGTGGAATTATCAGCTGCATCTTAAGGGTTTCATTGCACGCACATGACCCAAATAAATCAGTCCATTTTGTTAATTATTCCTAAAACCTGCACAAGGCATAATATAATTGAATTAAAATGAGCTATCCTTTCAGCGGGCGAAGCTGCGGGTATATCTGCTAGTATATATATAAAAGCCAAAACCCATTGACTGACTGACTGACTGATCACAGTTTCTCAAAATCTATAAGGCTTAGAGCCATGAAACTTGGCACAAATATTCTTTACAGGCTCTAGATGCGTACTAAGAAAGGATTTTGCAATATTTTCTCTTAAAAGCCCTAAATATGATATATTGTAAAACTCAAATTGGCGGCCATTTTTAGCTTTCAAATCTTACTTTCTTAAGGTCTACAACAATTTGGGCCATGAAACTTGGCAAAATTATTCTTTATAGGCTTTAGATACAAAAAAGAAAGGATTTAAAAATATTTTTTCTCAGAAGGCTAAAATAGAGTATTTGAAAAAATTATAATATGGCGGCCATTTCAGTTTTTAAAACTACGGATTGGAGTACTGTAGAATATTTTCAGGGGATAGAAAATGTACGAGTTCCAATCTAATAAAAGAATGAAATGTAGACAAATTCTAAATAAGAAACTTTTTTGGGAAGTAGGTTTTTGGCCAAGTTTACTGTCTACTTTTTCTTACAGTTTTCGGTTTATTTTTAACCTCTTAAAGTCCGGGTATTTTTACTACCATATACATGCCCGGTCAATATGTTAAATTCAGATTGACATTAAGTCAAAAATTCATCAATAGCGTCTTTGTCCTTTTAAATTCCGGGTTATCCTCATTCTCTGTATTGGGAAATGTGAGGAAGCTAATTAATAACATTTTATAATCATAAGGGAAAATTTTCAAAGGAAACGTTACACCTTCTCATTTATATCTAGGGCGGAACTAACATCTACACCTTAAGGGTGTATTGCATGCCCATGGCCCAAATAAATCAGTCTATTTGTTATAGGCCAGACATTCTACGAAAATTAACATGGGGAACCTCAAAAAAATTGCAAGAAAACGTTTTTTGATGGAATTCTACTTTAAAAAATATGAATTTTAACATATCCAAAGTTTACCAAAATCGGACCATCGGAACCTCACTAAAATCACGTTTCAAAATGGCGACTTTTCCCACTATACAACATTTTTTGAAAAAAGACATTCAACTGCATTTTGTATCAATGTTTTTCGAGATATTGACTTTGGACCGCCGCCAATCATCGTTGGGTGATTGGTTTTAAATTTTGACAGAATTTACATCTTCGGCCGCCATCTTGGATCCGCCATATTTGATATAAATATATTTTTTCAAATGTAAATATGGTGTTGTGACGCATCATTATGGACTAGATTTTTACCCTGAACACAATGCTGAAATCCGTTTTTGAAAATATGCATTCGTTAAAAAGATATGCTCAAATAAAAATTCATCCCTATACATTTCTTATGGACGTTTATTTTTTTAAGATTTTTTAAGAATTATCTCTTATATCTCCGGTTCTAATTAAGGTATCTAGTTCGTTTTGGTCTTAATATACTCAGTCATTTACCGGCTTTTATATGAGCTATTGATCATTAAAATCGGACGACTGCTGGACGAGCTATAAGGCTAAAATCGTCACGAAAATCCATTTTTTAAAAATTTGTTTTTGTCAAAGATGATGTCACGCACTTTTTGGTGCGTTTATTTATTTTGTCGGGTTTGCGAATATTGCGGCCCTGATAGCCTAGTCGGGCTGGATTACTCCGGGGGTCGATGGTGGCCGCTTTTCCCGCTTTACGAGGAATATATCACTTTCCTTGCTCAGGCGGGATGTTTTGCCTCTTGGCTATTTAATCTTGCCTCTTCATCGCCAGGAAGTGAGAGAACCGATGAAAATAAGAGAGAGAATTTTGGTAAATTCGTTGTGGCGTAAGCGTGGGAGATTCCCGTTTTTCCCTAGATCCGTATGCCACGGATGGAGCGGACAGAGTTGGGCGTCGTGACGGTCAATTTAACCCCAAAGGTTATACGAATGGCCAAGTTTAAAAGTTCGACAAGAAGAAAAAAATAGAGATAGCGGCGGAAGAAATTATTTGGATTTATGAAAGGGCGAATAGGACAAAGGAAGAATGTCACACAGGAAACACACACAGAGAAAATCAGAAGACTTAATACCAGATTTCCCGGAATAAATTTAAAACTAACTTAAAGCTATCTTAGTTCCAGTGTGCCCGAATTAACAGCGAAAGAAGGAGAGAAATTATTTTCTTTCGAACGGCTAGCAGCATAGGCTAACCACCGACACCAAAGGAAAGAAGAATAAGAACTTAGGTTAACTTATTTCCGGATTTCCCGAAATAATAGCGAAATAAGAAAGAGGCAGTTTCCTGCGAAGGCTAGCAGTAGGTACTAATAGCCCACACCAACAGTAAAGCAACCAAGAACTTAGGCTAACTTAAAGTTAACTTATTTCCGGTGTGCCCGAAATAATAGCGAAATAAGAAAGAAAGCAGTTTCTGAGAAGGCTAGCAGTAGGTATTAATAGCCCATACCAATAGTAAAGCGAACAAGAACTTAGGATAACTTAAAGTTAACTTATTTCCGGTGTGCCCGAAATAATAGCGAAATAAGAGAGTTATTTTCCGTATGACAGCTAGCAATAGAAACTAGCCGCCTACCCCAATCACACAAACACCGTGCACTCAGATTAGTTCACACTAAGGTAAAGATCAGAAACCAAATGAATGATTGTGAAAGGAAAAGGAAAACGGAGTGACATTCCTATACCCAATGCCGTAACCGGTGAGAAACTTCCGGGTTGACAAAACGTTCAGAGACCAAAGCCGACTCTACTATTTACAGAATAAAATTCCTCGGTTAATCGGTTTACACAATTTACTATCCAATAGTCCCCCATTAATTATTTGTTACACGCTTTATTCCGATCGTTCGGTGGGTTCTGGTGATTTATGACCAAGGTCCATACCCCACGGACTGAGCGCAATACGTTATTAGCAGTATTGTAAAACGTAGGCTTTGGATATTCGAGTTACAAGGATTTGAAGCCCCTTCGTTAGGTTCTATGTTAGTAAGGCAGCATTCATGTATAGCATTAGTTCTACGACACCAAATAAGGATTAGCAGCCTTTTTGACAGCTCAATATCATACCCCTACAGTATCCCTGGTTAGTATATAACACACTACTACACTACGATTATTCTAAACAAGGCTGAAATAACAAGGTTATAAATCACTAACTAATACTATTCAAATCATAAGAAATAAATCTTATGTTCGGCTTCAAATGAAACAGTGTAGCAAACAGTATCTACTGTGTTCACCTTCAAATCAGTTTTAATTCAGCTCAACCTACGAATTCAGAAAACAACAACTCAAATATTCTACTTCAATTTACCAAAGATTACTTCTTTACATTAATCCAAACATTTAAACTCCAATAACTGAAAAGAATCAAGTTTAAAATGAATATTCTATTCCATATCCTACACCCAAATATCGTGTTCAAAATATAAATAAATCAACAGTCTTAACTATGAATAAAACAGGGTGAATAAACTACTACCGTGCTTCCACGGGGAATAAAATCCAAACACAAAATCTTAAATATTTGCGATCCCCGCGGGAGCGTGATTTATTAAAAAAAACTACCGGGTATTATTTCTCCGAGATGGCCAGTAACCATAAAAACTCACTTCAAAACAACCGAACGTTATTAAACGTCACGCCACCTTCCGCGGCCTTACTCAAGACAATAATAATGACAAACAAAACATAATTCAATACTGGAATAGATTTAAAAGCTAATTGTTTCGCCACTCCCGCGGCTCCTAAGAATGATAAAACAAAATAAACTTCTCTTTAATTGACGTTAATATAAGATAAATAACAAGTTAAAGAATTACGATCTTTAGAGAATCATAAATAAATTCACAGAATTTATTACAAGACCTAAGATTCTTAATTTTCGTTATTAATCCACTATAAATTCTTTAATATCGTCCCGTGGTTAAATGAATTTAGTATTGCGGATTAATGCGTGTACAAGAGCGACAAATAATAAGCGAAGCTTAGATTGGTGCGAGCGGGTGTTACGTAGGCGTCCTACGAACTACAGTGATGTGCGATGACCACTTACTTGGGGCGGGGCGGAGCGTTGAAGGAGCTCGATCTGAATGCGCCAATTTCTTCAATGTACTGAGTTAATTAAAATATAAGACTGTTTTGAATCTCTGTTAGTTTTCTATGCATGAGTCATTAATTATAGACAATTTACGAAAGTGAACAGATTTTATGGTAAATGAAGGTTCATAACTCAAATTAAGTAAGTCCGATTTTAATGAGCCATAGCTCATATGAAAGCCCAGAATCTTCTGAGTAATCTGAGGGGAGAACGAGCTTTTTAGTCCATTTAGGACCTCCGATATGAATCTTTGACAAAAAACAAATTTCAAAAAAATGGATTTTCTTGTCGATTTTACCCTTATAGCTCGTCCAGCAGTCGTCCGATTTTAATGATCAATAGCCCATTAAAACGCCGTTAAATGACTGAGTATTTTAAGACCAAAACGAACTACATACCTTAATTAGAACCGGAGATATAACAGATAATTCTTAAAAAATCTATAAAAAAATTAAACGTACATAAGAAATGTATAGGGATGAATTTTTATTTGAGCATATCTTTTTAACGAATACATATTTTCAAAAACGGATTTCAGCATTGTGTTTAGGGTAAAAATCTAGTCCATAATAATGCGTCACAACACCATCTTTACTTTGAAAAAATATATTTATATCCAATATGGCGGATCCAAGATGGCGGCCGAAAATGTAAACTCTGTCAAAATTTAAAACCAATCACCCAACGATGATTGGTGGCGGTCCAAAGTCAATATCTCGAAAAACATTGAAACAAAATGCAGTTGAATGTCTTTTTTCAAAAAATTTTGTATGGTGGGAAAAGCCGCCATTTTGAAACGTGATTTTAGTGAGGTTCCGATGGTCCGATTTTGGTAAACTTTGGATATGTTAAAATTCATATTTTTTTAAGTAGAATCCCATCAAAAAACGTTTTCTTGCAATTTTTTTGTGGTCATCACGTAAATTGACTGGACTATTAATTATTCCTCAAATTTGCACATGGAAATCATGGGATAGTATGAGTTAACTAAAATTAGTTATCCTTTCAGCGGGTGAAGCTGCGGGTATATCTGCTAGTTCTACATATGTGTTTCCCTAATCTCATCGACTCGGTTTTTCGTTTTGCCTTCTACATCTTTCTGTACCATAAAGAATGATCTTCCTACCTCGATTAGGCTACAGTCACCAAAAAAGTTGCATATTTAAGTATTAATTTTCATAAAATGTCAAATGTATCAAATCTTGTTTACAGTTGCAGACTATCTATTTTTGTTTGCAATCTGACTTGGCTTAAAAATCTATCTGAAGGTAATCAGCTGTTAAATTACAATCACATTCAAAACCGTTATAACGCAAGTTGTTCAGCACTGGAGCGTTGAAAGCGCCCTCTAGAAATAAATCATGGGTTTGGGGGTCGAAGCCGTAAAAAAACCCATTTTAATTATCAGTTGCCGGTGCGCTATATTATCAGCCTTAAAATGACACATCAATCGTAAAAATCGGTTAGGTAGGACGACTGAAAAAGGGATGTAGGAGAGAGAAAATCCTTATTGAATTAAGTATATATAGATTATTTCACATGAACCTATGTAAAAGGTCCAGAACATGATTTACACTTTTCATTCTATTTATGGTTATATTGTTGTCAAGAAGATTGACAGGAATATGGTTCATATATGGTTTTCAAGGTTTCTTTGGTAGATTTCACTTAGCCCCGTTCTCTCTTCTTTTAATGTTGTAATTTTAAGATCGTTTATTATGGTTTGATTTGACACGATCCATGATGCGTCAACCAGTCTTCTTAACATTTTAGCCTGAATCCTATCTAAGATTTAAATGTTGGAGGTGCTTGACGTAACCCTAAAGTTGAATACCGCAGGACCCAAATCGGTTTGACCACCTCTCTCAATGTTATTTATTAATAAACGATAATTTAGAATTATTACCCAGCAGCCAGTTAAGTTTTCGAATTTGAGTTCCATTGTGGTTCCATCTTTTTTCTGGTCACGACATGCCTAAAAAACGTTTCTTGTAAAATTTTACAACTCTTTCCAATTGAAGAATTTCCTAAGTCAACTTTAAAACTAATTTTTTTTTTACTTAATTGCAAGCATGGTAATAGACGGTAGCTATTTTACCCTCTATTCTAAATATTATCACTTAACAAACTCGAGATCGGCTTTAGCGAGTGATGGTGGGAGTACACATGTGACAAGAGTCTAAACCTACCTGACAAGAGTCTTTGCCTGGAGCGGAGGCGCATACAACCCTGTGGTCAATGATGGCGTTTCGTAGCAGCGGAACTGAAGAGTAATTTCTCCTACATTCTGCTGTGTCATGAATTTCAACCTCTGCTTCCAGCAATCTGGTATTTTTGGCTGCAAATATGATACACTCCAAATAAAATAGACTGCTAACATAGTGGTAATGGACTAAAAGGCGAGGGATGTTGTATCACTAAATATATCCGTCATTCACAGAAGAGATCTATTAAGTACTTGTATAGAACATCCATTTCCGCACCAATGAATACGTTATATTCTATATTGACTCAGCTGTTTATGTAATTTCTAAGCTAGAATTTGCAGTCATAGTAACAGATAAATTCTCCAATTTGTGGATCTCAAAGAGCGCTGACAACGCAACTGACCAACTTAAACTACATAGCCCAGTCATTTAATATTTTGAAAAAGGAAAAATCTTACGGTCCAGTAAATTGCTTTAACATGTCCTCCTACGTGTACATACTAAAAAGCCCCATTGGTGGGGGGTTGGTAAGTGGCCGCTATCTTGGATTTTAGGTGCCATTTTAGGGTTTCCTTAAACATATCGAAAACTATCAACTTTTAGTTTAGCTAGGTCCTACTATATTAAATTGGAAAATGAAAGAAGATTAAATTTACTACAAGAAAATTGCATAAAGTGTGCAACCATGCATAAAGTGCATTGCATAAAGTGTGCAAGTGTGCAAGTGTGTTGGTGCAACCATTTACAAAATAACCACTAATTAAATTACTCTCTCAAAACATATTCCTCTCTTATGAAATATATGTAAATTGTGTGTTAAATAAATACCCTTAATACCTTAAGATCTCTTAAGATCGGCCCGATGGGGTAACGCCTATTCCCCTACAAGAAAAAAACTATATTCATGAAATCTGGACATAATTTCCAGTAATTTGACACCTCAGTCATAAAGATTAGTCCAAAATAAAGGTGCGTGGGCGAGCTCATAAAAAGCTGTAGTATCCACATTATTGTAATAATTCCTTAAATATTAACTTTTTTATTATGAGCTCACCAAGACTTTTATTTTTGACCATTTTTTTTTACTGAGATGTCAAATCACTGGAGATTTTGTCACGATTTCATGATATAGTTTATTTTCATTTTATTTTACTCATAAATTTAAATGTATTTCTTATGGAAGAAATATATTTTGAGATAGTAATTAAATAAGTGGTTGTTTTGTACCCCATCGTTCATTTACTTCACTCATAAATTTACATGTATTTCTTATAGAAGGAATATGTTTTAAGGTTGTATAAGTGGTTGATTTGTAAACGGTTGAACCTTATTAAACTCAATATTTGTTTTCCTTGTAGGAAATCCAATCTACTTTCATTTTTTCATTTAATATAGTATACTAAAAGTTGATAGTGTTCAAGATATTAAAAAAATACCCCCGTTGCAGCAGGCATGCATACTCAGCGAATTTCAAATGCAAAAGAACATAGTTCAAGCCAACATAGCGAGATTTGTCTTGTTTTTGTAAGCTCCAAAATAATAACATGGGGAATGATTATGTAGGTTTGCTGCAATGGAAATGGAATTAACGGGGGTTTTAGATGATTAAACATTAGATCTCATCTAGATGAAGCCACAAACCGTTGAGAAATAAGCAAGATACAGTATAGAATTTGACTTGTTTCCCGTAAGGTCAACATTGGAACATCGTACTGTGTTTAGAAGGTAGTGAGGTCTGAGAAGAAGCTTGAGTTTGAAGTTTCAACAGAGGAGGGGAAGAAATCATTGATGACGTGGAAGTAAACAAAGCCATGTGATTACGCTACTAGTCTGGTAGACAAAAAATACTAAACCAAAACAAAATGTGGGTTGATATGAGAAACAATGTTTTGCTCTTTGAATAACAATCAATAAACAGGTGACATGTTTTTTGTTTAGCAAGTAACACATGACTGACACAAGAAAATCGTTGTTGAATCAATTGATCATGTGTAAATATTTATTTCCCCTCCTGTAAAAATCCAAGTTCATCTGGGTTTGTTTGTAAACACCCAAGCTTCTTCTTAGACCTCACTACCTCTACCATTTTAAATATCTCGACAACGAACGAATGGACATAGAGTAGTGATTAAAAATACTAAATTGTTTGTTTTTAGCTGAATTCAGTGGAACCAACAAGAATTGGATGATTATAATTTTCCTTTTTAAAAAAACTCAAAAACCCCATTGTTGGGGTTTGATCCCCTTCCCCCCCCCCTCCGGTGGTCCGATCTCACAAACTCGTCCGATTGATTACCACTTTACATGTCTGTACCATATTTCATTAAGATCGGACCATATTTACGGCCGCTAAATGAAATTTGGTATAACATGAATCGTGTTAACAAACATGTTTATATTATTATGTAAATTCGAAAGAATGGTATTTTTTGTTTAGGGGGCCCAAAAATGAAAAGTTAACATGGTCTCGGCCTTATTTCTTACCATGAGACCTACGGTAATAGCTTTTTCCTTTAAAGAAATTCGCTAAAATTATACCTAAAATCTAATATGGCGGCCACTTACTATGATCACACACCATTGGAGCTTTTTTATGTAAAAAAAACTATTAACGTAGAAGGATATATAAAAGCAATTTTCGTTATACTGCTTCAAAAACAGATGTTTTTAATGCATGTTTTTCGGACCTAAATACACTCTTTTTATTCCTAGGAATTAAAAGCTCATGTACTCAATACCAGCTGACTCTTTATAGTCCTAGGACTATAAAAGTCAAAAAGTGCCGAATACGTCGTAATAATCGAACAATAGTTATTCGATTACAAATAATCGAAACATTAATCGTTATTATCGAAACATCATTGTTGTCAGTTTAATCAATTTGTGAAACTCGCTCATTTCACCAATCGATTATTAGCCTACATGCTTTGATACGTCGATAGTTGTTCATTGTTGTCAGTCTACCCTAACACAAATGAAACAATCAGCTGACTGCTTCAAATAGCAAGAACAAGACGGTGGCATCTTTTGAAGCCATCTTTAAAGATAAACAAGCTGTAACATTTTGGTTTTCTTAAGTAGTTTACGTATTGTATTGAGCAATATAACGAAAAATATAGTTCATCACACGGACCTAAAGCTGCTTTTCGTTACTCGGACATTTTCCAACCTCGGCTTACAGCCTCGGTTGTAAAACTTGACCTTGTACGAAAAGCGTCACTTTAGGTCTTTGTAATGAAATATACTAATACGAAACAATAAGTTTTTTGTTATTTTTTAGGCAAATTTTGGATATAAAATGACTGCTGGACTAACGACTTAACAGTTATTTCTCCAAAGCTTTGAAATAAGTTAAGATGAGAGCACTGACTTTAAATGCATATCAAAGATGAGATTAAAAAATACAAAATATTGTATAAGTTCAACTTAAGGTTAATGAATATAAACATTTTTACTTACGGGCATTTGAATCTAGTACAGATTTACCCCATCCTGCAATTTTGGGGAAGAAACCAACATACAGGTTTTCCTGGAATTCGGGGGGAGGCAGGCAAATCGGTTGAATTAGTGCTGCAAAGATTTCGAACAGTAATAAACGTATATTCAGTACAGTACTAAGAATTTAATTAAGTTCATGAAAAATTTAATAGACGTATACGCTTTGCAAAATAAATACCCCCGATGCAGCAGACCTGCATACTCAGCGAATTTCAAATGCAAAACAACATATTTCAATCCAACATTAACGAGATTTGACATGTTTTTGTAAGCTCCATAAGAATAACATGGGGAATGAGTATGCAGGTTTGCTGCTAAAGAGCATATTAAAACTGGGTGATTTTAATTAAATATTTAGTAGATTTGAACTAGAAGAAGCCATTTACCAAGTTTTATCAAGTTATGTTGAGAAATAAGCGAGATATAGAATTTTACTTATTTCCCATAAGGTTAACATTGGGACAACGTACTGTGTTTACCACTTTCAATATCTCGGTAACCAATGGACATAGAGCTATGATTAAAAGTACTAAATTGTTAGTTTTTTCAAGCTGAATTCAATGGTGAAATCCAAAATTGGATCATTTTATTTTGTTCATATGAAAAACGCAAAAACCCATTTTTAGGGGGGGGGGTTTATCCGCCTTTACCACCTCCTCCTTCCGGTGATCCGATCGGGCTGGTTTACGAACTCGTCCAATTGATTTCCACTTTACTCTGCTGTACCAAATTTCATAAAGATCGGACCATTTTTACGGCCACTATCGTGCCGTAATAAACTCAACAAACAAGTTGGCGGTTGTTTTGGTGTGTGTGTCGGTGAATGGGGGGGGGGGAGACACACATTTATATGTGACATTTAGATGTGTTTATATAAATTCGAACGAATAGTGTTTTTTGCTTCTGGGGGCCCCAAAACGAAAAGTTTTGATGGTTCGGGCTTAGGTCTTACCATGAGACCTACGGTAATAGCTTCTTTCCTATAGG
The DNA here is from genome assembly GCA_035578135.1 of Flexamia atlantica. Classification (NCBI taxonomy): domain Eukaryota; kingdom Metazoa; phylum Arthropoda; class Insecta; order Hemiptera; family Cicadellidae; genus Flexamia; species Flexamia atlantica. The sequence goes on from JAQJVK010000001.1 coordinate 112,975,444, forward strand.
GGAAATTCGCTAAAATGTTAGGAAACTAACACCTCATGCAATTGAGCCTTGATTTTTACTTTCTCCCCCCTATACATAGTATATGGAGAAAGTATTGTAAACGTCAAAATTTCCGAATTTGAGTTGTTGTTAGTGGATATATTCGTTTTAGTGCTCCCTGAATCCAAAAAAGGCTTTTTGGCGTGATGTCTGTGTGTGTGCGCGTGCGTGTGTGCGTGCGTGTGTGAGTGCGTGCGTGCGTGCGTGCGTGCGTGCGTGTGTGTGTGTGTGTGTGTGCGCGTGCGTGCGTGCGTGCGTGTGTGTGTGTGTGTGTGTGTGTGTGTGTGTGTGTGTGTGTGTGTGTGTGTGTGTGTGTGTGTGTGTGTGTAAAACCAAAGCTAGAGACGATACCAGTGATCCGATTTTCATGAAATTTGGCATGTTAATAAAGCCGTGGTATCTCCAGGCGTATTTTTCATTTTTTGAATTTTTGATTTTTAAGGGTATTTACCCTATAAAAACCCATAAAAATGACAAAAACCAAAATTTCTAAAAAACGGCTCTAACGGTTTTGATAAAAATTTCATGGTACCCTTAAACATTCTTAGGAAAAAGGGAGCAAAATTTGTCTGGGGTGAGGAACAACAGACAGCATTTCTAGCGCTGAAAGAAGCCATAATGTCACCGCCAGTCCTGAAAGTCCCAGATTTCTCAAAACCTTTTATTCTGCAGACTGATGCATCGTCCCATGCGCTCGGGGCAGTATTACAACATGACGTAGATGGTACTAGATAGCCCGTCGCTTTTGCATTCAGAACACTGTCGCCTCAGGAGAAGAAAGCTTCCTCAATTTATGAGTTGGAGTGTTTAGCGGTTGTTTTTGCTGTTGATAAATTTAGGCGTTATCTGGAGCATGCAGAGTTTCTTTTGGAGACCGACAATTAGGCCCTCTCGTGGTTGCTAGCACACCCTCGACAACTAGGAAAGATAGGAAGATGGGTAGTCAAGATTTCGGCATTGAAGTTTAAAGTCCAACATATTCCTTCAACTCAAAATTTGGTGGCCAATGCCTTATCTCGTATGTTCAATCCAGATCAAGATACAGACCCGACACCAGAAGTTTGATGTAATATGTTGCTCTCAGAATTTCCTCTGGCTTTCACTGATTTACAAAAGCACCAGTTGGAGGATCCTGAACTTGCAGATGTTCTGACCAGGCTCGAGGTTGGAGAAGAGATTCCACCTTATTTAATATATAATGGAGTCCTTTGCTGTCGTCCTCAACGCGGCGACAGAAGCCCCAAGGTGGTGTTACCCAGTTTCCTAATACCAATGGTATTTTCATATTTTCATCAGTCACCTGTAGGAGGCCATCTGGGTATACTAAAAACCATCTCAAAAATTCGTCAGGAGTACATCTGGAAAGAGATGGATCGAGATATCGCCAATAGAGTGAAAAGTTGTAATCTCTGTTCCCTGAGCAAACCTGCTCAAAACACCAAGTTAAGTTTTCTGGCGTCTGAGGTTGCAGAACGGCCAATGGAGAAGTTATTTATGGATTATGTTGGGCCCTTTCCCCGAAGTAAGAATTCCGGCAATACTACCCTTTTGGTTGTGGTGTGTGCTTTTACTAAATTTTTCTGGTTGTTTCCACTTTGGAAAGCTACAGCCCAACTCACTGTGGAAGCCTTACAAACTAGGTTATTCCAGCATTTTGGACAGCCTGTGAAGATAGTAACGGACACAGTTTACGTCCCATCTGTTCAAGAGGATGTGTTTTGGTTTGGGTATTCAGCATGTGACTACATCGCCATATTATCCTAAGCCCTCTCACGCCAAAAGATTCAATAGGAACCTGCGTTCAGCGTTGATAGCATACCACGCTGAGAAACAAGACACATGGGACCAGAATCTTAGGTGGTTGCAACAGGCATTTAATACGCCAATACGGCACATCACGAAGGACATAGGGCTGTTCCTTTTGAATTTATGTTTGGTTTCAAGCCCAATAATGCTCTATCCAACATTGGGAAATCAATTATTTATTGCCCTCTTCACCTAACAGTGACATTAAGACAGTCTGGTCTGCAGCTTGGCGTAACTTGTAGAAATCGCAGGAGAGAGTTCGCCAAAGATATAATCAGGGACGAGTTGATAACCCTATTAAGGTTGGTCAACTGGTTTATTGTTTGGCCCATCCTCTTAGCTCAGCGGTAGATAAACGTGCCGGAAAACTGTGCTATAGATGGAGTGGCCCTCTGAAAATTGCTCGATTTCTGTCTCCTGTTACTGCGATGTTAGTTGACCCCAAAACAGGAAACAAGTTCAGGAAGGCCCATATTTCACATTTTAAGGAATATAAAGGAGCTCAAGATATTGTTCCTGAGCAGCAAGTTACTGACGGGGTTGGGATACGAGAGGACTGATCACCCTCTTGACCTCGATTCCCGGGATGCCTTACTCTTTGTCACTCTTTACAAATCACCTCCATCTATCAGGCCTGATATATCCAACTAGACTTTGGAAAATTGGAGTAGGCATCGATTTTGACTTCGCTCTGAACAATTTTTGGGCTAAATATCCCTTTTAGAGGGGGGGGTTGAGCCGTGTGAGTAATTTCGCTCACGGCTCAGACGACAGTTGGCCGCCTGTATTGCACTGCACTACTGTCTCGCTTATGGAACCGTCCAGAATTTCCCGGCGTCTATATAAACCGTCGCCACCGAAGTCTCGGTCTTTCTGTCGCTGTTCACCCTGGTTGAAACTTCCAAAAACGTTGGGCCGCGTTTATGAATCTTTTAAGAATGAAGACAACTCCAGCGACATGAAGCATTAATTGTTAAGACACCAAATGCCAGGGTTCCTGACTGCCTGACTGAACAACTTAAGATGTAGAACCCAGCCTCATCCACCTTCAGTGGCTGTCACCTACGGGGGTTTCACCGATGGCTCGTAGCTACCCGGACCGAACCAACCTAACCTCACCACCAGCTACGGTTGATGCTCCTAACTGCTGCGTCCCATGGCTGCTGCGTTGAGGCCACTTCCTGCATCCGGTTACTCAGGTGCTATCAACTCTTTTATATTATTATGCTGCAAGAAATTCCAGCCCGGATGATTAATTAGCAAGACTGAGCCTTTTTCTAAATTATTTGGAATTTCCATTTTTACTACTGGCTTTTAAATTTTGTCAATCTACTGAACTAAAGTACAGTATAAAATGAATAGTTTTTTTGTCAACATTAAATAATTTTCTACCGCTGCGAGCCATAAAATTATGTCGGAAACTACGGCCTACTATGGAAGTAATTATTTTAATGCTGTTTCCATGCATACATAGTATGCGTTGGAGTCTTAATTGTGATTTTATTTTGTGTAGACTATGTAAATGATATTTGTATTGATCTGTGATATATAGGTTAAGGTTACGGTTAAATAAAGATCTTTAGTCTGTAGACATATTTCGGCATTTTGTTCTAAATTCTAATTCGGCCTACACCAGAGCTAAATTCTGTTATATAGACCATATAGATTACAATAAATTATTAAATGTGTTATTTCCGTTTACTCTTTGCTAAATTCAAGTTAAATGAATGTCCCATTGTTGTTGAATATTTATTATTATTGTATTGTGAATGTATTTTGTCATTTATTTTATTTTGTCCATTGTTTATATAAATATTTCATCCCATGCCCCATTGATAATTTATTAATTAAAAAATGGGCTGATTTAATTTATATTTTGATATAGGCTAACCTGGAAATAATTTGAGCACAAAGGAAATTCTTTAAATAGCCTATACATTTATCCGATCTTACTTGTTATTATTATATAATCAGGTATATATATTAAGACTGATGGTGATGTTTAACTCTGAATATTTATATTAATAAACCTCAGTTGTTGATAACTTGTGTGTTTAATTTGTCGCCTTCAAACCTCAACTTAGAAGCAGCAATATTTTATTTTAAAGTTTCACGGTAATTTTGGTAATGGTTACCCAGACATGTTTCACCATTAAATTTGACTTGAATAATCCAGTATTTCGAATCATTAGTTTACGTCAACTGGTTGCGGAGATAATTGATATTTTAGTTCGGTGGTAATCGCAGTACGTTGTCCAATGTTATTCTTATGGCAAATATTTTAAAACCGATATCTCCGTTATTTACTAACCGATTTTGATAACATTTGGTATATATGTGTGTGATAATTAATTGTTAATTGGTTTTCTTTCGCTATATGTTTTCTGGTTTTAAATGACTTGAAGGGAGAAAGTATGTGTCAGTTTCCTGATACCGTTTATTTTTATTGTAACTAAGTCTTAAACTTAACAAGTGGGTGCTGAAAAATTATATAATAATATAAATTAAATCCAAAAACGTTATAAAGGTTTTTGAATCTATAAATTTGGGAATTTTAGAATATAATAAAATACATCTCAAATAGATGAAGCCGTTTAACAAAAAATTTAGCTACAGAAGGAGAGAACAGGGCGAACCCATATATATCCGTACATGCGGGTTAAATAGCCAGTTTCCGGTCCGTTTTCAAAGGTACATAGCTCCGATCAGTGTCGCAGCCAAGAGATTATATAGTCTAAATTATTAGATTATTTTAGATTATAACCAAATATAATCTAAGATACTATAATCGCACAACTTGTTGAAAAGAGCAAACTCCGCTAAGCACAAGATTTTAATAATTTTAAAGAAAAAACTGTTTTTTAATTTTTTTATCATTTTAGCAAATTTTGAAATGTGAATATAGGTTAAGAATCTTTACTTTTTAACCAGTACATTATACCGGGTGTCTCACCTAAAGTGATCCAATAGCTTACTTTTTTATTATAAATCTGACAAAGAACTTTTTATGGGGCTCTTAATTTTTAACGCTGCTTTTTGTAGTCACATTGAAATGTAAAATATGCCGCCACTTCCCAATATGGCAAACCAGTTAGATTTTTCATAAGGGACACCCTATATTTTAGGGCGTTTTGGATTTGACGCTTAATTTTAGGAACTTTTTATTCTTTCTAATTTTTTCCTAAACTCAATGGTTCGGGAGATATGAGCAGTTGAAGTTTTCCCTATTTAAAATGCATTGTGTCCATTTAACTGTGCCATCCCATGTATTCCTTATGGAGTAAAATCATATTCAAAACAACACATTTCCACGATTAAATCTCGACAAACAATTATTTTATGACTATAGCTCAAATCAAATCAAATTCAAAACTGGTTTATTTCAAAAAATATAGCATACAAATACAAAAAATTTGCAATAATACGAAATAATACCCCCGCATGGGCCAAAGCCTGTGTGCGGAGAAAGAGCCATCAACGAGTCCATCTGATGTAACCACTCACTAGTCCAAATGCACGTGCACATCACAAGGAAAAAAACTTGGAAGTACATGTGTTTATAAAGGTTTACATGTGTAAATTAAGAAAAACCCGTATTTAGATATCTTGCATAATTTAGTTCAATTGAAGCTACAACAGAAAGAATTTATCATGCCATTAATTAAATGAAAAATAAAATAAGTAGTCAAAGTCAAAGTCAAAAACATCTTTATTCATTACGTACATATTTGTACATCGAGTTAAATATAAATATATATAAAATTTTTTTTTCGTCACATTTTAAGCTAAATAAAACCTTAACTAAAGAAGAGAAAATTAAAATCCTCAAGTGAATAAATAGCTTTATCTACCAGATAACTTTTTAATTTCTTTTTGAATTTAGTATTGTTTTCTTCATTTTTGATGTTATTTGGTAAATGCTTTAAAAATTTTAGTCCTATATAAGAAGGTTTTTTTCATAAAACGTCAATTTATGTTGTGTTGAAGTAATGAATTTTTTATGTCTGGTATTATATGGGTGGTTTTCGAATTCAGAGGTTTCTAAATAGCTTTTAGCAATAATAGATGTATCCAATATATATTGTCCATAAACAGTTAAAATTCCCAAATCTTTGAATTTGTCGTTTGCCGTTTCATTATAACCTAATTTCAATATTATTCTAATTACCTTTTTCTGTAATTTTAGTATGCTCTCCATATTTGCTTTTGTGGTTGAACCATAAAGGCATAAACCATAAGCCAAGTGAGAATGAACGTTAGCAAAATATATCTTTTAATGTTGTTTGGTTACAAAAAAAGACATTCTAGAAAGGGAATAGATTCCTGAACTTAATTTTGATAATACTTTATCCACATGTGCATTCCAGCTTAAATTTTGATCATTGATTAGACCCAAAAACTGTGTACTGGTTTTGTTTTCAATTGTTTGTTCATTGTATATTATAATTTGATCAATTATTTGTTTATTTTGGTTCGTTCTGAACACTATGCAGTTCGTTTTTTGGGCATTAAGCTTTAATTTATGTTGCTCCAAGAAACCCCCAATGTTCTCAAGCTCAAAAAAACTCAAAATCTCGACTTCTTGGATTGTACCACCTGATACCTTAAGATTCGTGTCATCGGCATAAAAACAAAGATTATTTTGAGGTAAGCTTGATAGTGATTTGCCTGCATCGTTAATGCATAAAAACAATAGAGGACCCAGGATTGATCCCTGAGGGACACCACATTTTATATATTCTGTTTCTGAGAAGAACTTTAAAATTCTATTATCTTGGGTTACTTTTGTAATTTCTACAAACTGACAACGATAATTAAGGTATGATTGAAGTCATTTTATTGATTTTTTTGTTACCCCTAACATTTGCAATTTGTATATCAATTTACCGTGGTGACACTGTCAAATGCTTTTGACAGGTCCATGAAAATTCCGGTTGTGAATTCACCTTTATCCACCGACTCAATCAGAGACTCAATAAAATATACTGCAGAGTGATCACAGATTTTCGAGGTCTGAATCCATGCTGGTAATCATTTAGCAGTTTAAATTCCTCTAAATAATTTAAAAAATGATTGTTAACTATTTTTCATAAATTTTAGAAATTACCGGAAGAAGAGAGATCGGTCTGTAGTTTGACACAGTTTCTGGGTCATCTTTTTTGTGAATTGGTATAATTTTTGAGATTTTCAACTGATTAGGGAACAATCCAGAAACAAAAGATGAATTTATTAAGTGGCTTAAAATTTGAGATAAGTATTTTTTTACGTATTTTATAACTTTAATAGGAATTTTATCATGACCGGTAGAATTTTTGTTTTTTAGAGAGCTGAAGATGGAATTTCACTTTTTCCACCTCCCCTGCGTCTACAAAACTAAAACTAAAACCTGGCTTAATACAACACTCACTCTCAGTGTTAATAACATTTTCATTTTCTGTAGAGTCATTACAAATATTTACAAAATATTTATGAAAGATATTGGCTATAGTTCTAGGGTTATCTACAATCCAGTCATCCTTTTTTAACTGAATGTTTTTATTTTTATTTTCAGCTTTTTTCCCAACTTCTGAGTTTATAATCTGCCAAACAGTCTTTTGTATGTTACCAGATTTTTTTATCTTATTTTCAAAGTAATTCATTTTAGCTTGCGCCAGTTTTGACTTATAGTTCCGGTTCTTTTGTTTTAGATCTTTCTTCAGAGTGTTATTTTTATTCTTTCGATTTTTTAAAGCTAACTCCAATAATTCTTTTTTTTCATTTTTCAAATCCTCTGTGATCCAATTTTGTTTACACTTTTTATCAGCTACCATGGTTTTAGGAAAAGAAAAATCAAAGTAAAATTTTAAAGTGCTGTAAAATTCATCATATTTATTATCAACTGTAGCCATGTAAACCCTATCCCAAATTTCATGCTCTAAAAATTTTTTAAATAAATCCATGTTTTCTGAGGAGAATTTGCGTTTCAAACGTTTTATTGGTATTTTTTTATCCATTTTATTAGCGAATTCCCCTATAGGGAAGAGGCTATTACCGTAGGTCTCATGGTAAGACCTAAGCCCGAGACCATGATAACTTTTCGTTTTGGGGCCCCCAGAAGCAAAAAACACCATTCGTTCAAATTTCTAGATATATATATATATATATATATACATATATATCTATATATATATATATATATATATATATGTGTCTGTAAGCACGATAGCGCTCGCAAAAATGGTCCAATCGGAATGAAATTTGGCACAGGCGTGTAAAGTAGTAATTATTCGGATGAGTTCGTGAACCAGCCCGATCGGACCATCGGAAGGGGGGGTAAAGGAGGATAAACCCCCTCAAAAATAGGTTTTTTGAGTTTTTTACATAGAAAAATAAAATTTATCGAATTTTTGTTGGCACCATTGAATTCAGCTCAAAAAAACAAACAATTTAGTATATTGAATCACTGCTCTATGTCCATTGGTTACCGAGATATTGAAAGTGGTAAACACAGTACGTTGTCCCAATGTTAACCTTATGGGAAATAAGTAAAATTCTATATCTTGGTTATTTCGATCTCAACATATCTTGATAAAACTTGGTAAATAGCTTCTTCTAGTTCAGATCTACTAATTATTGAATCAAAACCATCCAGTTTTAATATACCTGTAGCAGCAGACCTGCATACTCATTCCCCATGTTATTCTTATGGAGCTAACCAAAACATGTCAAATCTCGCTATGTTGGATTGAAATACGTTGTTTTGCATTTGAAATTCGCTGAGTATGCAGGTCTGCTGCAACGGGGGTATTTTAGTATTTAAATTTTTATTTTTAATGAGAAGCAATTGTCCATCATGGTCCGAAAGGAAAGTCACTATAACCTCAACAATTAATGTGCCATCATGAAAATCTTTGATGATATAGTTGTCGATTGCTGATTGCGAATCCTCAGATACTCTTGTTGGGAAGTTCACAAGATATTTCATATTATGAGTTTTTAGTGTTCTCTTTAAGAGTTTGTGATCATGATAATTTTTTAGGACATTTATGTTTATATCCCCCCCTAGAACTATATTTTTAAAATGTTTTGAAAAATGGTCAACCAATATACTTAACCTATCTAAAAAATATTTCACAATCAGATTTTGGTGACCTGTTTACTCCTATTACTAACATTTTAAACTCATTAATAACATAGCTACTAACACAAAACTCAAATTGTTTTTCCTGAAGTATAATATCAGACAAATATGTTGGTACTTCCACCCGCTTCCAGTGTAAACCCCTCTGGCTAAAAATTACAACTCCACCTTTAGTTATAGTTTCTCTGCAAAAAAAAAACTATTGATTTCATAGTTTTGAATATTAAGCCTAATAATTTCATGATTTTTTATATCATGTTCAGTCAATATAACAATGTGAGGTCTTAACTCATCCAAGGTAATTAGTAAGGGCTCAATTCTTGAAGATAAATGCTGTATTGATGGAAATTTTTTATACAATTTCTTTATTTTGTTTTCACATTATTTGTGTTATCGCCAGTGAGTTCAAAGTGGAAACGGGAGTCAGGCTGTGTTAAATTGTGTTGTGTCATTAGGAGGTTAGTGTTAATGTGTGAGATTGGGTTGTTAACTGATTGGTTTTTAGTTTGGTATGAAGTGTGTGTATTGTGAGTGTGGATATTTTGTACAGAATTGCATGACATTTTTCTTAACGCTACACTTGATCTGCCACAACTGGAGCTTCCAATAAAAAATGGGATTTCACTTTATTGACTTTTTTATTTGGCACTAAATTCACTGCACTCTCTGGAACCTCCCCCTCCAAGCTCGCTGTTTCTCTTCTCCAACTGTTGTTTGGAGTCGACTGCGATGAATGTATTGGTGGAAAATCTGACATGGACCAGGGGCTGAGTGATTGAAGATGTTTTTCTGGTGTTCTCATACACAATGGAGAGGCAGCACGGCATATGGCAGGTTATGTAGATGGTAGGTTGGCAGTGGCTGTTGTGATTGTTACCATGGTAGCGGCCGCTGCGGTGGTGGTAGCGGCAGTGGGTGCTGTAGCAGCAGCATTTGGAGCAGTGGCAACTTCAGAGGTGGTGTTGGTGGCATCAATGGTAGAGGTCGTAGTCTGGTGTTCCGTGGCAACGTCAGAGGTGGTGTTGGTGGCATCAGTGGTAGAGGTGGTAGTCTGATGTTCCGTAGCCAAAGCTCTACACTTCACCGCTTGAAGACGGATGGTGACTTCAGTAAGGAGCTGTTTAATAATATCTTCATGAGACCATCCGTTTCTAATTTCTCTCCTCGACCTTTTAAAATACGAAACTATTTCCACCGAAGCCCCCGTCTTTTGTTGAAAATCATAAATGATGTTAACAAAATGTTCAATTTTAATTTTGTCTCGAACAGTTCCGATAGGTGAACAGACCAGGTGTTTAAAGCCTTTCTTTTTGAATAATAACCATTCACTTACAGAAGACCCGACTGCTCGCGCATACGCACGCGTGCCACACACACACACACACACACACACACACACACACGCGCGCGCGCGCACACACACACTCTCGCTCTGCATACCTTCAAACTACAAAGAAACTTGATTTTTGGTTCGAACGTCATCGATAGAAGGAAGTAATGAATGTTTCAATACCTTGCCTACCTACATCCAGGAGCCAGTAATTTAACATAGTTTTATAAGTGTCGATTTTGTTTGTACTCGGAAATTTTAATTGTTCTGGAAGTTTAGAAAATAAAAGGCTTAAAATATAAAAGGGACAGGTTACGTTAATTGATTTGTTGACTTAAGGAATAACTATACCGGTGTTTACTAAGGACCTAGTTTGATAGTTATGATTTGGTTGATCAAATATTGTCGTTCTGTTTTTAAAAATGTACATGATTAATGATCTAACGAGAAGTTGAGGGATACTAAGAACTTTAAATTCATCAAAATGTTGTTCAGTTGGGAATCTAACAGGTTTTTGAAGTGCTGTCTTAATACCGGCTTTTTGAATAATAGTTAATGGTTGTAACACATTTGAAATACCCCCGTTGCAGCAGACCTGCATACTCAGCGAATTTCAAATGCAAAACAACATATTTCAATCCAAAATAGCGAGATTTTACATGTCTTTGAAAGCTCCATAAGAATAACATGGGAAATGAGTATGCAGGTTTGCTGCTACGGCTATAGTAAAACTGGGTGGTTTTATTTCAATATTTAGTAGATCTGAACTAGAAGAAGCCATTTACCAAGTTTTATCAAGATATGTTGAGAAATAAGCGAGATATAGATTTTTTCTTATTCCCCATAAGGTTAACATTGGGACAACGTACTGTGTTTACCACTTTCAATATCTCGGTAACAAATGGACATAGAGCAGTGATTCAAAATACTAAATTGTTTATTTTTTTAAGCTGAATTCAATGGTGCCAACAAAAATTCAATTTATTTTTATTTTTCTATATAAAAAACTCAAAATACCCATTTTTGGGGGCTTTACCCCCCTTTCCGGTAGTCCGATCGGGCTGGTTTTCGAACTCGTCCGAATAATCACTACTTTACACGTCTGTGCCAAATTTCATTCAGATTGGACCATTTTTTCGGCCGCTATCGTGCTTAAAGACACATAGATATATATATGTATGAAAATGAACGAATAGTGTTTTTTGCTTCTGGGGGCCCCAAAACGAAAAGTTATTATGGTCTCGGGCTTAGGTCTTACCATGAGTACGATGGTAACAGCTTCTTCCCTATAGGGGAAATTCGCTAAAAGTACCGCCCCAAACTATAATTCCATACTGCAAAATTGATTGAGCTCACCCGACAGACGTTTTCCTGACTTCTTTATGAATAATTTGTTTTAGTTTGGATAAATATCAAAATAGTCACATCAACAACATCGCTTTTATTCTAAAGCTTTTTTAATATACAACATCATTAGTTTTATTTTCTGGCGTAAACTTTATTTTTTCAGTGTTCCAACACGGGAACAGGCGACATACAATTGGCCATGTGAAAATCATGGATTTTCAAGGTTTTTTCCACAAACATTCAACGACTGTCCGTTTTATGCGGACATTGCAAATGCAAGCTGCAGGAAATTGTTGCCGATTAAAGTTAAAGGGCGTATCGTTTGAAATCATTTGGATACGTGGAAAAAACGTCTTCACCTTTGTAGTTTCCTTGCGAAATCGTGGTCTCAGTTTTGTTGTTCATTAATTTTTTCACCGTCAGCTGAGTGCCGTTACAAATAAGTAGCTCCGCAACACAATAATTACTGATCCGACTTTTAGTAGAATGGATATTTTTCTTATATTAGCTGATATCACATAATCGATTTCATTCGGTTTTATCCTCTCAACCAACCAAATAAGGATGCGTGTGCGTGTGACAACCCGCGTTTTTGCCATTCTACTGAATACATCCGACAATGCGTCTCGCCGAACACGCAATGCTTAACAATAAAATCCATGAGTAACTTTGATTTTCTTTTAAAAACTCTTGTGGTAATATGGCGATCAATGGGAGATTGACCAGAAATAATTCTTGTAGAATTTCTAACCAACTTTAATTGCTTGTGAACGTAATAAACAAATCTGGTGTACCATAATGACGTACATTCAACTGTACTCATGCATATGTCGCGGACTTCCGACGTACGTTGCTGGGAGAATAGTCACTCTGCCGTCATTAAATGCGTTCCCATTTCCATCTGTATTTGTAGCATCCCGAAGATGTACGTATTCCACGGAACGGAGTTTTGCCTGGTTCAACCTGTTATGCCAATGGTGTCAATTGTAGTTGGCCACTGGTGCAGCACATACAGGGGCTTCATTTTTAAACCTAAAATCATTGCAATTGCTGATGCTGACACACAATGTTCATTGAGCCAACAGCAACTATTAGCAACAACAACATCATACAACTCAAACTCAACGGGAACAGGCGACATACAATTGGCCATGTGAAAATCATGGATTTTCAAGGTTGTTTCCACAAACATTCAACGACAGTCCATTTTATGCGGACATTGCATAAAATGGACCCAAGCTGCAAGAAATTGTTGCCGATTAAAGTCAAAGGGCGTATCGTTTGAAATCATACTGGACTGTAATCGATCGTCGCGTTATAATTGAACGCAGCTCAATGGGGATTGAATGCAAAATCTCCTCGTTTATGGTTTAGATGAAATAAAGCACATTCATCTCCATTTCTAGCCTCCTTTTGCTCGTCATTTTGACTTGCTCGAAAGTGTCCTTCACTCACAGCACTGCGTTATCTACGGCCCAGGTCGTTGCGTCGATGGTAACGTGGCATTTTCAAGAATCAGAATAAGTACCTGGTGTACCGAGCCTTGCTCGGTGTTTTTCATGTTTACCAGTTCATCCAGTTACTATAAAATATTTCAATATCATAAAATTGATAAATAGAAACCTTTTTTATTACTCCATGGACTCCTTATCCCACTTGCTGTATTTTCCCTTGATGGCTGTTGAATCCAAACAGCTGATATGATTACTTCATTTGTTTACACTTTCCTTGTTTATTTTCGTTGCCATCGCGGCGACCCATAAGGCCAATGTTAAAATTTTACAACTTTTAAATTCGATTTATTACGTTAATAGATTTTCTCTGGCCAAGTAATCTGCATAAAAGAAGTTTTTGAGTTATAAATTACTTATTTCCAGACTTTGAAGGAAATCCTCGGAGCCGTTTTTGAGATCGTTGTGCAAGCAAGCAAGCAAGCATACAAGAACGGACGGACGATAACATTGCTCATATAAGAGTATAGGATAATCAATGTTATATTAAACTTAAAATATAGTCATGATTGTGGTGAACTATGAACTCAAACACTTCTCAACTTATCTGGTCAAATAAAAACTGCAGTTTTTCACACTCTCATTAAAGGCTCACAATATTAACTTTTCTAAAACCAAACAAAACTATGAGGATTATCTTCATTTCTGTACATCCAAAAGGTTAGTTAGATAAAAATGTAGATTCACGTGTCATGTAATCAGAATTTTTCAAATACAAAAATTAACTTTAGATTAAGACTTTTTAGTTTCACAAAATCCTTGAACTACAAAAGTAAATAATCCAAGTGTAAATAAATAAACACATATTTCAAATTCACATTTGTTTACATGCCAACATATGGTTATGATTTGAAATAGTTCTTAAGTTACTCCACAGAATGCATACATGGTCAAGTAACCTTATAGGCCAGTAGGACAGTACCCTAAGGTCGAATTAAAAATGTTATTCCACACAAACCTTGTCCTAAAAAATACGAAGAAAACAAAAAAAGAATAAACGGTATCAGGAAACTGACACATACTTTCTTCCTTCAAGTCACTTAAAACCAGAAAACATTTAGTGAAATAAAAATAACAAAAAATTATTTATCACACAAATATATACCAAATGTTATCAAAATCGGTTAGTAAATAATGGAGATATTGGTTTTTAAATATTTGCTATAAGAATAACATTGGACAACGTACTGCGTTTACCGTCAAAATAAAATATCAATTATCTCCGCAACCAGTTGACGTAACCTAATGATTCAAAATACTAGATTATTTAGTTTTTCAAGTCAAATTTAATGGTTGCAAGTATATTTTCTTTAGAGGTAATAGATTTTGTGAAATTTGAATAATATGAATTTTTTAACACTTTAACCCCATAACTTCTGAACCTGAGTTTTTACAGACATGCGGGTGGTGTCATTTTGCTTGTCATCTTAAGCACTAAAAACCATGAAATTAGCCAAGAACGATTTTTCAAAATCGTTAGAGCCGTTTTTGAGAAATTTGGATTTAAAGTCTCTAGCTTTGTTCACACACACACACACACACACACACACACACACACACACACACACACACACACACACACACACACACACACACACACACACACACACACACACACACACACACACACACACACACACCCACACAGAGCCGCCGACAGACATTTTGAGGCCCGGGACAAAGTTTGGGAGTGAGGCCCCTCAATAAAAAAAATCGTAAATAAAAAATAGCTTTGTCTGTTAAATAGTTAAATTTGTAGAATCTGCTGATTACAAAATTGTTTATCTAAAAATGTTGAATATCTTAATTTGTTCAATACAAAACAACTACATCACAGGTCTGTACAAAACTTTTGATTTATCATTATCATTTTTTATCATTCTTTCTTTATCATTCTTTGGTGAGACAGGTACCTCATGGAGGGCGTTACCCTGAATATGAGTGAAGGATGAATGTGATGATCATGATGATAGAGGCGCGATCTTGTAGCCTTGTTACTGACTAAGGTTGGCACGTTCCTTAGACAGGACTGTTAATTAATAGCCCAACAGCCAATGGCAGCTGGCTCCAGAAACAACCCTTCAAAAAGCTACTTTTATTTATGAATTTTAAAAATCAGAAAATTACAAACACTAAAAGTAGGTACAATCCTTAATACGGCTACTGAATAAAACATAACTTTGGATTAAAAGCACTAGAATAAAAAATGTATGTTCCGTAATAGGGTGTAAAAAGGATTTTAAAACAGTTTTATGCTGCTATTATACAAATTATTCACGGACTACCTAACTACTATAAACCACTGTCTTTTTGTTTTCCTTCTGTTGCCAACTTCCATAATGCCTGTGGAGCGTGTGAGGTCACCAGGACCCCATTTTTCCAATTTTATCATAGCCCAAGACTATTTATTACTGTTGGGTAAAAGTATAATAAAGTCAATTAACTATAGCTACTCTCTGATTGGCCGAGATACTTAATTGTGCCAGCTTGAGGCTTCAGACGAGCGCATTCTTTCGGTCTGCTGATGGCATCACGATCTGCTTAAATTTTTGTATGAGGAAACCTGTATTTCTTTGAACCTTGGTTCATATGCAGCTAAACTCGAACTCAGAGGAGAAACGAAGCTGATATTGTTAATCACTGGAAAAAATTCATGTCAAGTCTTGAGTCGTAAATGTTATTACTATTATTCTTTCGTAAAATATACACCATTTAGTTAAAGCTAGGAATCCTTTTCCTTGGTCCATCGTAGACCTGTACAAAAAACGTTTTGTGATGAATTTTAGGGTGCAGATGATTGGTATTGGACGACTGCTGAGCTTGGTATACAGATTTAGTTGATGTAAGGTCTGGTGCTGGCCTAAAACCGCGTTTACACTAAACAACTTGTTTTATAAACTTTGTAAAACTTGTTTAATGCTACTTTTGTTTTTAAAACTCGATCTTGTGTGTTATAACACGTTGTAGAAGAAAATTTTATAAAACAAAAATTTCATTTCATCTTTCGGACACAGCTCGGGAAACCTGCAACCTGTTGTAAAATACTTTTTTTTTGTTTTAAATGTATGTTTAAAATACTTTTTTTGTTTTTTTGTTTCTTGTTGTACAACTTGTTTAGTAATTTTCATTGCTTTCTTAAACATGTCTAAACCAATTAGTATAATTGGTTGTACTACACAACTTTATAAAATAAGTTGTGTAGTGTACACGTGGCTAAACCTCGGGGGGCCCAGACGAGACGTCAGAAATCCAAATTAAATTGTATCAAAATAAGACAAATGAATCGTTAGGTAATTTTAATTAATATACGTTTTTTAAGTACTCAGTTTCTTATGTATCTTCAGTATCTTCTAATATATTTCATTTTGGTCTCCTTCATTTAAAAACTAATATTTAATAATCATCAAAAATATTCTCAGCTCAAAATGTGGCCCCATTCCTTTTGTGGCCCGGGACAATCTGCCCCCTTTGCCCCCCCCCCCCCTCTCGGCGGCCCTGCGACACACACACACACACACACACGCACACACACACACACACACACACACACACACACACACACCACACACACACACACACACACACACACACACACACACACACACACACACACACACACACACACACACACACACACACACACACACACACACACACACACACACAGAGAGACAGACAGACACCACGCCAAAAACCACTTTTTGGATTCAGGGAGCACTAAAACGAATATATCCACTAACAACTCAAATTAGAAAATTTTTACGAAAACAATACTTTCTCCATATACTATGTGTAGGCAGGGGTGCCTACAGGGGGCAGGGGGGGGATTATGACGCCAATGGCGTCATAGAATTTTTTGGGGGGGATTTTTTTTGTTTACTGTACAGGTAAAACGTACTACTGTACAACTAATTTTACCAATAAATCGTCAAAAATAAATTAATTGCTATACTATTTAAATTTGTATATAAATTAAAATTTTTAATTTCTATGAACGAAATAGGGATATACAACATGGATATGCCCGCACGGCACAACTGTCAAGTGTATACCGTCAGCGTTCCTGTACACTTGTTTCTTCCATGGCGGCCGCGGCTCGCAAGCAGCCGCACTGGCTCACTGGCTCAGTCTACGACACTCTCTTCAACCGGACACAAATAAATTAATTCTTTCAACCTGTCCTGTTTCCTGTCGGTAAATTACTCAAACTACTTCTAGGGGCGAAATGAAAATTTGCTTTGGTATACTTCAAAAAGTAAATTAATAATCCCCCCCCCCCCCCAATATAGCTTTGACGCTTTAAAACTTATTATTAAGAGGGAGGGTGCATTGAAATGTATACAGTAATTACTTTTTACCGGGGAAATGTAAAATTGGCAACACAACAAAATCTTCATTCAGTCATCTAATAGCAAAATGAATCCCCCCCAATACAGCATTGACGTTTTAAGGATTATTTTTAGGGGGGAAGGTTGCGTTGAATTGGACAGTTACTTCTTAGTGGGGACATTTAAAACTGGTAACACTACAAAGTCTTCAATCGGTCACCTAATAGCAACATTAATGATTCTCCCCAATATGTCATTTGTCGTTATAAAGATTATTTTTTGGGGGATAGGTATGTTTAAATGAACAGGTCCTTTTAGGAAGGAAATGAAAATGAAAAAATGGTAATACAACTAAAACTTCAATCAGTCAACTAATAGCAAAACTAATTATCCCCCCTTTCCACATAGCCTTGACGTTTCATATGTTACTTCTAGAGAGAACCATCACATTTTAGGGGGGAAAAGTAAAAATGGTGATAAGGCAAAATTTTAATCGGTCATCCATTAGCAAAATTAATTATTCCCCCCCAATATAACGTTGACGTTTTAAAGATTATTTGTAGGAGCGAAGGGGGCGTTAAATTTTTTTTAAATATTTAGGAGCAGGGGATTGTAAAAATTGTAAAACTTTAATTTAAAAATTCAGTAATAACAGCCTCATGACAAAATTACATATTTTCGCCAAAAAAGGATGAAATAATAATATTAACTATTGTTGTCATAGTTGTCATTTAACTCCTCTTGATTAGTTTTAAGCTTAAACACACATTTATAAGAAACGTAGCTCAAGAAAAGCAAGTCAAATGGAGAACACGTTTATTAATTAATTCTTTCAGAAATATATTTATGTACCCTGTGAGTTTAGTAACGAACTTTGAGGTTAATGACGATGATGAAATTTTTTTCCATGGTAACAAAGAAACGTCAATAGGTAACCAAAATAATTTGGTTGCCTCTCTTCCTTGGTTAAATATAGTATATTTCGCAACAAGGGCTGAAAATGAGGTTTTACAGGCTCGAGATCGTGTTTCAAATTCGAGACGATGTCGAGAATTTGAAACGATCGAGAGCAGCAAAACCCTTTCGGCCGATCGAGGTGCGAACGCTATTTTTCACCACCTACCCAATGTAATATACCCTAAATAATAAAAAAAACGGATTATTATTTGACTCACTTGAAAACAAAACTTGAAGGTTATAAATGACGATACAACTTCTTTATTATGATTCAAAAATCACAGTTATGAAAATCATATGATCGCAACTATCCTGTCTTTGGAACCTATTGAATGCCGTATAATTATGTGATGTTCTGACGTTGTTTCAAGCAAATAGACGACCAGCTGACTTTGGGGCCCTAGGGCCCCAAACGTTTTCGGTCCTGTGGCGGCAAACAGTGTGTTTCGGTCCGCGTTTGACGTTTGTGAAACAGGTGATTTCGTCGTAGTGTGGTGATAAAGGCTTTGTCTTCTTCCCCCAGACGATGTTCTGGAAATAACTGACGACTAATAAAATCTAAGTTTAATAACAATAATAATTTTTAGGTAATTAATATAATTAACTTTTAGTCGGAAAAATGTTTATAATTTGAAAGTGATGTAACTTAAATTAACCCAGATTTTAACCCAGATTACTTTTAATATCCTGTCCTTAAATAGGATTTTCATAAATATATGTTGTGCGGAGGGGGGGATATTTTATAGATTCTGGAAATATTTGGGGGGGGGGGATTGCCGTCATAGCTCTTGGAGGGGATCGGCACCCCTGTGTATAGGGGGGAGAAAGTAATTATCCAGTCCCATATTTTTAATTTTCGCAGCGACTCCATAAAGCAACGTTCAAAATTAAGGGAAGTGCCCCATAAGAAGTTCTTTGTCAGATTTATAATAAAAAATTAGCTATTGGTTCACTTTAGGTGAGACACCCGGTACATCATAAGAAACTACTTCTCTTAAGCTTCATTTTGATATCAAGAGATCAGGCTAAGGGTTTTGAGGTTAGGATACAAAACTACCAAATGGTCAATGGTACGTAATGGGCCTAAACTGTACAGAAACATACGGTTTAGCGCCAAACAAACGGTTTGTTATGGCATCATCGATAAAATGAAGCTTGCCGAAGAAATTATCACAAATTGTACCATTTTTACTCTCCATCCTCATTCCACAGTTCTCACAGACCTGGAACGTCAGGCAATGTCAGGAAGAGTAAGATAAATTGGTTTAGGGGCAGGGAAGTGCTGTCAAAAACGCTGAAAGTCAGGGAAATTCTTAAAATCTACCTTAGTTATGGAATTTGATGGGAATGTTATTATTTACGTTAGAGTGAAATCAAAAATTAATAAATGTAAGGACAGCACAATGTAAAAAATATAAAAACAAAATCCAAAAGACCTCAGGGAAATTTCAAATATACATCAGCGAATGTCAGGGATTTATAGTACATGACAAATTATATGATATATATATATATATATATATATATATATATATAAGCCAAAACCCATTGACTGACTGACTGACTGATCATAGTTTTTCAAAAACTATAAGGCTTAGAGCCATGAAACTCGGCATAAATATTCCTTCCAGGCTCTAGATGCGTACTAAGAAAGGATTTTGCAATATTTTGTCTCTAAAGGCCTAAATATGGTATATTATAAAATACAATATGGCGGCCACTTTTAGCTTTCAAAGCTTAATTTCTCAAAAACCACAAGACTTAGGGCCATGAAACTTGGCACGATTATTCTTTATTGGCTTTAGATGCGAAAAAAAGAAAGGTTTTAAAAATATTCTTTCCCAGACGGCTAAAATAGATTATTTGGAAAAATTCAAAATGGCGGCCATTTTAGTTTTTTCTAACTATGGATGGGAGTCCTGTAGAATATTTTCAGGGAACAGAAAAGGTACGAGAACTAATCTACTGAAAGAATAAAATTTAAAAATTTAATGAGAAACTTTTTGGGGAAATAGGTTTTCGGCCAAGATATTTACCTCCTACTTTTTCTTACAGTTTTCGGTTTATCTTCAAAAACGTGCTAAATTCAGATTGATGTCAAGTCGGAAATCCATCCTAAGTGTCTTCTTTGTTTTATATTCCGGGTTATCCTCATTCTCTGTATTGGAAAATTGGAGGAAGTTAATTTATACCATTTGCTAATCATGAGGGAAACATGTTTAGAGGAATCGTTACACTTTCTCATTTTCATCTAGAGTGGAATTATCAGCTGCATCTTAAGGGTTTAATTGCGCGCACAATACCCAAATAAATCAGTCCATTTGTTAATTATTCATAAAAATTGCACAATATAATTGAATAATATAATTAATAATTGAATAATATAATTGAATTAAAATGAGCTATCCTTTCAGCGGGCGAAGCTGCGGGTATATCTGCTAGTACACTATAAAGGTTAAAACACCTGGCAGTCCGCCAATGACCTTTAATGAAACTATTATTCATCCGGAACCACAATTCATTAAAAAATGAAATGATCCGATATGAAGTGATTGATAGGATTGAACTCAACTCTGATGCATTAGGCCTACTTGTATTTACTACCCCAATTTTGTTATTTTTCAGTTGTAGACCTACGAAAGCCCCAAAAACACCATATGTTGAAAACACCTCCTGTACGATATATACAGTAGGCTAATAAGTAAGAGTAAATTAATAAGATGCAACTCACTTCCATTAAGTGCCAAGTATGCCTGTTTTAACAATATCGTCAGATAAATTCTTAGTTATAGTGCTCAGGTATGGGGTTGTTACGAAAGTTTGCATGTAGAATCTGTACAAAAAATGTTTATAAAAAGACTTCTTCGTTTGCCGGGAAACACACCTGATTATGTCCTTTACTTAGAAACCGGGTTAGATAAACTCCATTTATTTACGCTAAGTTTAAATTAAAATTATATTAGTAAAATATTGAACTCTTTCTCCAATGACCGTTTACCAAAAGTTTTATTGAAGGAAATTGTTAATAAAAATGTAGGAGGGAGTTCACTCTGGAAAAAATTGGCAGCTTAACATAATTTAGTAATTAATTTAAAAAACATGTTTGAGGAAGAGGGGGAGCGTATTGTTGCACAGCTGACGATGGTGGTGGAGAGGGAGAGGGAACGATGGCGAAGTTGGTGCGAGGGTCAAGCGTTGACGGCGCGTTATCGCGATCAGTATCTGCTGCTCGACCTCGGCCGCGGCGGCAGGACAATGCTCACTGATAACGCCGATCTTGATCTCGTTTCCTGGGTGATTAAGGCCAGAGCCCAATTAATTTATTTAAATTACAAGCCATGGCGAGATGTAAATCATTTATGCTCTCTTTGTAATCTTCGAGAAGAGGAAACAATTTTTCATTTCGCTGCTCGGTGTCCTATATTAAAATTCATAAGGTTCCGTTGGTTAGGTAAATATTTTTTGGAGCAACGAGAATATTTAATGTACATAAATGGGGTGGATTGGGGTTTATTTGGTAATTTTTTAAGGGATGCATGGTATTTCAGGTGGGACCTCATTCAGGAGTTTAATTATTAACTGACGAAATGTTTTATAGCAACTATAATCTGAGAAAAACCTTCAAAAATAATGTTTCTGATTTTTTAATAGTTCTAATTCAAATCAGCTGTATTTTAATATATAGATGCTTTGTTTCCTTTTTAAACAGATTGTCAAAGTTAGAAGAAATGGAAGGATTCAGTGGACTGGACTATTAGCATTGACTTTGAATCTCTTGAAGAGAGCATTGAAGAGATTCAAAGTCAATGCTATTAGCCAACCTGACAGACGGTCCATAAAAGACCATTGTCATTAAGTGTTATTTATAATTTTTCTGTTAATTTCTAAATTGTTCTACTTGAATGTACTAGATAATGTACGTAAACAAAATAAGTTGTACAAATAAAGCACTTTTTTCATTCATTCAGTCATTCATTCATTCATTCATTCATTCATTCCTCATTCTCTGTATTGGGAAACTGGAGGAAGTTAATTTATACCATTTGCTAATCATGAGGGAAACATGTTTAGAGGAATCGTTACAATTTCTCATTTTCATCTAGAGTGGAATTATCAGCTGCATCTTAAGGGTTTAATTGCGCGCACAAGACCCAAATAAATCAGTCCATTTGTTAATTATTCCTAAAAATTGCACAAGGCATAATATAACTGAATTAAAATGAGCTATCCTTTCAGCGGGCGAAGCTGCGGGTATATCTGCTAGTACACTATAAAGTTTAAAATACCTGGCAATCCGCCAATGATCTTTAATGAAACTGTTATTCATCCAGAACTACAATTCATTAAAAAATGAAATGATCCGATATGAACTGATTGATAGGATTGAACACAACTCTGATGCATTAGACCTACTTGTATTTACTACCCCAATTTTGTTATTTTTCAGTTGTAGACCTACGAAAGCCCCAAAAACACCATATTATTGAAAACACCTCCTGTACGATATATACAGTAGGCTACACCTATTGTGTATACGGCACGGTATCGCGCCCAAACCCCTGGGGCTATTTCGTACAAAGACACTTTTTTCAGAAAATTATTTTTTTATATAAAGAGTGGAATAAATATAATTCCTTTTGGTGCAATCGGTAGCTAATAAACCAAACTAGATAGTTTTTGTACTCTTATAAATTTGAACTCAAAAATAACTTATCTACATCCGTACTCTCTTGAGTGCACGGCACAACCCCGCTCTCCCCAAATTTATTTTATTTCCCATTGGTTAACATGGGCAATGAGTATGCAGGTTTGCTGCCACGGAAATATAAACACTCCCATTCCCATGGTGAATCCTGCATATCCACCACCATGCACTCGTCCTGCATACCCCGTGAATTTCAAATGCTTGAATAAATAATTTACGGAGCCTCACACCAAGTAAGATAATGGTACGTCCGTAAATAAACATGTCAACATATTCTCCACAAGAATAACATGGGGAGTATGTGTATGTAGGTTTACTGCCACAGAAATGCGAAAATGGGGGATTTTAGGTTATAATCCCGTAAATTTCAACTATGAAAGTCAAATACCAAGTTTAATGAAAATATGTCGAGAAGTAAGCAAGTTATACACGTTCATTTATTTCCCATCAGTTCAACATTGGTGAGGTGAGTACGCAGGTTCGCTGCCTCTGGCAATCTAATGCTTTGGGGATTTTAGGCCATAATCAAGTAGATCGTAACTAGATGAAGATCTAAGTTTATGGCCAAGTCTCATCAAATCTTACCAAGACTGGGGTGAGTACCCGGTATGGTGATTTGCTATCACAGAAATTTAAAAAAGGGAATTTCATTTTATAGTTTAACTAGCTGCCCGCGTCAGTTCGTGACTTAAAAAAACATATTGAAATAGTGGTAACGAAATTTGTGACAACGAATATCGTTGTATGTAGGCCTATTTTCATGTTAATTGTGGGATTTTTCAGTAAAACGCCATATTAGTAAGGTAAAACGCCTTTCAATGAAAAGATTTGTGTATTTTTTTTTTTGAAAAAAAATGTGTTACTGGAATAAAATGTCCAGAGGCCTATCAGGCAAACTGCATAACAGACAAATTTTAGCGAATTTCCCCTATGGGGAAGAAGCTGTTACCGTAGTACTCATGGTAAGACCTAAGCCCGAGACCATGATAACTTTTCGTTTTGGAGCCCCCAGAAGCAAAAAACACTATTCGTTCATTTTCATACATACATACATACATATATATATATATATATATATATATATATATATATATATGTGTGTGTGTGTGTGTGTGTGTGTGTGTGTGTGTGTGTGTGTGTGTGTGTGTGTGTCTTTAAGCACGATCACGATAGCGGCCGTAAAAATGGTCCAATCTGAATGAAATTTGGCACAGCCATGTAAAGTAGTAATTATTCGGACGAGTTCGAAAACCAGCCTGATCGGCCTACCGGAAGGGGGGGTAAAGGGGGGTAAACCCTCCCAAAAATGGGTTTTTTGAGTTTTTTATGTAGAAAATAAAAATAATCCAATTTTTGTTACCACCATTGATTCCAGCTCAAAAAAAAACAAACAATTTAGTATTTTGAATCACTGCTCTATGTCCATTGGTTACCGAGATATTGAAAGTGGTAAACACAGTACGTTGTCCCAATGTTAACCTTATGGGGAATAACTAAAATTCTATATCTCGCTTATTTCTCAACGTATCTTGATAAAACTTGGTAAATGGCTTCTTCTAGTTCAGATCTACTAAATATTGAATTAAAACCACCTAGTTTTAATATACCCGTAGCAGCAAACCTGCATACTCATTTCCCATGTTATTCTTATGGAGCTTTCAAAAACATGTCAAATCTCGCTATGTTGGATTGAAATATGTTGTTTTGCATTTGAAATTCGCTGAGTATGCAGGTCTGCTGCAACGGGGGTATTTAAAAATTAACTTATTGCTTCTTACTTGAAACTTCAACATGGAGATTAAATGAAATTCACCTACTTTAAAAGAATTAATGTATACTGTATACAATTTGCAGCTTTGATTGTACATCCATTTTTATTTTCCATAATCTGGGGGGTTAGTTTACATGGATTGTCATAGCTAAGCGCATCTCCATACCACTGTTTTGTAATTTTTAAAAATAATGGTTTTAAAAAAATGATGCATCGACGCGTCAGTCTCTTGCATTCATCATATTAGATCTTAACAACAAACTGTAAGAAGATGCGCAAACCTCTGATCAACATAAATATTCTCTAAATAACATTGATGAAATAGTCATTCTCAATTTAAAACAAAATTATTCAGCACACATAACTAATCGGCCGAGAAATCACATTTTTAAACTTACCTGGTTTTTAGCGAATTTCCCCTATAGGGAAGAAGCTATTACCGTAGGTCTCATGGTAAGACCTAAGCCTGAGACCATGATAACTTTTCGTTTTGGGGCCCCCAGAAGCAAAAAACACCATTCGTTCGAATTTCTATATATATATATATCTATATATATATATATATATATATATATATATATCTATGTGTCTGTAAGCACGATAGCGCTCGCAAAAATGGTCCGATCTGAATGAAATTTGGCACAGGTGTGTAAAGTAGTAATTATTCGGATGAGTTCGTGAACCAGCCCGATCGGACCACCGGAAGGGGGGGGTAAAGGGGGGTAAACCCCCCAAAAATGGGTTTTTTGAGTTTTTCACATAGAAAAATGAAAATAATCCAATTTTGTTTGGCACCATTGAATTCAGCTTGAAAAAACAAACAATTTAGTATTTTGAATCATTGCTCTATGTCCATTGGTTACCAAGTTATTGAAAGTGGTAAACACAGTACGTTGTCCCTATGTTAACCTTATGTGAAATAAGTAAAATTCTATATCTCGCTTATTTCACAACGTATCATAATAAAATTTGTTTGTAGCTTCATTTAGATGAGATCTAATGCATTTTAGTCTAAAATCCCCGATATTTCCATTTTTATGGCAGCAAACCTGCATACTCATTCTCCATGTTAACCTTATGGGCAATAAAAAAAATTATGTAGTTTGCTCATTTCTCAAAATATCCGGATAAGAACTGTCATGGGGCTTCATACAATTAATATCTACTTGATTATGGTTTAAAATACCCAAATCACCAAATTCCTGAGGCAGCAAACCTGTGTACTCTCTTTCCCAATGTTAACCTTATGAGAGGTAAATAAAATTGGATAGCTTTCTTATTCCTCAACATATCTTGATAAAACATGTTATGTGGCTTGATATAGTTTAGATATATTGGATTGTAGCCTATGATAACTCATTTTCAAATTTCTGTGGCAGCGAACCTGCATTTTTCCATATTAATCTTATGGAGAATAATTTATTTTTGAATAGCGATTGTGGGCATTAGGCAAGTCACAGGTTGAGGGGAAAGGGCTCAAATTAAATGTTTTAATGTCAGGGACTCAGGAAAAGTACTGTAATTTCTTAAAGTTTGCTAGAAAACAAAAAATAACATAAAATAACTGCCATTTAAGTAGCATTGGGATCTAAAACGTCTGCTTTGTTTACATTAAAACATGTGAATGTGAGCTGATGTTTCATTCAAAGCCATATGGTGGATACAGACATATGACTTATTTAAAGGCCAGATAACTAAATATGTCAAATAAATGTACTATATCGAATACAGATTTTTACTGATGATGTTTATGAAATTTTTTACTCAAACTTAAACAGCTGGTAATTTCTCTATAGGATTAAATTGGAAAAGCCAGCTGTTTTGAAGTTTTTAACATTGCATTTTCGTGCCAAGTATAGGCTATTATTTTTGTATAGCCTTTTGGTCCTAAAAACCACTAGGAGAGTATTTTTGCACGCTTTCTTTTGAATGTATATTGATTTTACTTGATGCGAGGCTTCATTTAAATAATTTATCAATGCACTTGAAATTCGCTGAGTATGCAGGACTGCTGCAACGGGGGTATTTGTTTCTTGTCAAGCAACGTGTAAAGTACATGTTTGGCAAACCTAAGCAAATACCATAACTTTATGCGGAATACCTACGTTAAAAAGATGCATTATTGTTATTTATGCATTTCGAAATTTAGCAAATATATGCAGGTTAAGCGGAAACACTTTAATATCCTTCTCATTCCAAGAACAAAATCCAAGTTCTAAATTTATAATGCGTTTTTAACTTCGAATCTTTTATTAGATAAATCTCTCAAATCTTCTAAAATATTTATATTTTGAAATTCTCAACTTTAAAATATGAATCAATATTTTGTTAGAACATTCCACCTCCTAAACAACAACCCGCAGAGATGCATATACCTCCTAAGTTGCATATTATGTATCTTTTTTAAGTTTAAAAATACAGGAAATTAACATGATTACAGACTGTTGGTCTTGGATTCAAAAGGGTGGATGCTCTTCCTTCTGGCGAGGATTCATTATTATCCGCAGTCTTATAAAAAGTCTGTAATTTAAGAACTCAAAATCGTAATGTGGATGAATATTAACTGACTGGCCAGAACTACATTCTGGAGGTTAATTGTTTAACTATTTCAAATCTTGACCATCTGTTTCGTTATAAACAAATGTTAATCGGAAAAAGTTCACAGGTTTTACAACAGATACTAGTAGCACTTTCGCTGAAATTTCAAAAGCCTCCTGTTAGGCCAAGCAAATTAGACTTGTAGCACCCAAAATTAGAAACAATCCCGGAAATCGTTTCAATCCACCTCGGGCGTCCTAAATAAGTTTAAAATAAGTTTGCGATGGATTCTGACTGGTGCTTAACTTTTGGGAGGCAAAAAACCACCAAAATTGTGTACTTTTTTTGGTTTTTTACTTATATCTCGAAAAGTGTGCATCCTGGAAAAAAGTGTCAAAATACACTTTTAAAGAACATGAAATTCTGCTTCGAATGACGTTTAAATCATTAAAATAGACCTTAGCCTACCGTTCAGCCACAATCGATCGTCAAATTTCACTTATTTTAACGAAAAAACTAGCAGACGGTACTCTCTGGCGGAGAACTTGGAAATGCGTAAGGGTTAGACGACAGGAGAACGTTGTTCCTGTGTTTTCTTATTTAAGTTTTAGTTTTTCTGAGTAATAATTATATTTCCTTCTTTGAATCGACATTTTTAAACGTCTAGTAGATGGCGTAATATGTATTTATCATAAAAAATATTGTATGCATATTTTTTAAACATATTTTTGTTACATATTCGAAACTGTCATCATATATATCCCGTAGTTTGGTAAAAGTATTTTGTCTCCGCATGTAAAATGACTATCTCTAATAAAAAATGCATTTTTTAAATATGGTCAGGTGGATTTATTTAATATTTTAATGGTACCTCTTCTGTTACCCAATAAAAATTAATTTGTGCAGTATTTGAAACCAATATAAGGGGGTTTTTATCTGTCGCGTCCAGATACACCCTCACAAACACCGATAAAAACGTTGTTTAAGGGTTACTTTTCATTCGGCCCAAGTAAATCCGGGACTACGAACAACCCCGGTTGAATGTAAGTTTTCCTAGGTCGGGTTTTGAGTAGTCCGTATAAGAAAGTAATGAAGCGGTTAAATTTATTATTATAAAAATAATTGTACCATGCAATGCACGTAATCAAAAGTGAACTACTTGTCAACAGTTGACAGTTACTGACAATAATCTGGAAGATAGAAGAGATGCTATCGCAATATTCTTAGTGAATAAAACAATTAGCGTAACTGAAGGCAATAAACATTATAACAACAAAATATGTGAACCAATGCTTGATTTTACTGTGTGAAACTTATACGATACGTTATACATTGCTTGAAATGGCGACCTAGCATGAATGACAGAGGAGTGAAGGATGATTGTGGCGCGATCTTTTAGTCATGTTTTCTTGTAGTATTATCTTGTAGATCCTGCGCGATACGTAACACTGGCCGGGAAGCCTCTGACGCCCGGCCTTGAAGCTCCGGTCAAAATTAAAAATGGTCACATAGAATTAATTACAGAGAAGTCAAGCAATAATTTATTTTTGTACTCTCCTTCTTATAAAATCTGTTTTAATTTCTTCAGAGTAGTAGCAGTCAAATTTTGAGATTCATAGACTTTCTAAACATGACATATTTATAACAAATGGTTCAGTCATAAAACACTTACCAAAACATAAAAAATTACGGAATTCTTAAGAAGTTTGCACAAATTCTTATTACACCCCAAAAATATTAAATAAACCCCAAATAACCGTATTTCAATAATTTAGATTTTTAATTTGACATCAAAATAAAGAAATATCCATGGCTGTTGTTTCTAGTTACCGTGGAAAAAGCTATTGGGTTATCGGTGAGATAAAATACTTTTATTAAACTATGGGATGCAAATAATTATTGATTAAAATATATAACAA
Organism: Flexamia atlantica; assembly: GCA_035578135.1. Classification (NCBI taxonomy): domain Eukaryota; kingdom Metazoa; phylum Arthropoda; class Insecta; order Hemiptera; family Cicadellidae; genus Flexamia; species Flexamia atlantica. The sequence continues at coordinate 113,004,815 of JAQJVK010000001.1, forward strand.
AACCACGCTTAAAAATATGCATAAAACATATGTTTTATGAAAAATACATAATAGACCATGTAATAAACGTTTAAAATGTCGTTCAGGAAAGGAAACTCACTAAAAAAAGTACCTAGATGCAAAAAATACGGGGATAACGTTCTCCTGTCGTCTAACCCTTACGCATTTCCAAGTTCTCCGCCAGAGAGCAGCATCTGCTAGTTTTTCGTTAAAATAAGTGAATTATGACGATCGATTGTGGCTGAACGGGAAGGTCTATTTTAATGATTTAAACGTCATTCGAAGCAGAATTTCATGTTCTTTAAAAGTGTATCTTGACACTTTTTTCCAGGATGCACACTTTTTGAGTTATAAGTAAAAAACCAACAAAAGTACACAATTTTGGTGGTTTTTTGCCTCCCAAAAGTTAAGCACCGGTCAGAATCCGTCGCAAACTTATTTAGGATGCTCGAGGCGGATTAAAACGATTTCCGGGACTTTTTCTAATTTTGGGTGCTACAGCTCTTTTTTTGGCTAATTTGCTTGGCCTATGTCTGAAGGCCTTTCATGGTATATTTTCCAAACCCGCAAAAGGAACATCTAGAGAGTAATAGCTTTAATTTGATACCAAATATGTGTAGAAAAATGAATTTCTAGGGGTCGATTTTCTCTGTACAAAATCCCAGAAATTGTTTTAATAATATATATATAGATAGCTAACCAGATGGGAACTAGATTGAGCCACACACAACGTTTCTAATATATATACAGCCGGATGTGTAACTTAAGTATACAAATTCAAACCATACTTCCCGATGAGCTAGAGACTTGAAATTTGGCACGGATATTCCTTGGGGGACCAAACCACAGGGAAAATTATTGAAACTCGCAATTTTTTTATATTAACCCCCTCAAAAAAATTATTAAAAAATCGCTAAAAAAGCTTATTTTAAGAAAATGTTATTTTGAGCTCTAGAGGACGAACGGAAGGTCCTATCGAGAAACGGATTGCACCATGTGCCATGGATTTTTCACGATCTACAACTTTGGTCTTGTGACTTTTTGACGTATCTGGTCTCCTTCACCCTTAGATAGCTCTAGAAATTTAAATTCTCGAATATATTCCGTAGGTTTTCCAGATCCAATTCACTTAATATTATACGTAGAGGGCTGAAAATTGGTACTCATCATCTCTACAACATATATATTACAAATCACTAGTAATATAACTATTTCGTAATAATTAAATGCATATGAAGTTAAAAAATCTTCGAAATTTGCCAAATTCCAGTGATTTTCTCAAGGTATTTCATTCCGTGTCACGTTCTTATTCTACCTAGACTTCTGAAAATTTGCAAACCGTATATGTATGACTTCCGGTTGCGCTAGAAAAATAAAATTTAGCATGCACTTTCCTCATTTTATAACCATACCCCCCCTGAATATGACCGGAGATACCACGTATGGCGACTTTGTACGTGAACAAATAAATTAATATTTCTATGTGACTTTTCAATATTAACATTCTATTCCAAGGAACTCACAGTAGGGGGCCTGAGGGCGGAGCCCCCAGCGAGTCGAAGGCGAGTTATCAATATATCTTCAAAAATAAGTGATATATAAAATTTAGTTTTTTTCCTTTAAGGCATTGGGACTACGTACTGTGTTTACCATTATCGAAAATTTTTAAAACTCTCGAAACTAATGAACATTGAGATTAAATTAAATATTTTTTTGAACTGAATTCAACTATGCAAACCAAAATTAGATAATTTTACCTTTCCTATGCAAAAATCCAAAATCCCCATTTTTAGCGGGTGTAGCCTATCCCCATTTACTCCCATTTCCCATTTTTAACCATTTCCGATGATCCGATTGGGCTGGTTTTTGAACTGGTCCGATTAATTACTACTTTACATGCCTGTGCCAAATTTCGTTAAGATAGTATGACTTTAGCGAGAGCTATCATATTTATATTAGATAGAGAGAGAGAGCGAGAGAGAGAGAGAGAGAGAGAGAGAGAGAGAGAGAGAGAGAGAGAGAGAGAGAGAGAGAGAGAGAGAGAGAGAGAGAGAGAGAGAGAGAGAGAGAGAGAGAGAGAACAGAAGTACACGGAACGGAGTGTGTATCTGTGTGAATGAAAATTATGAACGTAATGTGAATGAACGAAGTTATGGTCCCGGGCCTCGGCCTTACCATGACTCTACGGTACAGGAATAGCTTATTCTCTACGGGGGATTTGCTAAAATTGATTATTTCAATGCTTGCTTATAACAGTTTGCTAAAAATACTTATCATAAGTTTTAATGTATAATTATATTTAAAAAGAAACCACTAGCCAAAGTTAAGTCAAAGGTGCAAAGTAATATAAAATACTGAATTTGACTTTTACTTACGTGTAAAATTCACTTTTTGCTTTAATTTTATCAATGCTATGTCATTTTCCTTCCTGGAATTGCTATAACCGTCATGCCAAGTAATCTTCTCTACATCAAAGTCTTCTGGTGTCGCATCGTCATTGACCGAAGGATCCAAGTCAAGATCCCCAAGACGTACTTTATTTCTGAAAATATATAACATATTTTTTTATCTTTTGTGACTTTACCAAAATTTTTTAAGGTTGTGATGTTTTAACAAACTGCCTGTATACATCAGGCATACATCAGGTAATATCAGGTAATTACACGCTACATAAATTTAAAGAGGCGTTTAAACCTTCCTAGTTTTAAAAATTTTTAATACAGCTCAGAATACGCCAATATCTTAAGGCCTCCATACACTTTCGAACTGTTAGTTCGACTGCTGGGTGCTCAACAAAATGTCGACTGTGCATGAGCTCCTTCGCAACCCGCTCGCCATGACAAGGCCGCTACACACGGCAATTGTTAACTGTCAGTTTTAACTTGACCTTCCTAACTGTCAGTTTTAACTGAGCTCACTAATTGCCTACAAACAGTCATTTTAACTGTCAGTTCTAACTGAGCACACCACTCGCGCGGCGTACACACGTTCATTATGGCACGTCAGTTCTAACTGAGCACACCACTCGCGCGGCGTAGTTCTAACTGAGCACACCACTCGCGCGGCGGCACACTTTCATTATGGCACGTCAGTTCGTTTGCGCGGACAGCAACGCCGGGAGAAGGCTGGACTGAACAACTCAAGGGCGGATCCTGGACTCCGCCACGGGGGGGCGTTTTTGGGAGGAAGAAGGAAGGAGGAGTACAAGAATTTAGATTTCTGTTCTTATCTAAAACGTATTTTGAGGGTACATTAAGTTTTTTTTTCATCTGAATCTATGAGGATTGTGTTGGTGTTTTTTAAAATTTATCTTCATATTCAACGAATATATTTTCTTTACTTTTATATGAGGGATGTTTGTAGCATACTGTATCCTTTCCTAAAATTGTTCACATTTTGCAGAATTTATTGTTTTATTTATAATCTCTCCAACATACTCTTTTTGCACAATAACAGGAGATAAGATTTTTGGGAACGAGGAAAGTTAAGAATATTAATAAAATATAGTGGCAAAAACAATATTTACTAAATTTATTTTTTTATTTATTAGATATTACATATTTTGAATCATTTTATGATAAGTTATCTATATGTCTACAAAATAAAGTCAAGCCGTCTAGGCTTTCTTGAAAACTTGCCTATAACTTTGTTAACATCAATATTTATGTCTCTGTGGACGTGAATCAGAGCCAATCCTGTAAGTCTCTCTTGTGACATGCGAGTTCGAAGCCAGGTCTTGAGACGCTTCAGTGATGAAAAACTGCGTTCTGCAGACGCCACGCTGACCGGAAATGATGCTAGGAGTTTAAGAAGCTGATGAATTTTAGGATATATATCTGCGTCACAATGCTGTAAACAATCTAAAACCGTTTTTGGTTTAGCGAAGGAATTTCTCCAGTGTTCTTGCCAAACCTGGAATTCTCCCTGAAGGGCACGCTTGAACAAGGTAATACTTCCAAATTCTTCAAGAAGTGATCCAAAACTGTTTGACAAGTTTTCAAGTGCAGTTTGTTCTCTTTCTTTGGTTTCAGTGTCAACTTCTTTTACTTTAGGGATGACAACACCAAGATCAAAGATATTTAGAACACAGTCATCAAATCTTAAGGTCAAATCTTGAAGAATCTCGTCCAATGTTGGGTTGTAGATTGTAACTCGAAAATACTCTTCAACACTCTCTACATTCGGATTTTCTCGGTTCTTCATTTTCGGATTTAGTCTGGGTTTTTTAGGTTCTACATCTAATTCTTCCATTACTTTATTGGCTCTCTTGAAAATAAGGCTGAAAACCTTGTCACTTTCCGCTCGCTTCTTCTTCAAAACTCCCTGGATGTTTTTGATCAGAGTTGATGCCAAGAACTTGTCACAGTCTTCTTTCTGAAGTTTGATACTCAAAGGAAGTGTGACGGAAAAAATGTCGGCAATAGTGTGCATGGACGAAATAAATTCAGGCGTACATATCGCATCACAAAGGGACTTTGCTTCAAATGAGGAGCTGGTATCTTCCCAAACTGAAATGATGCTTAAGGCCTCGACAATAGAGAGGAATCCTTCTTGGAAGTGTAAAATGGCATCATGTCGCTCCACCCACCGAGTCTCACACAACGAGAGAAGTGATCCACCAAGAGGTCTTTTTAGTGGAACACTACGTTTTGATGACATATTAAAAAAAGAAATTACTTCTTTCATGGTTCCGAACATGTTTCGCACTGCCTGCACTCTAGCACATTTCGTCAATGTTAGGTTTAATGCGTGGTTGCTGCAAGGACATAATATTGCATTTTTCATTTTGGATTGCACTTCCTTTACAGCTCCACATGTCTCAGACATCATAACACTGCATCCACCAGTGGATATTGCAACTCAATTTTCGTGATCTAAATTTAGTTCATGAGTGATCTTTAGCACAGATTGGCCTATTACTTCACCTGTTAGCTTTGGCTCCGTAGACTCAGAGTGGTGTGCATAATTTAATTTGTGTAGATCTACGAATCCAACAAAATCTTCTCGAACGTTATTGAAATGTACATATCGAAAAACAAGTGACATTTGCGAAGTATGAGACAAGTCTGTTGTTTCGTCAAATATGACACTGTAAAACTTAGCAGCTTTAACTCTTGAGACTATCTCCTCCAAAACGCATTCACCAGCTAACTTGATTAGTTCGTTCTGCGTAGTGTTGCTGATTTATGTAGCTCTTGACTGGCTGTTTCTCATTTGGTCCTCAAGATTCTTGTCACCACTCTTCATTCTAAATTTCAAGAGCTCTCTGAAGTTGCCTTCATTTACGACAGTTTCAGTTTCTTCTTTCAAAAGTGAACCATCATCTCTGTGTCCCCTTAAAGGAATATTTTGTCTAGCTAAGAACAATATACTTTCAATAATTGGAACTAGCCTTTGTCTGTTTTCCAATACCATTTCCATATGGTAAGTATCGACTTTGTTGATGACGCTTTTTTCTGGTTTGTGAAATGCCTCAATGAAGTTTTTTCCATCTTGTACAGCATTAATATGGTACTTATTTCCTTGGTGGTTTTCTAAGCTTCCATCTTTTCCAAGCAACTTTGCAAATTTAGTGAGGGGTTCTGTAACTAAACTTTTCAAAGGCATGACATTTCTTGCACCACTTCCACTTTCCCCTATCACAAACAGTGCACAATACGTACACAACAATCCTTTTAACTCCGCAGAGTACACCAACCAATCGTACTTTTTAAGATGGTTGTGATTTATGTATCTTCTCTCCTCTTTTCCTAGTTTGGTGTGCACAGAAAACGGGAAATTATAGTTTGGAGGTGGGTACCAGTGATTTTCTAGGAGATGGCATTTTGTGGCTTCATCAATTTTTGTTGTTTTACGGCGTAAATAATAGCCGATGTCATCTTTGTGAATTTCGATAGTGGTATCAATTGGCACAAGTTCATCAGTTTGATTACTTGAACCTTGTGAGGGATTATCACATTTACTGTTTTCCAAAGATGTCTCCTCTGAACCAGTATTTAACTCTTGATGTTTCTCAAAATCTGAAACAGTTCTTAAGTCTTGATGTTTTTCTAAATCGATATCTTCAACTTTGTTTCTTTTTGATAAAAAATTTAACAGATTTGGTTGAATTGTTCGTTTCTTCATTGTTAGAAGTGTAATTTATTCTGTGCGCAGTACCTAGAAAAAAGCAATAGTAGATACTGAGAAATAGTTTTCACAAAGATAAGTGTTTTAAATTTGATGCTTTGGATTTGCTCTTCAATAAATTAGTATACAGTGTAAAACCGGCTAGAGTTTCTTTTCCGTCCCACACATTCTAACCTCTACTAACTTGGGGGCTCGGCGGAAATCGGGGGTTTTCGGGCGGGGAACTATCTATTGATAACGACAATCGATATATCGCACTCGTTGTTAATTACGTTTCAGAACCTAAGTTACATTTAATCACATAAAAAATATTATTACTCATACAGAGATTTTAACGTAAAAGTTAACAGATTGAAAATCGCTTATTACATGGAATGCTGTATTTGTTTCGTTACCTTAGGCTTGCTCTTTTCATTTTCGATAAATGCATCTCCTTGTAAACTACTTGGCCCGGCTATACATTTCCCGCATTGGAATTTAGGCCCGGCTACAAAATTCCTATCTCTAAGAGCTTGGCCGCTGCTGCAGCCGCGGCGTCGAAGACGTCACTGCGGGCTGCAGCAGTCGGCCACTGGTGACGCCCACGGCGCCGTTACTATATACCACTCAGGGCGTCACTAGAATGGATACCACCGATTTCAAAGGCACCAGTTTTTACAAACGGTGTTATCAGAGCCACTTAGAACTTTTGATCAACCTGGACGTTTTTAATCGGATATGCTAGGGCCGCACTTAAATTTACATTTGACCTTTACGTTTTCGTTGTATTGTCCCGAACATTCGATTGAACTATCGATATTCCTTATCGGATACTTTTACAGACGACACCACGTAAGCACCATATATCACAGTTTTCCACCTTTTACTTCAATTATGTACTTTATTTAACATTCTTTCCCATTTAGACACTTTGTTTACCCCTCCCAATATCCCGATATCCCACCCTCTTCCCTAGTTTGACTGGATATATTAGGTTATTAGCGGTAGTAGGTGTGGGACGGAAAGGAAACTCCATCCGTAAAACCAATCAAACTACTGCAAATTTAACAAAATAAACAAATACCTGATCAAATTTTTCCATTCAAATACCTGATCAAATTATACGAAGCAGCAGTAAGCGATAAGTAATCACACGATGCCTACCACTGCATACCGTTACGTCTCGTCACCCGTCCGCAATGCTTGCATGCCTGTTTACTGTCTGCACTACAGATGTCAATATTGCCAATCGCCGAACCTAGATACTGAGTACTTTAATAATAATATAAAAAAAAATTTCATATTACTGAGACTTTTTATTACAGTATTTTATAATTTTTGGAATGCCATTTATTTGTCTTAGATTTTGTGAAGTATAATCGTGTTTTTCTTCATTTGCTTGAAGCTTTAAGTTTTTCAATTTCTTAACCTGGTTTTTTTATTTTTTTATTTATTTTTGGGTGACGAGGGGGGGCGATCCACCCATTCGCCCCTCGCTGGATCCGCCCTTGGAACTGAACTGAACACGCTCATTTCAGCGTAAGGTCAGTTCGGCATGTCAATTAAATACCCCCGTTGCAGCAGACCTGCATACTCAGCGAATTTCAAATGTAAACAAAATTTCATCCAACATAGCGAGATATATGACATGTTTTTGTAATCTCCATAAGAATAGCATGGGGAATGAGTATGCAGGTTTGCTGCTACAGTCATGTTAAATCTGGGTGGTTTTATTTCAATATTTAGTAGATCTTATGAAGAAGAAGCCATATACCAAGTTTTATCAAGATAATAACGAAGATAAGGAATTTTTTTATTGCCCATAAGGATAACATGGGGAATGAGTATGCAGGTTTGCTGCCAAAAAAATGGAAATTTCGGTGATTTTAGACTAAAATACGTTAAATCTCATCTAGATGAAGCCATAAACCATGTTTTATTAAGATATGTTAAGAAATAAGCGAAATATAGAATTTTACTTATTTCCCATAAGGTTAACATTGAGACAACGTACTGTGTTTACCACTTTCAATATCTTTGTAACCAACAGACATAGAGCAATGATTTAAAATAGGCCTGCTAAATTGTTTGTTTTTCGAGCTGAACTCAATGGTGCTAACCAAAATTGGATTATTTTTATTTTTCAATGTGAAAAACCCAAAAACGCATTTTTGGGGGGGTTTAACCCCCTTTACCCCCCCTTCCAGTGGTCCGATCGGGCTGGTTTTCGAACTCATCCGAATAATTACTAATTTATACCCCTTTGCCAAATTTCATTCCGATCAGACCATTTTTGCGAGCGCTATCGTGCTTACAGACACATATATAAATTTATATATATATATATATATATATATATATATATAAATTTGAACGAATAGTGTTTTTTGCTTCTGGGGGACCCAAAACGAAAAGTTATCATGGTCTTAGGCTTAGGTCTTACCACGAGACCTAACTAACTATGATAGCTTCTTCCCTATAGGGGAAATTCGCTAAAATGATCAATTTTCATCAGTCCATCAGTTCAGTTTTTTGGCGAGAGCTCAGTCCAAATTAGGCACACACAAATCAGTTCGGCATGTCAGTTT